>VZRO01007697.1:627530-804478 GCA_013397915.1 Daphoenositta chrysoptera | reverse complement strand
ACGGAGGGGCTGCTGGAGGGCAAGGAGCTGGTCCAGGACGGGGGCTCGCTGAGTGACAGCAGCGACGACGAGGAGGACGGCGAAGGGGGCAGCCTGGGGGACGGCAGCGGCGCCGAGGGCGGCAGCTGCAGCAGCAGCCGGCGGTCGGGGGGCGACGGCGGGGATGAGGCGGAGGGGAGCGGCGAGGNATGTCCGGCGCGCCCCTGCCCGGGGGGCACGACGAGCTCTGCAAGGGCACCCGCAACTACAAGCGCACCCTGCTCCTGCGGCACCACCTCTCCGCCGAGCATCGCCTCAACGAGCCCGGCAGCGCCGAGCAGGTACGGCGCGGGACGGGCAGGGGGCGGCGGGGAGGGAGGGAGGGGCAATCCCGGCCTCCCCTTTCGCATCGGTGAGGTTTTCCTGTGCCCACGTGTGTGAACTTCTTTAAATGGCTGCTCGTGGTTGCTGTTGCCCGGCGGGCTGGACGCACCGCGCTGCTCTCGCTCGCCGTGTCCGGAGCGGGAGACGAGCCCCCTCTGGGATTTGGGGTGACTCTCCCGCTGAATGTGGGCAGGCACACAAACACTGCACGAGCTGTTGTTTGTGGCTGTACTCCGTTCCCGTTATCCATCCGGCGCTGGCGAGTGCCGCTTTCATTAGTTCATCTGTTTATCTCGTGGAGATAAACCGGCGATGTGGGAAAAAAGTTGCGTACGAATGCCAGTGTCACAGCACTGATTTAAATACGCTCGTTACAACTTCCTCCTGCGGTGCGGGCGGAGGGAGGCCAGTGTCCGGCCAGCGACCGCTTGTGAAATGGGGGCTCGGCCGCCTGAAATTGGAATCGCTCTGCCGTGCTTAGCGGTGTGGCCCCGGTTCACTAATCGGATAACTCCGTGTACTCAAGTTCTTCGCGTTGAAATCTTTTTTTCCCGATTGCTGAGCAAGGAGTCTGCAATCGTGCGTGTGTGTGTTTGAGATAAACATGTGGTTTCCTGAAAGCCGCGTTACTATGCCAGCGCTGCTCTAACGCTATAGGAGTAGTGAAACTCTTCACGTTCCCCGCTGAACTTCAAATCACTGTTTCTTGGCTGCTTTCGCGAATGAGGCAGAATATTGCCCTAGAATATATGTGGATGGAAAGCCCCTAAAGATTACTTGTGTTGAATCCGCAGCCTTCTGCAGCGCTTTCTACTAGGGATGCCTGCGCTGCTGAAGTTCGCTCGATCGCCTCGCTGGCGTAAACTTGCCTGCGGGCATTAGCTAGTGTTGCTTCAGGTTAGGCTAGTCCTTGAATTGTTAGGCTGTTGGCCGGAATTAATTGATTAGTCAGCCCGTTTTTCTGCAGTTAGAATTCAGTTTTCAGTAAAACACCCACCTTGGTTGGATAGCTTTATTTGGAGTCTGAAATGTAATGCGGTAGTTAGATTGAGGTTATTGCTTGAGCACTCTAAGGAGCTCAGGGTACCTTGGACAAGAGCTGCTAGTCAAATGTTCGGGCAGGATATCAGGATTACAGGATGACTGATTACACGTTAGGTGAACGATAGTTTTCTTAGAACTACTTGGAAAAATGTACGTAAGTTTCATGTGAAGCTATTGCAGGACTGCAAGGGAAACCTTATGGTGAACAAATGCCAGTTATCCAAAATATTATTTTTGGATTTACAAATGCAACATGCACCTTCAAGTTGATTAATACTACCTTTGCAGTGAGTGTAGTTTTATAGCAGCTACTGTTACAGATGTTTCGTGGTAGTAGGTCATCTTACCAGTTTTCTCCAGTTTTCTGGGGTTTGCTATTCACTCTGCAGTGTTTTAGCTGAACTTGCTTTCAACCAGTTGTTTCTAATTAAGAAACTTTCATTCTTAATTTCTGTTACCTCTTCATATCTTTGAAAAATGTTCCAGATTTGCATAATGCTATTGCAGCATATTCCTTACCGTCTTGTTGCCTAGTTTCTAACTTTGAGTTGTGAATGATTACTCTGTGGAAGTATGTTCTGTTACTGTGTAGCCTCCTGTGTTAGTGGATGCTGCTAATCCCTGCCACACTTGGAAGCTTCTCACTCCGTTTTAGCTGTATTTAAACAAAGCTATTCCAAGCATTTTTACCCTACTCAGTTTACTATTTTTTTTCTTTCTGTCCGCTTGTCCTCAGTCTGTTGTAAAACTGTTAAATACCGGGAGGGTGGAAGGGAGGACAGAATATTGGCTTGTTATCACAGTAGCATACAAGTTAATGTAAGTATGTATTTGAAGACTGTAAGTGTTTATTTGAAGACCTTTCATTGTCATGGGAATATTTGTAAAAATGAATCTCTGCTTTTATACCACTGATAGTTTAAGAAAAAAATATTTGTAGTAACTATAATAATAAATGGTAGGATAGATGAGTCAGTGGTTCTTCTGCACTGTATTAAAGATAAGGTTGGGACAAAGGTAGCTGTACAGAGATTGTTTTTCTTGAGTGGAAAATAGTGCTTTGTGCATCCCTTTGCAATTACATTTCAGTTAAAAACTTCTCACGAGGGAAGGAATTGCAGTTTTTCAGAAGTCAGTGTAGTTTTCTTTGTGGTGCACTTTCACGTTACAGTTGCTTTATCAAAAACCTGATTAAGAATCTCTGTTTTCTTTCCCTTCTATGTTTAATTTCCGTATCCTTTCATACTCTTAATGGCACTTGAATTTCTTTTGATACATATGTTTAAATTGATACCAAAACAATAGTCCCATTTTTTTTCTAAATGCCGTGATACCAGATACTTGGAACAAAAGTAGGTAATTTGTACCCTGACTGTATTTCCAACATACATAATGAGGCAGCAAAGCCGTTTAGATTTAATGAAACTTGGGAGAGATCTTTCAGCCTTTGTGTTAGAGACAGCACACATGTATTATGGACTTGACAAGCCTCAACTGCAGGGCATGTTTAGCAGCTGCTAATAAACATATGGCATAGTGCCACCTCTCAAGTGCAGAAAGGAAATTGTAGGTGTTAAGACAGTAAAGCAGTGGAAATTTCTATAGGTCTGTTGGATATTACACTCGTGAAGAAATGAGTGATGATTTCAGTTTATTTTTGGGATACATTTAATTTGGAATGCCAAAATACATCACAAGTGGTTGCAGCTGCTGTAATTCAAGGCTATTGAGCTGTCAGCCGATGCTTCTTTCTAAGACCAAAGCTTGAATCTTTTTCTATTCTAGTTTTTAAAATAATTTTTCTCCATATTAAAGCTTAAGGAAATCTATCATCAGCTTGAAACTACCTTTGTTTTTTTAGTAAACAGACTATTGTGTTGCAAGAATCTTAAGCAATGGATGTTTACTGGGAAATCACAGCAAAATATTTTAATTCTTTGATGAATTTGGGTCCATAAGATTCAGATTTATTGGCTGCTGGGGGTTCCTCCTCTCAAACCATCTTCTTAAAACATTTTCTCTCTGGACATAATTTAAAGCTAAGCTTTGGAAATACTGCCAGAAAAGCTTTCTCCAGCCTAACAGGCATGTTGGTTTAAAGCAGAAGCTCTCCAAAAGGAGGAAGGCCTTTGATGTGTTATTTTTTCCATGTGAACTGGAATTGTTTGCATTATGGGAGCAGTGATGAGTGGAAGTCATGCTTCAGATGTAAGTTACATTACAGTGTTCTAACTTAACTTCTTGACTTACTCTTAGCAGAGCAAAGAAGTTGAGGAGGAAGTCAGGCTTCAGAGTAGACTGTCACTTACTGTATTTTCTTGTAGTGTTTTTACCAAACCTCAAACCACTCAATTCGATATTAGGCAATTAATGAAACAGTTTGAAATTGCTGAGTTGTCTGTGAGCGATGCTGTGTGTGTACAATGGCAGGGGAGCATCGTGTGCAGCTGATAGGACTGTATTTTGAGATCATTTTCCTCTGTAGCTGCACGTGGTTAAGAAGACACTGATAGCTTACTTTGTTAGAAGATCCATTTACCAGGGTGAGAATTAATTTGGGGGCACAGGGAACTGCTGTAGAGCAAGATGTGGTAGTGGGGAAAGGATTAAAAAATGTGGCGTAACTACTTTTCCTATACATGCAGCTGAGATGGAATCTGTGGTTAGATTGGTTTGGGTTTTCTTTTAATTCTTCCTGCCCTCACTGTTCTTCCTCCCAGGGACAGAGTATGCTGATGGAACACTAGGAGAAAGAAAACTTAAACTAAACTTTTAGTAGCAGTTTCTTATCATCTGTTTCTGCTCCTATTAGCTTTTGGGCAAGTTTAATTAATGAATTATACATATAAAATAGTAATTTATCTTTTTGTGTGTTGAGAAAAGTCTAACTATTTGAAACTGAGCACAATATTTGTTTCCTTGAGCAGTCTCTGTTCTGTTACAGCACTTCTTAATCTCACCCATGGAGAGAAGTTTTTGACTTCAAACACTGTAGATTCCACAAATTGAAATTAAATTGTGCTGATTTTTATCTTTTATTTCTTACTAGTGTTTATTAAAGGGTAAGTTTGGTGTTGAGGTAACTTAGTTGATGAGAATATGGGTCTGTATTCTGAAAATATAATTAACAGCTAAGCAAATATCATTAATTTGTTCTCATTAGAGAAACAGAACCCTTATGATGATGTGTTATGTAAGTAACAGAAGTTAGCAAATACACTTTTTCCTGTAATTGCTTTCTGCACCTTGCCTCGTGTTGAACTACATTGTATTTTTTCTGTATCAATGTCTAAATCTTTCCAAGTAATATTATTTTTTTCATTTTTCTCATAATGTCAATTCTGCTTGTCACACTTGATGTAACTAGACTTGATAACTGTTCAGATGTCAGGACTTCATTTGAGTCGTGGCACTAGGGTTAATTGTTGTACCATACCAGCAGTAAAACAGTTGTTTTTAGTACTGCAGGTAGTTTTAGCAATGTTTATGCACCCACTTCTGTAAAGCTGTAATACTAATTAAAGCTGTAGTACTGATTGATCTGTCTCCCCAACACACACCCCTTTAGCTTGGACACAGGTTGCATGTCTCATTTTTCCACCCAACCTTCTGGTCTTGTCATAATGAAGATTTCAGTCTCGTTTTTCTGTAGCACATTTGTGATCTGCAGCTCCTCCTCACCATGCTGGCTTGTCCTGTTCTCAGGAAACAAAAACTCCTCGTTGTAAATATCAAATTATTTATTGTCTCAGCGTGATTGGGTACTTAGACTTGCTCAGTTAAAATGTACTCTATCTCCATTATTTAATGAGACATTTGTCAAAAGAAAATAACTGCTGCAGGTTGTTTTTTAAATTTTATGCAGTGTTTAATGTGTTCTCAGAGAAGGAAATTGGCAGCTATCATAGCATCTACCTAACATTTACTGTGTGAGGTGCAAGTCACTGATGATTGACGAGTGTGACAACACTTTAGGGTACCATAATTCTCATCTTAATCTGATCCAGTGTCAGTGTAATTGGTGTTTTGAAACTATGCAGTGCTCCGTTGCTGAAGTGGCAGGAAGCTAGTCCAGAACCAAAATCCACTGAGAACGTAGAGTGACAGACTTAGCTGTCCCCCATTTGGAGCAAACTGTTTCACAGCCTTGATCTGAGGGAGTACTTGGGGTGTGTCAGAAAGTACACAGTAAAAATTAAGATGAGGTTGGGCAAAGATTTATTGTGTGTTTTCACATAAAAGCCTAATTGTTTTTATTTCTTCCTCTTCAATAAGTGCTTTTCTGGTAAGGGTAGAGATTCAGAAGCAACTTGAATGTGACAGCAAACCAGAATTTCTCTGCAGGAGATGCTGAAATGGCACAGTTTCTGTTTTGGTTATACTGGGCCTTATTTGCTGCTTAAAGATGTAAACACCATTTTAGATGTAGTCACAGCCTCAGTTGTCATTCCAGTGATCCACACTGGGATTATAAATTTTGGTGAGTAGTGATTTAATCCACTAATTCCTGTGTGGTGGAAAGTGACTTTTTTAATATATGTAGCTGGTTTCTGCCATAGTCCCAAATCAAGGGTAGTACTTTCCTGCAATGTGTATTTTAGCCCCAGCATGGATTATGGGCTCACGACAGTGCTAACATTACCTTCTTAATACTGATTTTGATCTGTAATGTTGAGGCAGGTGAGCTTTAACAACACCTCCAGCTCCCTAATCAGTGAGGTGTTTTAGATGATGAGAGAAGAAAATAATGATTTGACTTGGAGCTATCCAGTTTTGAACTTTCCTTGTTTGCTGGGGAAGAAGAGAGAATCTTGGAGATCTAGTATGAAACAGACTGTCATTGTTGCTGCTCTTGATGGCAGCATATGTCAACCCATATAAGTATGGTCTCAAATATGCCAGTCTGTGTTTTCTGCTTTCTCCTAGCTGCTGCTTTGTAGCATCTCTGAATCGTTACTATCTAAACATGAGTTAGAAATCTTCTACGTGCTCTAAAATCCAGTTCAGATCTCTTGACCTCTCCCTGGCTGAACTAATCTTTAATGACAAATTATTTCTTGGTGTTGGGTTGTCTGAAAATACCGGGTTTTAGCAAAATTTTGAAGCTGTGTTTGAAATCACAGATTTAAAAGTTTGTGTTTGTGATAAGTATGTGCCAGTGTTGCCAATGGAAAGTTTGTGAAGCTTATTTCAAGAAAGTCTTAATTAAATATTGTAATGGAAGCTTAAGTCGGGGTTTTTTTGTCATCTGCAGTATTTTGTCTGCTTGTCATGTGATACAATGTTTAGTCCTAAACTTGCTACAGTTAAAAAACAAAGGATAAATGCTTAATTTGTAAAACTGTTTAAGAAATATATTTACTGTTATATCTACTTCAGAAATATGTGTTCTTTAAAACATTCAAGACAGATTGGGACATACAGACCTAATCTAGGTATTCATATCTCAGCATGAAGATGTTGAATCACTTACCAGGATTCTGCTTAATGGTTTAAATGGAGATTTCTGGGGAAGAACAAGGGGTTGGATATGTAAGAATCATTTAGTTAAGTCTTGGGGAAGAGAAGCTCCTGAATCTTTAATGTATGTGGGTTAGGAATAACAAGTACTTCACACTCAGCTGTATATTTCCTTACTTTTGGCTGAAATTTCCCTTCCTTTGCCCTGAAGGAAAATCTACTAGTTCTGTTTGAAACAAACTTGGGGGTGGAAGGTGCAGAATAAGAGCATGATTTTTAGTCTTCAGAAATATCTTGTTAATTATGTATTCCTGTCTGCCTTTGTGACCAAGAACATAAATAACAAAAAAATAGTTTTATTAAAATTATCTTCTTTAGTTTATTTTCATATCCTTATTATAGAGCTGAAGAACTAAGGAGAGCATTCATTAAGAGCTAATTATGTTTGTGGGTTTTTTTAATTGCAGGAGGCAGAGTTACCATCAGAACTGAATAATGAAGGATACTGTGATTTTAACAGCAGGCCAAATGAGAACTCTTACTGCTATCAGCTCCTGCAAGAGCTCAACGAGCAGAGGAAGAAAGGCATTCTTTGTGATGTTAATATTGTGGTGAGTGGGAGGGTCTTCAGAGCTCACAAGAACATCCTGGTTGCAGGCAGCCGCTTCTTTAAGACTCTGTATTGCTTTACAAACAAAGAAAGCCGTAACCAAACCACTGTTACCTATTTAGACGTTGTTGCTGTTCAAGGTTTTTCTGTCATCTTGGACTTCTTATATTCTGGTAACCTCGTGCTTACGAGCCAAAACGCCATTGAAGTGATGTCGGTGGCCAGCTACCTTCAGATGACGGAGGTTGTCCAGTCCTGCCGCAACTTCATTAAAGATGCCTTAAACATAAGTATAAAATCGGAAGCTCCAGAGACTGTTGTAGTGGATTACAACAGAAGATCTGTTAGTAGGGATGGTTTATCTCCAAGGGATCAAAAAGTTGCCAGCTTCTGGGCAACACGAAACCTTACCAACTTGGCAAGTAGCATAAAAACTGAGAATGATCCCTACCCTATTGATGAGGGCCAAATGGAAAGCTACCAAATGAATGACTGCAGTTGGGTCCAGGACAGCTCACCTGAAATGGCTGAAAATGAATCTCAAGGTGAGGGAAAAGTTTTCGTGTGGAATGACATGGGTGCACAGGGACAATCAGCTCAAGAACCTGGAAAAGCAAGAAGGAAAAACCAAGCTGCAAAGAGATTTATTTATAATATACCACCTAATACTGAAGAGAACTCTGAAGATTGCTCAGTGTTGCAACCATCAGTCCCATATCCAGAAGAAGATTTGTCATTTATTAAAGAAGAAGCAGGTAAATATTGCTTAATGACAGTTATGTCATTTGAAAATTGAAGTATTGAATGAAGTACCTGACTTTGTAACTTTTGTAAAGGTATGTTAGATTGGATTAGTAAAGTCAGCACACCATTCAGGTTACTCAATCGTTAATCTGATTCTCTGCCTTGGGGCACAGTGGCAGATCATCAGCTAGAGAAGGGAATGGCTGTGCCACGCAGTATGGAGTGTGCTGTTTGCATTTGGCGCTTGAAATGGGGATCCTTAGCAGCTGGTAGAAACTAAAATTCTTACGTTTGTATTTAATCTGTGGCAACTATTCGGCACAAAGTCAAGGAGTGATAACTGGTGTCTAGTGTTAGCTGATTGCACAGACAGCAAGGGCCTTTTTAATTTCCTTCCCTACACTAGCAAGAGATTTTTCTGGTAATCTTCACCTGAGTGTCATCCAGAAACATTCTGCTGATTCTTATTGTTGGGATATCTGGGAAGCTACAAGATGGAGTAATCCTGGCTACTTTAATAGAAACACTTACAATAGGTTTGTGAAACATTGGCAAGTGATGCCACAATGACATATAATAGAAGGGAATATATTTTTGTTGAACTATGCTTTAAACAAATCCTGAGAGTGACAGAATTAATAGGATTTTTTTTCCTTAAGGATCAGGATCTATGGTTGATCTAAATGGTAGAATAAGATTAAATATCTGTTTGCTAAACAAATACAGTCACACAAAGAATTATAAGCAGCAGACTGTTCACAGTGTAATTGTCATTTGGGGCAATGTAATTAAGTTCAGTTTTTATTTTTAAAATTATTATGCTGTATGAATAGTTAATGTATGCATTTGAAGTACTGTCATTTACCTGCCTCACTTTTTGATGAATTAATAGTTTTGAAAACTTACTGCAATTTAGGAGCCAAATTCGGGGTGGATTTGAGATACATCTGAAACAAAGTTCTTTAGATGTGTCCTGTTTCTAAAGCAGCTTAAAATGTATGCCTGCTTCAAACATCGAGGAGCTGTGGGTGTCCTGCCTCCTCCAGGGGCCCTGCTCCGCTCCTGGCAGCGGGGCTGGGGACACAGGCGAGCAGTGGCCCCGCAGGGGACACGGGGGGGCTGCGCTGTGCGGTGCCCCGGCGGTGACACGCACCCGTGCAGAGCACCGCGGGCTGGGGCTGGGGAGCGTTCCTCCAGTGCGAGAGACCTTGGTGTGCTTAGGGAGCGGTGTGGCACTGCAGAGCAGCGCGAGAAGCAGCTGTGCTGAGGTGCACTCCTGCAAATGCTTCAGGGCCATTACTTACCTCTGGTCTTCATCGCTGAACTCTGGGTAGGTCTGCTTTAGCTTGGGAGTGTGTGCTTCTGAAGTGCATTTCCTGTGCTTCTCTTACTGGCTAAGCTTTGTTAGACTGCACAGGATTCTTGTGGCTGAACTGACAATCGAAAGCTGTGTTTCAGGAACATGCCAGTCGCTAATAGGCCTCAGGTCCACAGCACCAGGTTAGATCTAGCCTAAGTAAAGCACCTTTGGGTGTGGATAGTGGGGGATGTTGAGTCCTCAGCACCCACACAACAATTTTGCCTGTACTGGGCTACACTACTTGCTCTAGTTACAGTGCCATGAAAAAGGGCAACAGAGGGTCTGGAGCAAAAGCTGAGAACATGTGTGTTAGCTGCACAAATACCAAATTTCTGACACAATGTAGCATGTGATTTCTGTTGATGGTTTATATGGGGTAAATATTCAACCTCTTCTCTGATAGAAATACAGAGAATATGTCTACTGTACGATGGCACCAACAACAGATATAAATACTTGTTTGGATGCTGTGAAATTTTGTATGTGTGCTGTGAAGATTTCTTGGAGAAATAATGGAGGACATGGGTAGTGCAGTATATTTAGTCCTTGTTAATTTTTTTTTGTCAGAAGCACTGATATTTCCAATAACTTGATATAGTAATGAATTAAATTACAAAATACATCCATGTAGCATCTTGATGAAAAGAACTGTATTGGAGACAGAACATATTGGGTATGTGTTGTGGTGTCTGTCAAACCATTGAAAGTTCTGTGACTACAGACTGAAGTTTATTTTACTGAGCTCTAAAATACTAGTCAACTAGTGATCTCCTTGGTATTTTCAGAGCACAGCATATATGTTCCCAAGTACATAATTGCATTTTCTGCCAGTGTTGGAACTCTTTTGGAAGCCATATCTAATATTTTTGTAAAAATACCTTTATTTTTCTAAGTTCTTGCATGCATGCATATTGTTTGAAACAAGCAGAGTGACTGAAGGAGGGCTTGGTGTAGCTTACTTTTCACCCATAGTCTGTGCTTCACCTTTTGGTTTTCTTTCTCTTCTACTTGTGGATCTTCTTCTTTGCACGTAGATTTCACTCTTAAAACACTCTTCCTTTAACTGCTCCCTCTATGCCAAAGAAAAGGTGGAAGAGGGAGGAGTGGAGCGTTGGAAGAATGTCAGGAATGAGTTGTAGAGTAACCCGCAGGTTATACAATAACTTTTTAGTTTTGGATTAAATTTCTTGTGGAGATGAAAAACTACTAAAAATAATAGGCACTGAGAGGTAAAAATGCATAAGAAAATGTCATCTGGAATAGATACAAGGCAATTCCATAAGAAAAATAAAGAATAGTAAATTCTTATGTTCAGAGCTAAGGAGTGTGCTGTCCCATTGGTTGCTAAAAGGGAAACAACGAGCTTCTACTATTATGCTTTGTCATGTTCTGATGGGGATAACATCAGTGGTTATGAGCTGTCAGTTACATGCAGAGTGAGTTTCTGTGCCCTTGATTTAAGTTTGGGTTGGTCTGGTGCTTTTGTGATGGGGAAATAAATACTGTGGATATGGTGGAAGGGAAGCCTATTGAAGAACACTTCTCTCACTACAAAAATTTATCCCTGAAGCCACTTCCTTGAATTCTATAGTAAATGAGTTTTCCAGTTGGGTACAGCTAGGTAAGTATTAGATAATAAACAGTAAAAGCTTTCTGAAGCATCTACTACCCTTCTTGTTCCAGTAAAGCAAATATGTTAAACTGCTCCTTCCTGAACATGAGTTTTTCTACAGGTATCCATCAGTATATGGCAGTTTCTTCTTCTTCCTCTCACCCTGTGTTGGCAGTGAGTTTATATTTAACACCTTCCCTGTAAAAGTAGCACTTTGGTGAGCTTTAAAAATCTCCATAAAGTTAGGATGGGTTTGAAATTCCTTGTACTGTCTTACATTTTTATTTAATTACAATTTACTTAAGCTTTCCGGACTTCTCCAGTTTTAGCTGTATTAAAGTAGCTGTTTAACTAAAACACTGAATATTACCACCTATCACAGTATTTTCCCTCCTAGTTGATAATCTGCTAAAAAAGTCTTTACAGCCATCATGCATCCTACAATTAACCGTTTACCATGGTGAAAATAACCATGCAGTCAGTCAGCATCTCACAGTGTTACAGTGAGTTACAGAAGTTCATAGAAGTTCAGTGAATATAATTAATCGTATTCCTAATGTCTGTTCACAGGGTTGTTTTGTCAATTTTCATCACTTCTTGGGTATGTCTTTCATCTGGGCCTGGTTTTTTTTTTTTCTTTTTTTGTACAAGTGTCCTATCCTCAGACTTCAGAACACAGCCGTGAAGTATTGCTTGTGCTTTCCGGAACTGACAGTGCTGATTTTTACAGAGACTTGCGTGCAATATCCCAATAGCTTTATGAAGCTACAAGTGTATCATTTGTTATCGTGATTTTCAGGCTAGATAATGCTGTCATGTACTGTGGTGGGGATGAGGGAAAGGATAACAAGTGCAAGATTAAAACAGCCCTTGATGGAACAAGAGGGTTCCTGACTGATTTTGTTGGGGATCTTAAGGAATTTAATTCAGCTTGCTGTAGAAACAACTACTTTTCAGAAGGATGCAAACAGCAGCTAAACCTGCTTACAAAAATTGTAGTGCTGGTCGCAACTTCTGTCATGATAGAAGGGAGAAGAAGCATAACACAACTTGATTAGGACTTTACGATAAAGACGGGTGTCTTTGAAGAAATCAAGATTGATGGACTTATCAGGACACATACTTCTTGTAGGGATAAACCCCACTTGATTGACTGTGTTACAAAAGGAAAAAGAGTTGTATATTTTTCCTGCTTTCCTGTGGTACTATAACCTTCAGTCAGATTTTCTTTAGACCTCAAGCTGATACCCTGATTAAAATATTTAAGTTCCATGGTGGACCTTTAACCACTTTATTTTCCCATTCCCTATGTAATGTGGTATTGAGGACGTCATAGGTTTTTACAAGTCATCTGAAAACACTGCAGCATCTGAGGGTCAACCTGTTCCCTGTCCATTAAATTTACCTCTCCAAGGGATGATCCCAAAGACAAGCAGATCCTCACATTCTCATGCTATGCTCTGTCACTGAGCGTGCAACTCTAGGCATGTTTTGTGTATTACTGTTGTCAATTTGCTTTTTTTTTTCTTTTTTTGTGAATGGGTTGGGGAAAAAAGGTTTTGTGGTGTCTACAGATCTTCTCTGTCTGAAAATCCTTTTGAGTTCCAGTGTGATGCATTGACTTATTGAAAAAATACCAATCTGAAGTGCTGATTTTTTTCATTTGTGAAATACTGATGATGATGATGGTAGCAACACCTAAATAAAAATGGTCCATGAGAACAATTAACTCCCCCACAAATAAATGGTCTGCATGAGGAAAGTTCTTTATTTCCTTGTGTTTCACTGGTGTAGTTGTTGGAGGAGATCAGTAAAATAGCTTTCACTTTCTTGGGAAGGGATTTTTCAGGGAAGGTATGATAATCAAGTTGAAAAGCAAGTGGATAATATATTTGGCATCAGTTGGTGGTCTTCTGTCAGGGTTAGTTGATGCTAGATCTGACTCCGTAGTCAAGGCAATATACCACTTTTTCATGAATGAAAAATAGTAAAAATTGAGAGCAATCGGGAGCAATAGAGTATGAGTAAGATTGTGTTGGCAAAATGTCTTAAGTACATCTGAGCCCTCTGTTGGAAGAGGCAGTTGAGCAGTAATGTGCTTCCAGAATAAGCCTTTACAGAAGAAGCAAGGTTAAAGATGTGAGGAATACTCTGGGAACAAAGGGAGTGCAAGATACTTTATTTTCCCCACCTTCCTAGTATGTCAGTCTTGGCAGTGCTGTTTCCTCTGTCATGTTACCTAACATAAGCAACAAATCCAGCTCTCTAATAGCAATCCAGATTGTATCAGTAGATTACCACTGCTTTCTTTACAATCCTTGAAAGCTGTGGCCTAATCACTTATCCTGTCTACTTTCTGTCTTTTTTAGTTGATCTGGATGAGCAGTCAGTGTCAGAAAACGTAGTCAAAAAAATGTATTTCTTTTTCTCTTATTTTGGCACTTTTTCCAGTGCTAATATAAGTAAAGAAAACAGAAGTTAAGTTCGCTACAGACAGCTGTATCTAATGTAAAGTTTTGTATCTTTTCCCTCAGCGCACCATATGCGTGTGTCCTTTTCTATAATGACCTGTTTGGTGGCTTCTGTCAGTGAACTTCTCATTATTTCTCATATCATCTCCTACTCAGTAATGTCTCCTTTTCTGCCCCCCACATCAGCATATTTCTAGTCATAGAAAAAGAGCAAAACCTGTCAAACTAAGGATGTTTCTGGCTTAGACATGTTGTCTCTTTCTGGTGGTGCACCCCTACCTCCTGCTTCAAAACTGAAAATCATTGTATGTGGCTTCTAGTTATCCTTTTTCCTGAGACCAAATGCAGTAAAACATAAAATCCTTTCACAATGTTTTTGATAGCTTTTGTTAGTGGTGTAAAAGCCTATACAACCACTTCATTTTATTTCACATTGAATTTTACTGCTGATAGTTAATCAGCTTCTTTGAATTCTGTTTTATTTCTTATTATTTTGGCTTTGCTTGTTGTTGACTTTTATTAAAGATCAGATTACAGATAGCCTTTTACCCATGCAGGCTAGAAGAATGGGTAAATGTTTGAGGCTAATTTACGTTTTAGTTATTAACTTACACCTCTTAGAAATCAACTAAAGTGTAAAAGGTAACCTTAGATCAGAGAAAAGTTGTGGTCAGATGGCTTAGTCTGGAGACATAGAATATTATTGTGTTTAATTAGCTTTTTTTTTTTTTTCCAAAGATCTGCCTTACCTGTCTAGACTTTCCCCCTTTGCATCCCACCCCCAGTCTACAAGTATGACTGCATCCACAGTTGCTTTCAGCCTCCTGTCAAGTTCATCTGGCTTTAAGAAGACCAGAACAAATGAACCAATCAGATGATGATTATGTCCAGTTTTGCAAGCAGGTTTCAGGGGGCAGTAGCCTGGGTGAGAGGAGAAATGGGAGAAGATAGTATGAGCCCCAGGGCTCTGTGGCGTGTTGCATTCTGGAAGCTTACCTGGCTGTAGGCTCTATATCCCGCTGGGGAAGGTAGTAGAGGCTCGGTATTGCACTTCCAGCTCCCAGTCTGTGTGTAATTCAAGTCTATCCTGTTTGCATGAGCAGTTAGACACTAAAGGTGTCTTTTTCATGGTTTTGTTTTGAACACATGAAATGTGTGCTTAATCTAGAAAGCAGGTTTTCTAGGTCAATGAATTATTCTAGGAATAAGCATTAGGTTTAATTATTATCTACTTAGTCATGTACTATGCAGGGACTGAAGTGCATGTAGCAACCTCTTATCTCTTGTGGTATCTGTGCTGGTGTTCTTTCATGTTATAGTGGGTCTTCTCTTCCAACTGGAGGTTGAAAGATTTAGTAGCTATTACCTGCACTAGATGACAGCTCTTAAATCTGTTTGGCTGTATGCTGAGTCTTGTGCTAAGATCTAGAACTATGCAGGGGTTTGAGCTCTACATTCCCTCAAACTTAAATACCAGCTGTGTGCATAAGTGTTCCTAGTGAAATTTAATTTGTGTTCTCTTAAATACAGAAGAATTGTCAAAGTGACAGGTGTTACAAATATGTTCAGCTTAGTCCAGCTCTTACTTACGGTCAGTCCTTGGTGTATGCTTATTCTGAAGGAAGCGTTACAATATTGCCTGTACACAGCATAACATTACATTTGTGTCCAGTAAAGACTTGGTCTGTTGATCCTACAGATATTTATCCTATAAGCGGGGGAAAAGTGATTAAAATATTTTATTACTGACTGACCTTTCACTGTTCAGCTACATTCAGCTACAGTTCTAGTACAGGGAGAAAAATCTATAAAGAAAGGATCTAAAACTTTAAACATTATAAAAATAGTTTTATTTCTTTTTCCTCTGCTAGATCCTGAAGCCTGCTTCAATTTGGAGGCTTTTAGCCTTAAGATGAAGTCATCTTTGCTCTTACCCAGACTGTACAACACTGCTTCCTCACTAATCCTTTCTTGTGTATTACAGAAGGAAGTCTTCCTCCTCACCTCAAAGGAATGTGTAGTTGGCATGTCTATAGGGTATCTGTGTTCTATTCCTTGAGCTGTTGAGATGCCATTGCTGGATTCCATCACTCCAAATTAGTATAAGGAGTTCTTGCCTCTTTTGGACATAACAGCTATTAGAGTCAGTAATTTAAAAAAAATTTCCTCACTGCTTTGTTTCTTAAAGGAGAGGGAGATTTATTCCCGTACCTCTTCTTTCTTTTTGTACCAAATAGGTAGTTAGATGAGCTAAAATACTGCTATTTCTCTTCTTCATTCATTCAAGCTCTGCTTTTTAAAAGCTCTTAAGGAATGCCTAGTTTGACAGTCATGATCCAGCTTTGCTTGTTGTTTGCCATTGTCTAATGGATAGGATAGAATTATAAGCTTCCTACTTGCTAAGTGATATCCTTTTGAACTGTTGTCTTATGTTGCAGACCAAATCACTGCTGCCAGTGATAACGCTGCCTGAGCAGTAAGTGAAACTACTGTATGTGTCTCATGCTGTGAGGATTTGTAATCTGTACTTTTTTCCAGTAAAACTGCAAGCTGGAAGTGTTTAAATATGCAGCTTGCCACTTGCTGCATGAGATGCCGGTTTAGCCTAAGAGAAGTTCCTTTCCCAAAAAAATCCTTAGAATGAACAGTAGGGATAAAAAGAAGTCTTCGGACTATTAAAAATGTATAGTTTCAGGCTTGAAAGTAAGAATGCATCTCCTCAAGACTTTCCACAGTGGTGACATTGGGAATCCAGTGTGAGGACCTGACTACCATCTAGAGAAATAAAAGGAAATCTGCCAGTTACCATAGCAGTTTGTTTATTCAACAGCTATTTGCCTGTGAGGAAAGTAATGGATTTATGAATTCATGTTTTCCAACAAACCCCTGTCTTGGGGATTGGGGGGAACATTGATTTGCACTATTGTCAGAAGAGTTTTTGCCCCACAAATATGATTTTGTCAAATTCTTAGTGCAGCTTTACTGTGTACTATTTATAGTTCTCTTGTCTGTACTCTGTAATAGTGATTCCCATGTTCACTGATGCAATTCTTACTTGTTATAAAGTATAGAATTAAACAAGCAAAGATCTTTTTAAGGCATTGTTCACTTCTGAATCGTTTTATTTTTTTAAAGAGGAAAAAAGGATGCAAAGACAGCATGAACTGCAGAAGATCTTGAGAGCAAATGTAAATATGCAAACCAGTCCTTTAAGCTGTTATATTCCAAGTAATTATGGTCTATTGGTGTGGTTATAGAGTAATGGAGATGATTATTCAGAAAAGGATTTAGACATAGCTGTAGGATACTTTATATAAATAAGGGTGACAGTCAGGGTGAAGTCACTGCACGAAGCAGGTGTAAAGAGAATCCAATGGAAAACCTTTCAGCCCTGCCTCATGATGATAGTGAGGGAATACATATCCTTACCATCAAAGTCCTTGTAGCATGGAAAGGGCTTTGAATTTTTCTCAGGACGGGGAGAAGAAATGGTGCTGTGGAGAGTAGTTCAAAGGTCTCATTTCATAGAAATGACGAATGCAGTTATTTTAGTTTTAGTATTGAATACTGTGTGAAAAAATACTGTAATTGCTATTTTAAGGTCAGAAACTTTTTTGTCACAGTTTAAAAAGGATATATATTTTGCTAAACAGATTAGATTAGACTGATTAGAACCCAGGAAGCTAAAGTAAGACTGTGTCTTTAATAGCTACTTCAAGTGACTTCAAGTATGGACTGTTGCCGGGTACTTCCAATGACTTCAAGTATGGATTGCTGCCGGGTACTTCAAGTGACTTCAAGTATGGACTGCTACCGGGTACTTCCAGTGATTTTAAGTATGGACTGCTGCCAGAATCTTGGCCAAAAGAAGCTTGGGAAAATGGTAAGTGTATCTGATGGAGAGTAGGTTGGGTTTTTTCTCTGATAGGGGTTCTCTATCTTTTGTGTCACTGCTTATAATATTTGATTCATTTGTTTAGATGGTTATGAGAGTATATAAACATTTAATCTCCTTCTATATCATTTGCCTTTTTGGATAATACTTCCTTAGAGGGAGGAAAAGGAATTCAAATGTATGGAAGGGTAAAAGCAGAATGTGATTTATATCAGTTCTTGTATTGTGACTGAGTGTGAAGATACCTGAGGTGTTTAGTGACCCGATAGCTCCCCCCCCTTTTATTGAGCTAAATGTAGATAAATGGCCTTTGAAATTGAACACTTTGATGGTGAAGATACTGAATGAAATATAATTTTAAAAGGAAATCTCAGCATATGTCTTGCTATCAAAAATAAAAACGTCATTGTAATAAATGTTTTCAATTCAGTACAGCTGTAATTAAGCCTTCTTCTGTCAGTTCAAGCAAGCAATTATCTGTAATTACTTTTCTGTCTGAAAACATACTGAAGACAGCACCATATCTAAAACAATTGTTGCTAGTTCCTTAAATACATAGTCTTCAGTAAAAAGAAGGTATCAAGTACTGGGATCAAGTACTGGGTCATAGTAATGCTTACCTCTTTTCTTTAACTTTTAGCTGTTACTGGGATGTGGCTTATGGTTTATTTTAAATATTTTGGGGTTTACAGTAGAAGAAATTTTGAACATCACAAGGTGAAATTTGCTAGGAGTCAAGAAATTAGAACATGGGTCTTATGAGGTCTGCCTGTTCTTAAATGGCCATGTATCTTACAGCCCTGATGTCTGCCTGTATAGGACTTAATTTTCTCCGTGTAAGCCATTATGTGACATTATGTTGACATGCAGCTCACATGAGTGCTCCAATATACCAGTGCAAACCTGTGAATGTTTGCAAAATGTAACTTCCATGTTATGATGGATTTAGAAGCTCAAAGGAGGCAACTCTAGGTACAGGCATGTGCACGTAACACACAGTTACTTATGTGTTCTTCCTGCTAGCCTGAGCATTAGAAACTCTTGCACATAATCATGTAGCCTTAGCCAGTGCTTTTTAGATGCTTTTAGATGGTTATGATTATGTTCAGAAATTCTCACCTGTAGTAGGTTGAGTCAGTATGCTATTATCAAAACTGTCCTTGTATTCCTCTGTGGCCTTCTCCATGTCATAGTATCCTGTGTTGTTCTTTTTCTCACAGTAATGGGCAGCTGTATTAAACCTGTTTTGCATATATCCTTTGAGCAAACTGTGTAAAGAGTTCTCCTCCATCATAAGGAAGAAGTGAGATATTGCTACTTCCAGAAGTTTTTTCTGCCCTTTTTATTTTTTCTCCTGTTAGATCAAAGTAGAAAATACATAAAATCTGAACCAATAATTTCCTTTTTGAGAATTTCAGAATTTTGCTACCTCTTAGTGCCTTACTCCTTTTGTCAATATTCGTTCTTACTTAGTTATACTTTCTTTTTATTGATTTGTCAAGTGAGATCTTGGCAGACAGTTCCTGCATGTAATTCTAAATAGAATATTGGGAGAGAATGTTGCGACTGTCTGAATGCTGCAGAGTTAAAGGGTTTCTAATCCAGAAGAAAGTGTTTTCTGGTGTAACTGACCTCTAGGAAAATGGAACATTGGTAAATTGTAGTTAACTTACTCCAGTTCTTGAAATAAGACTTCTGTGGTAAAAATACCTTGGTTACAAGTAGGTATTTTTCTAGTAGAATTGTACATGTAGAATTTACCAGCAGGTAAATTGTGATTTCTGCAGGCAGGCATTGTCCTGATTTGGCTGATGAAAAGTCATGTGTTTTGCTTTGTTTTGGCACCTGTTTATTTTTGTGAAGCAGGCAGAACATACTGAAATATTTTTTGTGTCTGTTTCATCATCTTTTCTCCTGTTGGCTTCTTATCTTGTAGGCGATTCCTCTGCTTTAATCATGAACAAGTTGAAGTGTCCACACTGCAATTATGTAGCCAAATACAGAAGAACACTAAAGAGACACTTGCTCATTCACACAGGCGTGAGATCTTTCAGTTGTGACATCTGTGGGAAGCTGTTTACACGAAGAGAGCATGTAAAGAGACATTCCTTGGTAGGTAAACTCAAGTGTTCATGTATATGTATGAACATGTATGAGTGGGGTTTTACAGGGTTTTTCAGGTATTATGGTAGTTGGAAGAAACTGTCCTCTAATTTGACATAATGTAAATTCTCTTATTTTAATCTGAAATGGATGAAAATAAACACCTCTTTGTCATAACTGTATCTCTTGTTTCCTTAATGGAAAATGCAGTGTCAATGAAGACAGTAATTTCAAGATTATTTTGAAAGAGATGTGATAAAGGAATGCAGTGTATATAAGTATTCTGTAGATAATGAAAAGCAGTTTTGGCTTAGCTTTACTGCAGTAGAACAGCACATCTTGGCCTATAATGCTGCATCACCATTTTCTGTGAGGGCACCCTGTTAATTCAGCAATTGCACAATATCTTGGGGTAGTTCTGAAATGTTTGTTTCACAACTAGACAAAGCTATAGTATAATATGTGCTTTAAGATTAGGAAAGAATGAAAAACATCTTATGCAGAAAGCAAACATCTGTCTGACTTGCATTCTGCCAGTACCATAACCAGCAGTCCAGCTTACCCTGTCCTGTTCATGTTGCATAACTGAGGATATGACTTGAGTGCTTGTTTATCTGAGGATCCAGAGAAAGTTTTATCTGTCTTGGGTATTTTGTAGGTACCTTGTATCTAGTCCATAAGGAAATTAAGACGTGATTGTAATATATACAGTATAAAATCCAAGGTGTGTTTTAAGGCAGTAATAAAGGCAAGATCATATTGGTGGTGTGAAAATAGTAACACTTCTCCAAGCTGTGATTTTAAAACCCCCCTCATTTTGCAAGATGTTTTGTAGATAGAAGAAGGTTAGTACATGGAGTGGGGGTAAATTGCACTTCTCCAAGGTGGTGCTGCTGGGCTGGGGCAACCCTCAGTATCTCTACAGGCTGCTGGATGAAAAGGTCAAGAGCAGCCCTGCCAGGAAGGCTTGGGGGTGCTGGTGTGTGAGAGGCTGGACATGAGCCGCCAATGTGCTCTCTCATCCCAGAAAGCCAAATGTATCCTGGACTGCAGCAAAAGCAGCATGGCCAGCAGGGTGAGGAAGGGCATTCTGCCCCTCATGAGACCCCACCTGGAGCACTGCATCCAGCTCTGGGGTCCCCAAAACAGGAAGGACATGGAACTGTTGGAGCTGCTCCAGAGGAGGGCTTTGGAAATGATTGGAGGGATGGATCATTTCTCATATGAAGCAAGGCTGGGAGAATTGGGGCGTTACTGCCTCATTGATGGCCATGCTCTTTGCTTTGTGGCTCACCAGAGAAGACAGCAACAGAGGGAGTTAGTTGGTCTACCAGGAGGAGTTGAGTGGGACTTCAGTGTTTCTGTCCTGCAGTATCTGACCAGGACTTGTAGCTGAAGATTTTTTTTCCTCCAGGAAAGGAGGTGAAGTCAGACAGTGTGAAAATAGCTATGGAGTGAGCTCAGTGTAGTTCTGTGCTTTCACTGAAGTGTCCTTTCCCTGATGAAGTCAGAACCCTTTTTTTTTTTCCTGGTTTCCCCCCCCCCTTCCCCTTTCAGTTCGACAAACCTCAAACATTCTGCATTGTGTGAAGTATTATCATAACAAGTCTAGAGGCTGAGAAAACCACATGTATCAGCTGTACAGATTATACAGCAGAGCTGAAATAACTATTTGTATCTTGACCTATTTTCTTTTTCCCCTCATCTGGGTGGTAATTTCTCTTTTATCTAAAATTGCAACTTTTTCAATGGGACTTCAAATGAGATATTTAAGCACATAATTGTAATCTGTTGTGGGAACACTAGATAGAAGGAGATCTTAAACTTATTTTTTTCCTAGATAATAACTAATATACATGGTTGCTGAACTCAGTTACTTGTACAAGCAACATATTCACATCAAAATCAAAATTTGTGGTTAGTCAACAACAGCCTTCTAATTTTGCACACAGATTCAAATACAGGACAAAAAATTTACCAAAGGGACCTGGAAAGTTGATGTTGGTTTTGATTGTGTTGGGAGGGAGAAGTCGTGGAAGAATTTTGCTCTTTGAATTCTTGAATTTAATAACTCTTGCTTGTTCTTAATAGTTCTAGGATTTAAAATTGTAAAAGCAAATTTCTAAAGAAGTTCTTACCTTGTGTGCAGTGTAAGGGTTTATGCTGCTCTCGTTGCTTCTGAGTCTTGTTCTGTACCCTGAGGAGTTGTGAACTGAACACTCACCTGTGTACAGAGCAGGCGACCTGCTGAGCTCCAAGGAGGGGGTTTGGTTGTGGGCAGTGGTTCATGTCTGCTGAGGAGTACATAAGTAGACCTCCAGTAGCCCTTCCTTACTCTGAACAGTGTTAAGTATCTTTTGGGAAAGTCAGAAATAGGAATTTTTAGATTATTGTTATTATTAATAGTTTTCTAGTACTATATGCAAATGTAACCTGATATACCTATATTCAGCTGGTAAAATTTCTCTTCCACAGGTGCATAAAAAGGATAAAAAATATAAGTGTATGGTGTGCAAGAAGATTTTCATGCTAGCAGCCAGCGTTGGAATAAGACACGGATCACGACGTTACGGAGTTTGTGTAGACTGTGCAGATAAATCTCAACCTGGAGGGCAAGAGGGAGCAGACCAGGTGCAGGACACAGATTTCCCTAGGGATGAAGAATACGAAGAAAATGAAGTGGGAGAAGGTGATGAGGAGCTTGGTGATGATGTAGAAGAACAGAATGACCAGTCTCGATGGGATGAAGCCGGGGAAGTTTGTATGCCTTTAGATGACTGACAGAGCATATGGCTTCAGGGTGCTGCAAATGGACACTGTATGGATTGACTGTTTGGATTTTTGGACTGAAGGCTTGCGAAATATGGTACAGGCTGGATGGTAGTTATGTTGCTGTGAAAATGTAGGGTCAAAGCCTTATAGCAAAAAAAGGATTATTAATTTTTTTATGATATTTGCACAGGACTGTACAGCATACAACCATTTGGTTGAATTATACAGAGTCCTCACATCTACAGTCAGTTATCAAAAGAAAAATGTATTTTTTATTATTTATAGGCTATAGCTACTTGGGTCCTATTCAGACATAGTAGTAACTGTAATTATGTTACACATTCATGTATCTGTTAACATGAATGAAGAAAATTGCGACTTTGTATGGAAATGCAAAGACAGCTTTCCCAAATCCACTCGTACTTCTGTCAGTGAGTCAGTGAAGCTAATTTGGGCTAGCAGCTCTTGTTTTCCACAAGCATGTCTTTGCCATACAAACCTTACCTCTCCCGTAACCTGATAGGTGAAAGCCAATCATTTAAATATGTGTCACAGATATTGCCAAGACCGCATTGAAATTTGGGTTGAAAACTTTTGGCTCTGTGCTGGCAGGTGCTATGGGTGATAAGCACTGGAGAAGTTGTTAATGGCATTAATTTAGTGTCTGTTTTTAAAGAAGGTTGTTGATTCATGAGTTTCAAAATGGTAATGCAGAAGAAATGACCCGTAATGAAAATAATAGACTGATCAGAGCGTGGGTAACTCTTGTGCCACTTAATCAAATGAGACAGTCATGCTAAAAGGTATCTGATGTATTAATGTTTCTTCCCTATTCTAAGGCCCCCCTTCTCTCAAAATTTTTTGGTTTTCCTGGTGTATACCTCAGTCCCACAGAATAAAAATACAAGGAATGGAGAAAGTGTCATATTAAAACAACTTTTTGGTCAATAATTTCTTACTTGTCCGTTTTTTGGCTAGTTTATGTGATGTGAATTGGACACTAGGCTATTGTGCCCATTGTTCACCGTTGAACACAAACTTTTTTTTATTCTTTTGTACTTCATGGGTTGTTGTTAGTATTTAATGTAAACAAATTACAGTTAACTTGCTCATTTGCTGGAATTTTTTTTTAAGAAAAACAAAGTCCAAAGCAAAATAACACTCTTTGAGTTGTCTACTTTTCAGGAGGATATGCTCCTATGCTCTTTGTTTCAGATTTTCTAGGAGGCATTGAAACTTGAATTTTTGTAGCCACCTGGATTTTTTTTTCCTAAGCTTGTAATATTGTACCA
The DNA here is from genome assembly GCA_013397915.1 of Daphoenositta chrysoptera. NCBI lineage: Eukaryota > Metazoa > Chordata > Aves > Passeriformes > Daphoenositta > Daphoenositta chrysoptera. The sequence goes on along the minus strand of VZRO01007697.1, from coordinate 780,752 downwards.
ATGATTTCAGGCCCCTTTCATAGGGAGGGGAGGGCATTACACCTTCACCTTAAACTCCTCTGTGTTGTTTAGCCTAAGGCAAGTGAATTCAGGCAATCATTGGAACAATAAGTCTGATGTACTGTTATGTCACAGTTAGTAAATATGCAGAGCATTTGTCATGACACATAGCTAGGCCAGTGTGACAGTACTGTATAAAAAACAATTGAGGGTCACCATATTTTTCAACTTTGTTTAATTTTAAAATGAGTATATTTTTTCCTATTTTATATCAGGTAACTAAATTATGGTAGTTGTGTGGATAACTTTGAATTATGCTTTGATGGACAGAATCTTACTGGTGCTCCATCTGATCAAAGTTGGTATGTATTTAAAAAGACAAGCTTTACTGTTGTCCATAGAACAGTGACATAATGTTAAGACATTGTTTTTGCTGATTGAAACTGAGATGATAAGTTTGAACTACAGTTATATGGGAATTAAAATGCTTTTTTTTATCATCCAGTTGTTTCATTGGTAGTTTCCACATCATTGTAAACCTGACATGAATAGTTTTTTTGGGGAGGGTGGGGAGGGCGGGATGCCTTTTTTTACACTGAAGAATACATTTTATTCTCATTGTTCTAGACTGAAATGAGTAATGTGTAATTCTGGTGGGGTCCAAAGTAGAAATTAGTTGGGCAAAGATGATATGAATGAAAAAGTATTTTAAACGTTAAAGTAATGTTCTGCTTTGTGAATATGTAAGTATAGCATAAAGATTTTTCCATCCCATTTATCCCTTTTAAAACCATAGTTTACAATTGGTAGATCTGTCTATATATATAAATATATATATATCTGAAATTCACCTAAATCTGCTTTATTAGAATACTGCTCACTTAGTGCTTAGAAACTGGACCTGGCTCTACATTCTTAATGTATTTTCCTTTTTTTTTTTTCCCTTTTGTTTTGTTGGGGTTTTTTCCTCAAGGTATGAACTTATTCTCTTGGAACTGAATCTTCTTTTACTACTTAAATCATTTATGTATATCTGGTAAATTATGACCAAATTTGTTGTTAGACTGCATTACAGTAAATTGAAATATACACTTGGTACACTACAGAATTGTTGTGCTTTTGTTCTGGTTCTATTTGGAAAAGCAGGCTTTCGTAGACTTTGTGTTATTTATAACTATTCAGTTATTATTCACTGGCCTTAATATTCTATTGCATTGTGACAATCATGATTTCCTTGGTAAAGCTCAGCTGCTTGCTTTTGGAAGTTGCATGTCATTGCCCACGGTAGGTTGGAGAGAGAGGATGACTGCCTTTAGCAAGTGGTGTGAAATACTTCAGTGAAGGTCCACTGTTCTTGTCTTGGAGAACCATAAGAATTCAGATGCTGTCTGCAGTCTGGCTTTTCTGAGTTGTTTTAATTTGAAGTTATTTTAAATATGTTAGCTTGATTGGGTAGTTCGAAGTTAATAAAACGAAATTTCTGAAGAATTAGTTTTTGATGGACAGCTCAAGTTTCTTCACTATTATAAGAAGTAGGAAGAGATTTCTCTTTGTGCAAGAAATTCTTTCCCTCAAGAAATGCTGAAGTTACGCTGTAGTAACATGGCAGTGGATTTTGTCTGTTTTGAGGTTTTTTTCCCTTTTTAAAAAAAGAATAATGCCCTTAAAATGTTGTATTTATCAAATGAAAAGACAGTCTTTCATTTTGTCTTCTGATGAAATAATTCTCAAACCGAATGTCTACGATTTGTGTATTTGGGCAATGCCACACAAGTAGTTTTATGAAAAGAATCATAGCTTTTATTAAAACAAATTAAGTTTGTCTGATGTTGGGATTCCCCCTTTCTCTGTGGGTTTTTGTTTGCTTTCTGATCTCTTCAGGCAGTGAAGTATCTTTTAGAGATAGTCATACAGAGCACTTTCTGGCAGGGCACTGTGATGCTGGACAAAATCAAATTAGTACGTAAATTCACTTTAGATTCACAATTAGAAGTTTTGGTCAAAGTAGCCATGATGTAAGAAGACACACAGCATGAAATATGTTCATCTATGCCAATGTTACTATAGTGCATTAGAAAGCATTTTTCAATTGCAATGACAGATGCCTCTTGCAGGGAAAATGTAATTTTCCAATCACTTAGACAAATTTTGTAGTTCAGCTTGCAAATAGATCCTCTAGTAAAATAATTTTTGCCATGAAACCAGTTTTGAAAACCAGAAGTTGTACTCAGTTGTCAGTATGCATCTTAAGAAGTACAGGTTGCAAATACTGGTTCCCAGAGTGTACACCTGGATTTTGAGATCTGTAGCCTTCTGCAAATGCACTTTTCAGGTGTCACTTACATGTCCCTCTTTCTTCTGACAAGAAGCAGCGTTATCAAGGGAAGAAGAGCTGGGGGCCTGGACACTGGCATGAGGTCTGCTCCCAGTTTGGGTCACAGCAGTAATGCTGTTAGCAGAAGATGCTTTCCTTGCCTAGCTTTAAGTTGGTAAGGCTTTTAATAGGATTTGCTTTAATGAGGCCAATCTCAGTTGTTAGCTTGCTTTTATGTTTTGTTTCACTTGAGTTTACTTGTTCTTGCCACCCAGTAACACAAGTCTCCCACCTATTCCAAAATACTTTTGTAGTCTGCTGATTACACATAGATGCAAAATTCACTTTTGGAAGTACTGTACCTTGTTTGCTGTTCCTTTTTTATTTTGTTGTATTTAAATGGCTTTAGAAATTGAAATGAAAGCAAGACAATTGTCATCACCAGCAGCCCAAAAAACTTGTGCCAAAAGAGAGTGAAAAAGGAGCAAAGTGTGGAGTGCAACGTGATGAGAAAACGGCTGTTGGATTTGCATTGTTACAATTCCTCGGGTTTGTTACTTGAATGTTTCGGACAATTCACTACACTTTTCTCTAGCACTATTTGGTGACAACCTTCTGATGAAGAAGCTATGCAAGAAGCCCAGTTTTGAGTTTATTCAGTGTCTTCAGAATGTGGTTCAGGCTCTGCAGAGGTAGTAGCACTGAGTAGCTTTCTGTAGATATTTTACTGTAGACCCTTCTGTTAGCATCCCTCTTCACTGTGTGATCTGTTACCCATTTTTTATTTGATACATGTTTGCTCCTTTGCCTTTTATAGGTTTTAATAGCGTGTTACTGTGCATCACTGAACAGTGTGGTAAAGGTTAAATATTGACACAATGGATAAAAAGAAATGTTGGTTTTCACTTAGTATCTTTTAACAAACCTGTAATAAAATAATTCATTTGTAATAAAACACAGGTTTGAAATCCAGGGGAAGGGGTGTTGCTGAGCAGAACCCTTTATCGTTGAAGATTCCATGTATAATTCACCAAGGGTTTTAAAAATACTTTTTTGTGGGAAAAAAAGTCAAACTACACTAGAAAGATCTTATGACTTAAACTTGAAAATAAAATTGGCTTATCAAGTGCTTTGTATTTGACATTATTGCAATTTGAAGTGAATGTTTAAAATAAGTTATACATAATGTTTCTTACCTGAATCAATTTGGATTAGCCACTTCAGGATACAGATATAAATAACTTCTCACTAACATTTTGGTATGTAAACATAATTTCAAGACTTCTAATACTATGTGCACCAGTCTTTAAGTTACCATGCTGCAAATAAATTTAAGAAATAACCATTTTATTCTATCTATTTTTCTGTGCCTTGCCTCCTCACCCTCCACAAGTAGATGCAGAGAGATTTCTCTGGATGGCTAAGTGTTAACATTCAATACTAAAAAAACCAACTTGCTGCAAATAATTTCTGCTTCTGACATAGAATTTATAGAAAATAGCTGTTATTTTAAGCTGTATTTTTAAACTTCTCTCATAATAAGGCAGTTTTAGACATACATTATTATGCCAACCTTAGGATGACCAGTTTCCAAAAAGCAGAATCCAGGTGAGATGGTTATAGCTAAAACTGGATTTTAGACAAACTGCAGTGCAAAGCTGAGCAGGTCACAGATGGTCAGGTCACTTCAGCCCCAGTCCAGTGCATAGCAGAGGGTTTGGATCCCCTCAGAGGTGCAGTGGTACTGTGTGTGCCCAAAAGCTCTCTCTTGCTGTTTTGTTCCCTCCCTCCAGCTCCACCAGCCTGCGAATTTTGGAGCAAGTGCTTTCAGCAGGGTTTATCAAAAGCTTCTTGACTGAATAATGCTGGATATGTGTTTAAACTGGTGCTTTGGCCTCTGTTCTCTTCTAAATGTGGGTTATTTTTGGTAGGTTATACACAAGTGAGTTTCTTTGGTTAGAAGATGATCAGCTCTTTGGTTCTTTGAAGGATTTGAACACTTCAAAATTCTGTTTGCCCTGTAGAGAAAGCTTTAGGTTTGATACCCTGGACAGGCAAGTCTGCCTGTGTGTCTTGACTGTGATACCTGGGGTTACTGAAGACCGAAGGCCTCTGTCCAATTAGCTTTTCCTATTCTCTGAATCTGCACATCTGATTGCATCTAGAGCATGTGAGGAAATGGTCTTGTGGGGGACCAGAGCTCCAGTTTGGGAAGAGCCTGGAAAATAACTTCTAGGCCACTGAAGAAGCTTCAGCATTATTTTTAATTATCTGAATGGTGTTTCCCAGAGAATTGTGTTTAGACTGGAATGTATTTCAAGCTTGTTAATTAAGTGTGGTACAGTAATGTGATTTTTTTTGTTAAATGTATATGAACTATTACATTTTGTCTAAATATGTTAGGAAAAGAGCTTCAGATTCCACAGAACAGGGTTAACTTCGTAGCTAGAAAGGAGCAGCAGCAAAAAAAGTATGTTTGTTAAAATTCAGCAAATTCAATCTAATTGGATAAGAATTAGCATTGGGGCAGCAAGGAGCTGTAGAAGATGAACTGCAAAGTTCGAGGGAGCGTGGTGGAAAAGCCAGTGCTGCATGAATGTAGCAGCTTTGTTAATGGGCCTGAAGTCTGGGTGCATTCAGCAAGGACCCGAAAAGGTGCTTATCTTGCAGCACGGCTCAGTTGGTGTTGCTGTAAAACCTTTAACACTTGAAATGCTGGCCTTTAAAGGATGGACCTAACATCAGACTTCAAAGTAGTCAGCCTCCCTTTAGCCCTTTAGCTTGGAAATGCAATCAGGATTAACTGTTAAGAGATACCAAGCTTATGCTGAGAAACAGGCCAAATTATTTTCAGATCAAGTGAAGAAGGTCTTTTTGAGCATGTAAGTGATTATACCACTTCAGTGCATTTATTTCCAAAAAATTCACGCAGTAGAGGCATAGTATTAGTCCAGTTCCTTCAAAGATTTTATTGATATTGAATGTCAAAGCTGTCAGCTTGACAAGAAATGGTAGCTGCACCCCACTTTTATAAATGTAGGATGTCTCTAGTTTGGAAGGGTTGCTTTTATGAGTCAGTGTGTGCTGAGATACTGTCTGCAGAGGTTACATCTTGTTCAAACTAGCCCTAAGTTCCTTCTCCTGGGTTTAGGTTGCAAAACATGATCAGTGAAGAAGTGTCACAAAATAAATCTTACCTGGGAATGTTTTTCTTGTTTCACATTGCTGAAATGTAGGAAATAAATTTCTGAAGCATTGCTTTAATTGAAAGATGCGTTAAGTAACTATTTTCATTAAGAAATGTTGCTTTAGTGAGTGACCTGCATGTGCTCTGTAGATGTTGTCATGCCATCTTTCTCCAAGTTATCCTCTGTGTCCTCTTGGAGATCACACTACTGAGGTCTTAGGATATACTACTAATATGTCTATACATTTTTATCATCTTTCTCAGAAATCGAGGTAGTTGGAAGAGGGGGAGTGATAAAGTTTATCTCTAACCTTTGAGTAATTGGAGTTCAGGGAAATGCTTGCTTTTAAACCTTACTGAGACCTGATGTGCCAAGATGTTTCTAAGCTGCATGGGATATATTATATTACTCTGGCTAAGTTAGCAAAAACTACCCTTGGCGTTTTCAGTCATAGTTTTTTCAGAACTATTGGACTTAACCCAAAGTAATCTTTCCTGTGATACCTCTAAGATAATTTGCAATATGGAGGATCTACTCACTTTCTAGAAACAGTAAGATATGAATTCATAGCGTTTACAAAGAAGTTGCCAGTAGCTTTCTGTTGAAAATTATTCTGCCTTGGATTCCTCCATGTTCCTTGTCTGGAAGATGTGGAAAGTGGCATGGTGACTACTGTGTACTCATAGGGCTAAAAAACCCCTTGTAATCTACAAAAAAGGTGTATATATTTTCATACTGGAAGCAGACTTCCCTTGGAATTTCTTACACCTTTCTCTGAAGCATTTTAGTTTTGAAACAGGCACAATATTTTGAAGAGGCCCCTAGTCAGTCTGAAAGTGTAGTTTGATGCTCATGCACCATTTAAATTAATAAAAGTATGATCTCATAATGCTGAACACACCCTAAGTGTGGTTGTCACTATTTACGCTGCTATAATAACCCCAGCTATTGAAGTGGTGTATCTGATTACATTTGATGGGACTCTTTAAAGCTGTTTTGTTGCCTTTTGTGCTGTGGTGTGCTACGTGATGTTTGGGAGGTTATTTTGCTCTCTCTGTGTCACTTCCCCAAGTAGATCGTTGTCTTTTCATAAAGCTCTCCTGAAGCACTGAGAAAATTGCTCTTCAAGAGCTAAAGTACTGGAGTACCTGTGTAAATCTGTGCTGTTTAATGAGAATTATTGGAAGTTCCTGTTCTTTGATGTAGGTTTAGAAAAGAATCTAAAACTGAATGTGGTTTTAAGTTACCACATCAAATGAGTTAACTTTAGAGTTTATTCATAATGATGGATGATGACTCATTTCTTTATCATCACAGGATAAAATCTCAAACAGCTGTTCTCTAAGAAACACTTCTACCTGTTTATCTTGCACCAGATACTTTTTTTTTTCTCCTCACTTGCTGTAATGCTTCAGTTGAGCACATAAGTATCTTTTCTGCCCTTCTGTTAGCTGGCTCTGAAGTGATTCTCTCTAGATCTATTGCCTTATTTCCTTGCTGGAGATGCAGAAATGCTAGAAATGAGTTCCTGTGGGAAGAACCTCAGTGGAGTTAGGGAGATCTGGGTCTGTTCAACCTCAGCTGATAGCTGCAAAAACCACTTGATGGAAAAAGAATAATGAAAGTATTTAATGTAAGTATATTTTCTGCATTTTGTTGTGATGCTGCCTTGCTTTTCCTGATGTTAATGAAGATCATTGACTTTCCCCACACCTCCTACTGAAAACAGAACAGTTACAGTAAATACTTAGTGACTGCATTATGGACATTGGCCAAACAATTCTGCCTGTAAATTGTCTGTAAATTTGGTGTATCCTGAATATTGCTAGCATTCAAGAACATTTCTCTGTATGCAAAGTATTTGTAGGAAAACAAACAGTACCTTTTAATTTTGGATTTGGTGCCACTGTTCTACGATATTTTAGGTTATGCATCATAAAATGCAGTTGGGGGGGGGGGGTGTCACCAGTTTTTGGAGCTATATTGCACTACCTGTAAGTTACTGCACCAGGTCATTTCTGTAAGTATTTCTATAACTTGATATTGGGTTCTCAAAGCAACATGTTTAATAACAACAAGAAACCTCCTGATTGCTGGATCCGACATAGAGCCTGCCAGTCAGTTCTTGCATGAAGAATGGCAGGGAAAAACTGAAAGTACCGTAGGAGATGGAATCCTCAGCTTTGACACAGCAGGGAGGAGGACCCCTGCTTTTTGGAGTTCCTTTCACAGTAAAACTACATGGAATTAGATTTATGTACTTTGGAAGGCGGAAGGACTGAGTCAGCCCGGCTGGAATTTGAACTTTTGTGCTAGGGCGCTTCGATGAGTCCAAGTCTGAGCTTACGCTGCGTCCCTTCAACAGTAAATGAGAGCTTCGTGCATCGGAGCAGTAAGTCTGCAACCTGTTCTTGCTGTGAGCAGGTCAGATTTTGGGTTTAGTGTGACTTCCAATTCCCAACTTAAAGGTTAATTATTTTTTCTAATGGTGGTGTTAAATGAGCATTTCATAATCCACTGTTTGATACTCTGTATGTATTCAGTGTTGAATGAAATTGATACATAAAAGATAAAATATGCAGTACATTTTCACATGCAACAGGGCTTTGTTTTCCATCTTGCAGTTATTAGATAAGCGAGTTGGAGCTCAAGTTGTGTCCCTTTGTTCCTGCGAGGACTCCAGATCAGGATTTCCCTTTGAAATGCAGCTGCTCTCCCCCTCTCTCAGCAGCTTTTCCTGTACCAAATCAAACATAAAATTTCTCATACCATGTTTAGCTTTATTTAGTAAGCACACAGTTTGAAATTTTGTATTTTTTACACTCTACGTAACTTCTGTCAAGAAAAGAAAAAAGCAAGCTGTGTGTTGTTTTTCAGGTGCTGAAATAGAGATTGTTCCTGAACATCTGACCTCTCTGTGTTCAGAATGGCCGAAGGAATATCTTATTAATGCGTGTAATATTAATTTAATGCCAACTTTGCCTTGAAGTAATGTCTTGTGGCTCCATGCTGAGGTGCGTGTCCTCAGGCACAGTTGTAATTATGAATAAAACATGGGACAGTATGCAGTTGTATTAAAAAGTGCAGCAGATTTTTTGGGCAAGTGAAGCGGGAGAAATCAAGGTCTAGCTAAAGCTGGGGCTGCTGGGACACAAACAACACCAGCCTTGTGACACGGAAGGCTTTTCTGAAAGCTTGGTCAGGTCTGTGTTTGCTCTCTGCTGAGGAGCAATGCTCATCCTCGGCAGTGTGTGGCTCTCTCCTGGGCATCAACCCGAGGGACAAAAGGCAGGTGCACCAGGCGTCCAGTGTTCTCCCCAGGGAAGAGGGTTGCTCTTTTGAACTTGCTGTTATTTGGCTTGCACCCTTCTTTGAATAGTGTGGGGCAGGGTATGACAGTGTTGGGGCTTCAGATATTTAGTAAACTCTCTCATGAGAAGTGGTTTATGTTCAGCTTTTTAAATTTGACACCAAGGTCTCCCTTACCTTTTAACAGAGATGACACCTTACGTGGGTGATAGGGATAACAAGGCTCAGTACTGACAGATTTTGTGTCAGGTCTTCTTGCTGCTTGCCAGCTTTAGCAGAGTTGGTGATTGATGTGGTTGATTTGTTGGTATTCTGTATTTTGCTGTTATCAGGCAAAAGCAAGGGGCACATGCAATTTCTGATTTAAGTCCTTTTTATGATGTTTGCTGGCTAAGCTGCCAGTGCTAATAAGCTACTTTACTCTTAAGCTTTATCAGTTTGCTCCTATTGTTGTTAACGCCAAGGAAAGTACAAATCAGCCTTGTCACATCATTACGATGTAAAACAAATAATGGAGTTGGCACAGATGCCATAAAAAGGGCAACTCTGCTGTTACTTGGGTCTAGCTTGTTTAGAAGTTACTGTACTCAGACTTCTCGTTTCAGAATAACAAAAATTGATTCCTGAAAATTTATCCATGCCAAGTTTCTCGCGTAGTTGTGACCACTCTATTCTTTGTTTCCAGCAAAGTGTAAAACATTTACAACCACTTTTTCCAGTCTTCTTTTCCCACCAGTCTTATTTTCTTTGACCTGTTTTCAGAACATTTTTGGCCTCCTTACTAATATATAAATTCAAATGATGTATTGTTCTGAAATACTGCATGAACCACAATCTCATTAAACTTGCAAAGTGACATTTGGATCTAATTTTTTCACCTTGCAAAAGGGGACTGCAAATAATTGCTCAGTTAAAAAAAACCAAAAAAACAACAACCAACAACAAAAAACCTCACAATACAACAACCCCACCCTAGGGTTGGGAATTTTTGCTCATGTTCTTGAATATCTTGGCCACTATCTGCCTGTTAGTAACTCCTATCCGAAGGGGTGAGGAGGCAAAGAAGATTGTTTTCCAGGTTCTTTCTGCAACTGAAGAAAACTTGACTGCCTAAAACTGGTGCTGGGAGAAACAATGAAGATCTTCCATCCAGATGCTATTAGAACTTCACACACTCCCCGTGCTCATCGTCATTTCCCTGGGCTGTTTCTGGGCTGGCAAGAGAGACCAGAGGACTTGAGCTGTCCTGTAGCTCTTGCAGAGTCAAGGTGCAGACATTTCTACTTGTTCCATGTATGTTTGGACAAAGAGAAGGTGCTGCTGGCCAGTGCCGTCAAAGCCAAAGTAACTGCAGCCAGGTCCTGAGTTAGTTTAGATCAGGAGACCACTCTGAAGCAGAGCTCTCCATCACCCCCACTTACCCACCTGTAGTCTTTATTGCAGAGCTCCCCAAACACTTCATTGAATTCCTTTTGGACAAAACTAATTGAAGATATACTTCAGGAGTGTTCCTGATATGCTCCAACCACAAATGCTTCCCTGTTTGTAGGATCAAATTAAAGCTAGTTAAAGGGAAAATTTCCTTGAAACGTGTATAGACTGGGCAGCTGTTGACACATCTGATTTTATTGGGACTGCAGAACTAAGAGGCATAGGCAAATGGTGCTACCCTGGAGCTGTGCTGCTTTTGCTTACATCAACTCTACCAAAGACCAAAATGAGGACATAAAATTTCTTAACTTCCAAAATAATTACTGAAAAAAAGCAATTTACAAGCCATGATAACTACTGGCAGTTTTTCCTACCCAAGGTTTTTAGCAGTGTGATGCTGCACAGGCTGGGAGTGAGAGGAGTATTTTTCTTCCTGCTGATAAAGCAGTACCTGCCATCTTGCACGTCCTCACTTCTTTTGTCTTGCTTCAGTATCCTGCTGTGGCTTAGGGTTTTTTCAATGAAGCTGAAACCAACAAAATGTCTTTAAATGTTAAAATCTTTAAATTTCATTTTAGAACAGTTCTGGTGTAGCACAGTGTCTTTACTGGAATTACAGACTAACTAAGGTGGGGGGAGTCACAGCTGTGATAGCAGGATTGGCTCTGAGTTGTGGAAGTGGTTTTTTGTGGCTTATTTCTAACATGGTACAGTGGAAGAACTCACAACCACTGTTCTAGAGCTTTTCAGGAAACTATTCATGGGGTGTTCTGCTTCTGCTGTCATAGGGTCTTCCAATATTCCTCTGAAAAACACTAGGGATAAAATTCATTGCCTATGCTTGTTTTGCTGAGCTTATTGCTGCAGAAGGCTGTCTGGGCAGCAGATATTGCCACAATGGAAACCCCCACTTAGCTCTTTTCTGTGGCTGTGTGGTAAATACTTCTTGGAATTGCACTGACTGAACGTGGGATCCAATTGCGAGACTTCCTTGTGCCCTGCATTGCCGTTTTGGTTGAGGAGAGCAGCACAGGCGATGTCCAGGTGAGTCAGGACGCACCAGGAGCTGTCTGGGGTGGCCTGAGTGCCTGTTCTGTGTTCTGCTGGCTGTGACAGACCGGTTTGGGAAGGTGGACAGAAACATTTGCAAAATTTATTGTAGGCACAGAGCTAAAGCTGATGAAACTCGGTGGCTCTTTAGGCCCCTGTTTGGACCTGCCTAGAATCCTTTTTTTTTTTTTTTTTTTTTTTTAATAACTCTCTCAAAGAAAAGCCAAGTAACCAGTGGCTTTTATGTCCTGTCCCTTGGATAAAGCACCATTTCTCAAGCTAAGTAATTTCCTTCTTATTCTGGGAGTTGCAAGGCTATGGTCCTGGAAAGGACAACAAATTACATCAGGTATTTTGACAAATTGTCACTTAACACAAGGGAATGCATTTATAGAGTGCAGAACTTGTTCAGAAACCTTCTACTGTCTCTCTGTCACATTAAGTGCTCACAATAACACTGATTGTAATCTTTCTTCAGTCTGATTAAATCTTCATCACACTTGTACGAGCTACATTTTGACAGGCAATCATTAATGTTTATGAAGCACATTGAGAATGAAAAAGATGACTGGTAATGTGAGAAGCTAAGCTACACTTGATTGTTCTTGTGCCCAGTTGCTCCAAGTACAATTGTGTGTGCTCATAACAAGGGTTAGCTTGGAAACCAGCCATCTAATTATTCTGGTGTCACAAAAATCACTAATCAAACTCTCATTGATCATGCAAAGTGAGAAACTTCATCAACCAGGTTTCATAGACATATTTTAAAGAAGCTGAGCACCTTCCAGAGATCAGATTGATTATACTGTGATAATGCAAAGCAGGCAGCAGTCATATCTCCCTGATGGAGGGTGGAATGCCTACAGCTGTAGGAAGCAAGTTGCCACCTTTTGCCAGGCCAAGACAGTGAGGTTGGGAGGGAGCAGGGGGAAAGGGATGGCCTTGGGGTGCAGGATTCAAAAAAAGGTTGGGTTTGTTCCTACCTACACAGTATTAATGGGTACAATTTAAAGATAACATCCCCCCCTACAGCTGTCTTCCTCCCTTTTTACTTGCCATTTGCAATATGTCACAAAGTGTTTCACTCAGGGAACTGATGAGGTGCCCTTTCCATTTAATTTTTTTTCCCAGCTGATGTGGCCCATCTGTTAGGTGTGACTCAAAGTGGCGAACAGATGTTGAATTAATTGTGGAAGCATCTGTTACCCACCAGGATCAAAAGTGTTTGCCCGCCAAAAGATGCTGGGCTAGGGTGAAGCTTGGATTAAGCAGGACAAACAGTATTTTTGCTTCTCACAAATGGACCTGATGCAAATACAGGGGATGAATTTCAATCCCACATTTGATTGTGGCAGTTGGTGAGTGTCCTGCTGCTGCTGTGTTTTCAGGGAAGAGTGGTCTAGGGTTTTTTAGGTTCTGAGTTCCTGTGTCATAGTCCCTGCCCTGCAGCCTACTCCAGCAAAAGGCATACCCAGTTAAGCCTCAGTGGGTGGCTTTGTTTAGTTATGCAGCTCTGGATGTGACAGTGGTGGATCTTTATGCCTGTGTGAAAAATCATTTTAGTTATCACCATCTTGTTGAACCTATATAAGTTGTTCTGTGATCCCCACGTAAGCCAGTGAAGGGTGTCTGTGTCAGTGCAAGGCAGCAACAGCCAGGAGCAGCACATACAAAGAGATTTTCTGAGAACAACCACCTCGATTTTGAGCAGCTGCAAGTCGGAGTGGAATTGGAACACTCCAGTTTTCCTGGTCATGCACAATCGTACTCAGATTTACTGTTCTTATCAGTTACTCTTGATAATTGGCAAATCCAAAGCAAATATTTAATTCTGGATCATTAATTTCAGCTTCTTAAAATGTGAATTCTTTAATTTAAAGAGGCTTAGTCAAATGTTTCATTAAATCTGACAAGTTTACAGGCCCTGATTCTTCAAAGCACTTGAGTTTTACCTTAAATGTCTTCAGACATCCAGATCTTAATTTATGTAAATATCTGAGGGGCTGATCCAGTGATACTGATCACTGATGATGCTAAGATAGTGGCCAGTCCAGAAGAAATTTACTGCACAGCCTTAAATGCTGAACTCCTATTGAAATATTTACTGCCTCAAGTCACACAGAGTCTTGGGGATTGCTTGACAGTCCTAAGGGTTTGCAAGGACTTTAATACAGTACAGAGAAAAAAAATCTAGCCTAAAAGATAGTTGCAGGAATCAGTCAAAGGATGCAGGGAAGACCTTCACTCTCCACATGCTTTCCAACTAGGCTGGCTGGTAGACCTTAGATTGAGCATCCTACTTCCAGCTCCTAACAATCCATGAAAATTAATTCAGGAATTATGGTAAAGAAATTATCTAACTTTGTATTTGAAAAGATGGATGCCATGTGCTTTTGTTTTTGTTTGATAGTTGATGGTTTTGTACAGTTCTTGCTAATATTTTCTTTATTTGTGAAATGTCTTGAATGGAAATTCCAACCACCTTTAGCCACATAGCATCTTTCATTAGAAAATGAAAGCTTGCCCATCATTTGCATTTGTGCAAAATATTCAGTCATCCAGATAGCTGTTGCATAGATTCTCATCTGTGTTCTTTAGATTGGCACAAAGAATTCTCAAATTAAATTTTTATTAAATTGTTGTATTGGATAGCCCTTTGGAAAATGAGATGAAGGGGAAAGAAAAATAGAGTTTGCAATTAAGTTAGAATGTGTTAAAGAATGTTAGAGAGCCTTCTTTTTAAGTCACTTTTAGAGTTAATTTTAATTGAACAATTAGTTCTTTTTTCAGAGATAAATATCTTCCTGAAATCCCACTCTATTCCCTTACAAGCATCTCCTCAAGGCCCATTTGTTTTAGATGCTTGTCAAGAAGTGAAGTAGGAACAGTAGCTTTGATTTGCAGGAATCTGCATGGACCCAGTTATAAATATCTAAATGAAGAGGATGCAAGATCCAGTCCCTTGTCCTTCACCTTTCTTTTATAAATTACAGTGGTGAAGTTACCAAAAAGTCCATTTATCTTTACTTTTTTACCAGATGCCAGTATTGATTTTAAAGCCCCCCATGTTGTGCAATCACACTGTTGTCATCCTCTCTGCAGTGCTGTCTCAGACTCTCCAGCCCCTGTTGCTTCCAGGGAAATGTGGCATATCCCATGTTGCTCCTGCACCCATATCCATGCAACTGCCTTTGGCCACTGCTGAAGAGTGGGACACTTCTTCAGCTGCTCCTCACAGGATTTGTGCTCCAGGCCTTTCACCAGGTTTATTGCCTTTCTTTGAAAACACAACTAGTTCAAATAGTGTCTCTTCTCTGTATTTAACTATCTTACTTTATATACACATTCATATTCTTAAATAAAAGTGATCCTCTGATAACAAAACACATTTTTTGTGTCCCCAGGTAAGGGCTGTCTCCAGAATGGTGTTTAAATCCTTGACAGACATTTTCACATAGTTTGATTTTTCTGTCCCTAAAACCTTTGTGTGGCTGCCATTCTAAGTGTTAGCTGGACGTTATTTCTGACTGCTGCTGCTAAGATGGAAATGAAGAATAAAAATTCCACGTGTTTCTCTGAGTTGTGCCAGCAGGAGAGTCATCAAAGCTTCTTCATTCTGGAAAGAGGCCAGACGTTCTAACAAACAATAAACTTTAGTAAAAAGAAGAAAGAGAAAGCATGCAGGCAACATTTTTTAGCTAAAGGAAAAAGAATCTGATTGCATGTGCTGGGAAGACTAAAAGAGTTACATTTAATTAGAATTGGAGAATGTGGCTGCTACTCTTAATTTATGATGATGTATTTGAAACATTCACAATCTCTCCCCTTAACACAGGCATGCTTTTCCACTCAGTCAAAGGCACTGCAAGATTTATGTCAGCACTGGATTGCATCTAGCCCAGGTTGCCTATGTTCACCTCATCCATTTCACACATCTGCTTTAAAACATGATAAACTTGACCCAGGAGCTGCTTATGCTCTCTTAATGGTTATAAAAGAAACCCCTTTCACATGAAGGGAGCTAGGGCTCAATCCAGATGCTTGATTTCAGATGTTGGAGGGTACTTCACTTGGCCTTCATCTGCTGGTCAGGTGGGTGGGTGACCTATGGCTCCTGCAGCCAGTCCCATCCGGGTGTTTGAAAAACTGAAATACTGAATTGATTCCTTAGGATGGAGTTTGGCTTGATGGCCAGGAACCCAGAGCAACAGGACCTTGAGAAAGGCCTGGAAAAGTTTAGTTGCCAGCTGAGTGCTGGTATGTACAGTGGTGCTCCCTCCTGTTCTCTGCTGAGGGAAACAGGGTTTATTAAGTATACAGGGATGCATGGAAAAGCCATTCCACTGTTTTCTTCACAAATCCAGAGAACTCCATGGTTTTTTTAGCTGTTTGGGCCAAAGAATGAGACTTACCTATCCTTTATCCTTCTCCTTCATTTCACAAAACAATGTGGTGTAACAACTCTCACATGTGTATGAGTTAGCCATGGCAAACAGTGCCACAGAAAATCAGGCAATGCTACGTCTGCCAAGGAAATCCTCAGATTGGCCTCCAGTTCTTTAGATCACAACTTCTTTAGAATTGGCTGCTGCTTATGATTAGATTCTTAACACTGATGTGCAGAAAATATCATAGTATCTTATTGTGGGCAAAGCTGTATTACTTACCTTTGATAGATCCATAGAGTATAAAAATTAAAGGGAGCCAGGAGTTAAGCAAAAGCTCAGTGAAACAAACTGGTGCTGACATACACAGATAATGTCAACTGATAGCTTTTTGGCATTATGAATTGTTTTATAATTAGGTAATTAAAGCAAGTCTGTACAAACTTTAGCTTTCAGGAAGCTGTAAAGATACATGTAGCTGTAAAATTATATTTACCATTAATTTCTTGTCAAGTCTGTTATACTTTCTCATAAAATGTCTAATAAAGAAGCTTAAACATGCAGAGTCTCATGCATTTCTTCTAGAAACCGAGGTATGTAACAGTGCAGTCCTAAAATACCAAAGTACAATTGTAAAAATATATATAACTCCTTGGTCTTCATTCCTTTTCAAATTGAAGTTGTTATTACAGCTTTCATCTTTTAAAGGCATGAGAGCACTTAAGTCCCACCAGAAGCCACTCCCACTGACTTGGCCGATACTGTGCAAAAATGTCAAGCTTTTTAAGCAGGTTCTTTAGACTGAGAACTAAAACTGCTGGTTACTGTTCCATTGCCAGAAAATAAATCCTAAGACTTCACAGTGAAAACAGATGTTATTTGAACCAGCACATGGTCTTTCTTCTGGGTCTTGTAGATCCAAGTAGGTATTGTACAATATAGAGATAGCTCATGAGAGACATGGAGGAGCTGACGATGAATGAAAGCACAACAGCAGATTTATAGTAAAAAATAATCAGAATAAAAGCCTATACAACAGGCTTAAATCTAGGATATCAGTTTAACTCTCAGTTGCACTTGGAAGTCAATCAAATTTTGTACCAGTAGCTGGAAGATTAATTTTGTTTCTGTGTATCTGAATTTTCAATTATCTGTCCAGTAGACCCAGGTTCTTTTAAAAATATGCAAACTAACTTGCAAAAAACTTCTTGCATTTTTTCAGGGACTAATGGTGAAGGGTTCTTTGCACACTACTTTTAGTTTCAATTGACTGACATTTTTCACAGAATCAGGCAGCACAAGTTATATAGAACAGACAGAAATCTATCATGAACATCTTTTGTGCTGGGTATTTCTCTAAGATTAAATAAACTAAATGGAGAAATTTATGTAAAACTAAACTGTATTACAACAAACTGACATATCATGAATGCGAAAAGGGCTGAAGCAACTGGTATGAAAATTTCCTCAGTTTTGAGTTATGGGGTTTTTGGGGGGTGAACACTGTTGCCAAACAGTCCATACTGCAACAGTCCCTTTCACAAAGATGTAGGGTGCCCCATGCATGCTTGGTTTATGAAAAGTGCTTGACTATCCAATACAAGTTTGATCGTGATGCATTTGACTGCTCACAGCAGTAAAAACTGTAGAATTTCTAAGGGCATGTTCATTACTAATCTAACCTGAATTTATCCTGTTTGCAGCTGCTAACACCTGAAAAAACTGTGATACAGAAAAATGAAACAAAATGGGTAAGACTTAGGCAAACTGAATGCTGCCAATATCGATTGCTTTGCATCTTGCTTTATACAAGCAGTTTTCCTTCACTGGGAAAATATTTCTGGCAATTAAATGAACCTTAAGGTGCTTTGGGGGCTGGCACAATTTTACTTCCTTTGTTTCTCTCATGCTTTATTTATGACCTGCTAAGTGCTTGTAAAAGAAAAGCCAGGGCTCATTCTCTCAGCATTTCACAAGACTTTTTAATTATTGGAGCAAAGCTTGAACCTTGCTAGCATGCTTTTCTCTCCAAGTTTTAGGTACAGTACCATTAAAAAAGCAAAATAGGCTGAAATATTGGTATCTGAAATGCTTTTCTCTTCCTAATTATGTTGTTATAAAGATGTATCAACAGTGACAAGGGGCTGTGGTCATCACCATATCTTCCTGAAGGTTTCAGTTTTCTTAGTGCACATGTTAACCACTTGCATAAAGCTATGTACAGTTATCAGCGCTTCTGATATAGAAATCTTTAAAAAAGGACTGCTCATATCAGTTCCACTGCAAACTCCATCCGAACTTCAGTTTCAATTTTATAATTTATTTTCTGAATTAGACAACACAACAGAGAGTTTAAAATACTCTGCCCCTTGTGTGCACCTCTATTGTCTGTTAACCATCCTGTCCCCATCCCTTGTGTTCTGCTGATGAGCTAAAAATTTGGTTTTAAGAAGGTTTAGAATGTCTTTTGTCAAAATGAGATGTGAAGAGATTTGTGAAACAGTGGCGTTATAGGCAAGAGAAATCATAAATTGCCTAAACGTTTATGTCTTGACACTTCAGCTTTTAGGTAGCCAGAACTGGAATTGTTTGCCTACCAGCTTCCATTTCCCAGTCATGGAATAGATTTGCTGTAGCTGGTGGAAGGAGAAAACTTGAGGTTTATCATGTACTTTGACAGTGGTACCAGCATGTTCTGCAGAACAAATACCAAACTCTTACAGCAAGGGATTTAAAAGTGCATTTGGAGATCCAAGCCCTTAGCTGTGTCTTTGGTAACACTTCTTTTAACTGTTTTAATCCACTCAACCCAGAGGTAGTTGAAACAGCAGCCTTGTCAAGTGGAAGGTGTCCCTGCCCACGGCAAGGGGCTTGGAATTAGATGATCTTTAAGGTCACTTCCAACCCAAACAATTCTGTGATTCTGTGATTTTCTGTGTATTGGCCTATTGACAACCCACCCTAAGAAGGGAATCAGCCACGCTGGTTTTAGCTAACTCTGCAGAATGGCACTGAGACCCAAATGCAACGCCAGCCTGGTGCCTCCTGCAATGAATTTATGGGACTCCTGAGCACAATCATTTCCTCCTCACAAGATATTTATAGCACATTCTCTGTCCTGATTGCGAAGTAAATACAGTATGTTGCTTGTGACTGTTGACTTGCATTAAGATTTTAGTATTGTGGCTGGGAGTCTCCAGAATGTTGGCCAAATCAAGGCTAGGTTTTTTTGCAATCAATTCTCAGTATTTTATTTCAGGTTTTTATGTTTCTGCATGCAGACACAGACACAATTTACTTTCCTCAAGCATGGGGAATGACAGTCCTGCTTTAAATTCAAAGAAATATATTGGCTCATATGCCTAATGCCACAGCTCTACAGCACAATTATATTACATGCAGACCAGTCCATATAGGTTTTGTGTTCCTTTAAGGTGGCTTTATGCTGGAGGAGGACAAATGATACCTGAAATTACCTGGAATTAGACATATGTAGCAAATTGTGAGCTATGTAGCAAACTGTAAGCAATAATCGATTTAGCAACGACAGTTACATCTCCAAACTTTCTCTTCTAATGGGTTTGTAATGATTTAATGCTTTGGTTTCAGGCTTTTAGGCTCTCAGTGTCCAACATGAAGAAAAAATTGGGCCAATATATGTGGCTGACAGAATCACAAAATGGAGTTGGGAGACACAAAGCTCTATTCGGGACCATGGTAGAGCACTCTAGCATTGAAACTGCTATGAGCACACTAGGTCACATTTAAAGTACAAAACAAAGGTAACTGTGACCAGACTGAGGGAAAATCTCTACATCCTCCAGCAATTTTCCTGAATGTGATAGATTGCAATATATTTTTCCCACTTGCATCTCAGGAAAAGGGAGGGAATGAATTCTACTAGGCAGTTTCATCTGAGGGAGTGGAAATTCACTGTGTACACTTGGATGAAAGTTTTTACTCTCAGATTCTTTGCAGAATAATAGCTTTGTAGCCAGAACTGTAACAGTTCCTTGAATAAATGAGGCCAGCCAGGCTGGAGGGACTGGAGGTGATTGTACAGCCTTGTCAAAGTGGTTGGGGAGGAGGGTGCAGTGTAGCAGGGGGCAGCCACCAGAGAACCAACATCTCGAGGGAAAGAGGCCCCTATCAGTGAGCTGTGGAGTCACACTTCAGAGATTTAATACAACAGGGAGCTGTAAGTACTTAGAATTAAAAAATTACCCTAATCTTCTGCAAGTCTTGTTCTGCATGAGTGGTGGGTTTTGGCTGGATGCTGGTAGCCTTTTTGGCCTGCTTTCATTATAAATTACTGTTCAGGAATTGTTGGCTTGTCCATAAAGCAGTACGGAGCGTTTTTTCCAAAGATCACGTGATAACTGGAATCATGCACCAGGTGTAATTTTCTTACTTCTGGCTAGAACACAATATTTTGACACAGCAATTAATATGGAATACCTACTGTTCTCATCTTGCAATAAACAGACCACCATGCACTGGTTCTGAGCTCTCTGCCTTGTTTAAGTAATGCACACTGGTAAGATGCCAGCTTCTCCGGGTTTGCTGCACCTCATTTTATAACAGGTTTTCTTTCTCAAGAAATGGGTTGCAGGAATAGAGACGCTGCAGAAGAACAGAACTTTGGTAAAGAAAAAAAACCCGAACCATCCCTCCTAGCACTTGCACAGTGCTTGGAAAATGTGAGTCAGGTCCACTCTCAAGCTCAGAAACCAGAAAGCAAATAAAAGAACCTAACAATGTTGCCCAAAATAAATAACCACAGTGTGGAGGCACCTAACTGGGGGATGTGTGGAGGAGAAGTTATTCATTTTTTAAAATCCTCAAGCTTGGCACATCTGCCACAAACTAAACAAACAAATTGTTATTGGAGTCAGGAAGGGACAACTAATGTAAAACAGGCTGAGACATAAATTAGTAGTCATGGTAATCTGTCACAGGTGAGTGCTCCTCAAAGAAGTGACTTGAAATGCCAAACAAACCTTCTACTGAAATCCTGGGAATCTGTTTCTCCAACCACTTTATTTTAATCAAAGAATCATCTACAGCTACTATGAAAAATGCATATAGAGAAATATAAGCACTTCAAACTGTTGTAAAATTAATTAGTAAACTTCCTTCCATGGCTTCTCTGCCATCATAGTGCCTGTGCAGCCATGTGCAGTACTCAGTCACAGTAAGTCAGGCCTCCCTAAATCAGAAGGCATGAAAACTTTAGGCATTGCTTTTTTCTTTCTAAATTCCAATGTTTTATGGAATACAATTATTTTTCTTTGCAACCATTAGATTTATCAATGGCAAAAAAAAAAAAAAGGCTAAATTCCTGCATCATCTTAGCTCCAACGACGGAGTTTGTGGTTTTATGGGGAAAAAACCCACTCGTGGTGCAAGACTAAGGATAAAACAATGACAGCTGGTAACAAATAAATGGGCTCATCTTCTAAATGCTTTCATACCCATGACAACTGTTTGAACAACTTGCCAAAATTTGTCAGGAAATGTCATATTATTTCTTTATATTTGTCCCATGGGTTAGTCCTGGCTTGTAACATTTCAATACCAAGATGGTACATTAGGCTAAAGAAGGTGATCATATGAACACTGAGCAAACTGCTAAGTAGATGTCAGAATGACTGACTCAAACCAACAAAAGATTAACACTCCTAACTTAGACCAAATGAATAGACCTAATAGAGACACAAATATGTGCTCTGAAAATAACTGAGCAGGGGCTGTTTCCGGAGGGCTTGAGGAACATTATGACGGTAAGTTTTTTCTTACAGTTCAGCCAGCCTTAATCACCACCTCGCATTTCTCACTTCAGATTACAACTGTCTAAAAAATTACTTCTGTCTAAAGTACTGATAAACTTGGAAAACAATGTGGTGGGTTGACCCTGGCTGGATGCCAGCTGCCCACCAAGGCTGCTCTAATACTCCACTCCTCAGCTGGAAAGGGAAGAAAAAATTACAACAAAAGGCTCGTGGGTTGAGAGAAGGACAGGGAGAGATCACCCACCAGGCACCATCATGGGCAGAACAGACCTGCCTTGGGGACATTTGTTTAATTTATTGTCAATCAAATCAGAGTAGGATAGTAAGAAATAAAAACTAAATCTCAACACACCTTAAACTGCCCAACACACACCCACTGGTGTGGGCTTAACTTTACTCCCAATCTTCTCTTCCTCCTCTCTCCCAGCAGCGCAGAGGGATGGGAATGGGGTTGAGGTCAGTTCATCAAACATTGTCTCTGCCACTTACTCCTCAGGGAGAGGACTCCTCTCATTCTTCCCCTGCTCCAGCATGGAATCCTTCCCATGGGAGACAGTCCTCCACCAACTTCTCCAGTATGGTGTCTTTCCCATGTCCAGTATGGGTCTTTCCCATGGACTGCAGTTCTTTCACGAGCTGCTCCAGCGTGGGTTCCCACTAGGGTCACAAGTCCTTCCAGAAAACCTGCTCCAGTGTGGGCTCCTGTCTCCACAGGGCCACAGGTCCTGCCAGGAGCCCGCTCCAGTGCAGGCTTCCCATGGGGTCACAGCCTCCACAGCAGGCATCCACCTGCTCTGGAGTGCATCTCCTCCGTGGGCTGTGGGTGGATCTCTGCATCCCCATGGTCCTCCACGGGCTGCAGGGGCACAGCTGCTTCACCATGGTCTGCACCACGGGCTGCAGGGGAACCTCAGCTCCAGTGCCTGGAGCACCTCCTGCCCCTCCTCTGCACTGACCTCGCTGTCTGCAGAGCTGCTTCTCTCACATATTCTCACTCCTCTCTCCCAACTGAAATTGCTGTTTTGGTGTTTTTCCCTTTCTAAAACATCCCAGAAGTGCTACCACCATTGCTGATGGGCTCGGCCTTAGCCAGCGGTGGGTCCAACTTGGAGCCAGCTGGCATCGGCTCACTTGGACATGGGGAAGCTTCTGGCATCTTCTCATAGAAGCCACCCCTGTAGTCTCCCTGCTACCAAAAACTTGCCACACAAACCTAATACAGCCCTTATTTTGTAAGAAGTACTCTGTTCAGGCCCACATTGGTTTGATCAGAACTCGATGAATAGTGCAACTTTACATTTCTTTCTTAGGTCTGAAGCTGAAACAAGAGTCCCAGAGGCTTTTTTGAATCTTCTTGACCTTTGCTGTTTGGGTATAAGAACAAAGCACATTTATTTGATGCCTGAACAGTCTTAACAGAGCTAAATATCTTAGCAAATCTTTATTTAGATTTAATTGCAGCAGAATCTAATTAACAGTTGTATATTAGAGACTTGAAAGTCTCTGATCTCTTTGAAAACTTCCAATACTGCCAAAACTGCAAACTCATAAAAACAAGGACACTGATCTACGTTGAGAGATTTTTGCACTAAAGTAATTTATGCAATTTCTTCGAAAGGAAAATAATAGCTGTAATGAAAAACTAGCAGAAACACAAAAGTGATTAGAGGGCCAAATCTATGAGAAAGCATGAAATACTGGAAGAACTAGTAATGAAGAGACTTGCCAAGTGTAAGCAGTAGAATACTTCAGTATCAGTTAGATACTGCGAAGTTTCAGGTATCTTCATGCTATCATAAGGAGGAATCTAGGAAACATATTTATATTTCAACTACAGAGTTCTAAAGGCAAAACCGTGCCCCTAGCATGGGTGGGTACAGCCCTGCTCTGCCTGGCTGCCAAGTGATGAGGGGAGCCTGTGGGTCTGGGTAATGTGAGACTGCAGCTTATTTTTCACATTTCTCTGTAGCAGTACAGACACCCTTTGGTTCACTTGATCTGATGAAAAGGGAAAAAAGGGAAAAAAGGGGAAAAAGGGAAAAAAGGGGAAAAAGGGGAAAAAGGGGAAAAAGGGGAAAGGAAAGGAAAGGAGAAGTTGCAATACTCCACTCCACTGAAGAGGAGAGCAGTAAGGGCCAAGGTCACCTACAATTATCATAGAATCACAGAATCATTTAGGTTGGAAAGTCCTCCAAGTTAATTGAGTCCAAACTGTCACCAAACACCACCATACCAACTAAACCATAGCACTAAGTGCTAATCATTTCTTGAACATTTCCAGGGATGGTGACTCTACTACTTCCAGAGATGACAACTCTACCACTTCCCTGGGCTGCCTGATTCAGTGCTTAAACCACTCTATCAGTAAAGAAATTCCTGCTGATGGCCAGCCTGAACTTCCCTGGTTATGACTGAGGTTATGCCCTCTTGTCCTGTCACTGGTTGCATCAGAGACCAACCCCCACTTGGCTACAACCTCTTTTCAGGTGGTTGTAGAGAGTGATAAGGTCTCCCCTGAGCCTCCTTTTCTCCAGGCTAAACAATTCCTGTTTCCTAAGCTGATCCTCATAGGACTTGTGTTCCTGACCCTTCCCCAGCTCCGCTGCCCTCCTTTGGACAAGCTCCAGCATCTCAATGTCTTTCTTGTAGTGAGGGGCCCAAAACTGGACACAGCTCAGTGCAGCCCCACCAGTTCCAAGTACAGGGGGGAGATCACTGCCCTGATCCTGCTGGCCACACCATTGCTGACACAAGCCAGGATGTCACTGGCCTTCTTGGCCATCTGGGCACACACTGATCCATGTTCTGTCAGCTCTCACTCAGCACCCCGAGGTCCTTTTCCACTGGGCTGCTTTCCAGCCACTCTTATCCAAGCCTGTAGTACTGCCTGAGGCTGTCATGACCCAGGTGGCAAGACCCAGCACTTGGCCTTGCTGAACCTCCTACAGGTGGGTTCAGCCCATCAATCCAGCCTGTCCAGATCCCTGTGCAGTGCAGATCCTTGCTCTCAAGCAGATCAACACTCACAACCAACGTGATGTTCTCCGCCAACCTACTAAGGCTGCACTCAATCCTCTCCTCCAGGTCATCAGTAAAGATATTAAACAGGATGATTTTGTATCTCTCCTCCCTTCAAAACGCTTGGCTTCTGATTCTCCTACAAGAAGAAAGTACAGGTTTAGAAATAAAACCAAAAAAAATCACATGACGTTGTTTTTGTTTATCATCTTTTTGTTCCTACTGCTCCACTGTAGATGACTAATTTCCCCTTCAGTCCTCAGGGGGGACTGACAGTACAGCATGACCCCAAGCTGTTTCAGGAATGGCTCTTCATTTTGCCAGGAGAAAGTTTCCAGGATGAAGAATGTGCAGCCCATGTGCAGTCTCCATACTGTGTCTTTCTTAGATGCAGCTACTGACCACACATAGAACATGGAAATAAGGCCTATGGCTACCTTTTAGCAGGTAAAATGATTACAGAATAGGATGAAGACCTGTAATTTCTCTTCTTCTGTCCCATAAGCTCTTTAGGTTTGGAGAGGACATCTGACCATGACTGTTGTACAAGAAAGAGCCCTGCACCAGTCTACTTAGCTGCATGAGTTCCCTCTTAATCTTGCAACCCATAGCATCTGCCCAGGTCCCACTACCCGGCTCTTGGGCTTGTAGATCCCCTCCAAGGCATGCCATAGCCACACAAGGAGAAAATAGAGTGATCAAAAGAGTAACAGGCAAACATTCAATGCAATTCTGACAAAGTCAAACAGTTGTTTTACATTTGATCCCAGCAATTTTTTGGCGAGCAGTGAGATGCAGCCATACTCTGACACTGCAGAAATGGAGAAGTCAGAAGTACCTACAGACTAATTAGACCACGAAAATTGCAAACTTAGTTTCTTCCCTTCTGCATGGAGCTCTGATGTCTTTTCCATAGCTTTTCTCTGAATTTCTTTTTTTTCTTTTTCCTTTTTCTTTTTTTGACGCAGAGCAGCTGGGAATATTAGCCCTCCAGAAACAAGTTTTGCAGGAAACTCTAATTACATACACTATGTTTCAACTCAGAGCACAATTTACAGCCTACTTTGAAAACAAAGCTACTAGTTATGGTACTATAATGTTATTACTGATGTTATAATAGGGATTTTGTGTCCGACCTGATTCCTATCTCACCACTCTATCAGATTGGTTGACTTTTGCGAAGTCTGATTAAGCATTAACTCAAAACATAAATCCTAAGGAATTTTCCCAGTCACATCGACATTTACTAGTTTTCTTCCATGCATAAAAATACCATTTTCCAAAATCCCATGCTGTCGCTCTAGTGAATGAATGCAAAACACTTTTGGACCCATGGTAAATACAGACTTTTACATGGAGACACCTAATTTATTCCAGCTGCATAGTCTCTTGTCTATTGCTATGTCCTGTGCTTTCCCAATCAAACCACCTGTTGTTTCAGATAAATGGCTAAAACTACTATCTGTTTAAAGTTTACAGTCCAAAGAGGACATAGTAACAAGATGGTCATTCAATCTGTATTCTCCAAACAAATAACTAAATTCAATATTCAAATGAAAGACAAATGCTCAGTTGGACAGGGAAGAAGCTCAAGCAGCTTGGTAGCCTGCATTCCTAGCAGGAAGAATGTCCTCTGCTTTTTTAACCTAGGCTGTTCTCACAGTTAGAAACACACCCTTAGGAAACAGCAAACAGATTCTCCCAAATATGGGGAATGGTACAGTTTCCAAATAAGGAATTCTCCACCGAGTCTTAAACAAAGGAAATCATCCGCTTTTCCTACTGTAAGTCAAATGAATCATTTTCCCCTAGAAGAGACTTAACTGTACTTTCCTAGATGAACATATTCACTTCAGCATTTTGAAGGACCTGCGCTTTCAGTTTTGTTTTTGCAAAAGGATATAGAAGTGAAGTCTCAAGTCCCAGCAGGCAGACTTGTTTCTCAAGCTTCTTTGTACTGTCTGCCCCAATTGATTTGGGAGAACCCATTTGTCTGCAGCAACAAGCTGAAAAGCATTTTTTTTAAAATACAAACTGTCTGAAGTTTGTAGAGAGTATGTTCACATGACAAATATTTGCTACTGCTCCCAGAACAATGGGACCAAACCCAGATGTGTACAACCCATTTAGAAAAGGAAAACAAAAAAAAGTCTTAACCACTGTCTAATCTGCTTTTGTTCTATTAGCCTTTTGCTGAGTAACAGGCTTTAGGAAGCTCTTACAACCAAGGTCAAAGATTGTTGCACTCACATGAATGTGAAAAACTGCCTTAGAGCCCACAGCTGATATGCCCTTGCATTCCAGTTCCAGCAAAGGCACCTCTACCTCTGTGTTACTTGTAATGCCAGCTTGTGAGCACCTGGACAGAGCTGACAATGTTAGCTATGTGCAAGTTCACAGTTCCCACCTGGAGTTAGGATTTTTCACCTATACAAATGCTTTGTATCAAATTCTTACTTGCCACTTTCTAAGAGCTGTTTTAGCTCCCAGGCAGACCTCTCAATTACTGTCGCAAGATCTCCCAATCTCTCAAATTTTGGTCCCAGGACCAAATTATTAGTGATTTTTTTCACTTGGAAAAGTTGGTAAGCAATCAGATTTAGAGGGAGCATGGCCTCTGAACAGCCTACATCTTAAACATCCTCCTGATACCCTCGTAGACAGCAGTGGCTTCTAGCTACTCCAGCCCACTCAGTCCTTGGAAGGTGCCAGCAGCCTCCTAGTGATGTGAACTCCTCAGAGTTGCCTTCAAGAACAAATAGAGTTAGGCCCTACAGAGAAGGAGGCACAACTGGAACTTCCATGCATGTCATCTGACGCTCACTTTCCATTTCTAAACTTGAGGGCTAGGTCTCAGTTCAGAACAATTTTCTGCTCCAGCAGAGACTGGAGTTCCTCGGATATTTTCTTGCTAGTAACAACAGCACAATCAATTAACAATGTGAAAGGAATACTGGAAGGAGTGAAAAGGTTGTTTTTCACTTTAAGGAAATAATGCTCTCATGCTATAAGGTTTCCTCTTCTACTTTGAGAGAGGAGAAAGGTGGAGAGGTAAGAGAGGAGATTGACACTTCTCCTGTTTCACTTCTCTTCAACACAATGGAGGGAGTTGCGTTCCACATCTGGTCTTAAAGTGCCCGCTGGACAAAGCCTACCCCAACCAGTGCTGCAGAGTTACATTCTCTCTATCACTCTCTCTCGGCTGTGTTCATCCCTGGAAAGGCGCTCTCTTGCCAGCATGTTCTTGCCTCCTCCCACCCACTCACCCACCCGAGTTTCCCTGGCAGCTGTGTCTTAGCCTTGCTCCAGCCCTTAGGATATCTCCACCTACCACTTCCTGCCATGAAAACCTTTTAGATTTATACCAGATCTGCTCGCCTGGATAACGAGACAGATAATGCTGAGCTGTATCATCTCCCAAAGGCACAGATGGGGGATGGGATGCAGAAGTGGCTTAACGTACCAAGGCAGCTCTCTTTCTGCTTGGGTTCTAGGGGATCAGCACACATCAAGGACTGAATCTGTTTTAGAAGCCCTCGAATTCCTTTGACTCATTCCAGCAGCCCCAATAGTACGTAAGAGTCACCACAGTGAACACTCCCTCCACAACAGCTACTGGTGTGGGAGTGTTTATGACTGTGCTGTGCAGCGCTCAGGATGTGACAGTTCTCTGCTCCCGCTGCAATCCTTCACAATTCTTCAGCTGCTGCAGCCTGGCCTTGATGTGATCCTTAGTCACTGACAGGGCCCTACGCCGTTCCCTGGTGCAGAGCATGAGGACAAATGCACAGCTCTGCTCTAACCAGGTGTGGAGGTTGCAGAGGCTTGTCAGACAGAAAGAAGCTGGGAGAAGGGGCAGGAAGAGGTGAGCTGTGTAGCTGTGTGGAGATCAGGAAAGCAGCTGCAAAGGGCTGTGGTCCTTTGGGAAGAGACGTTGCACAGGAAGCTCAGCAAGAAAAAGGAGACTCAGACTCCTCGACATCTTTTTTTTTGTGGAAAAAGGAGCGAATTAGTTCCATGCATCATTATTCAGGAGGTGACTTGTTCTCTTTGCTGTATTCAAAGTTATTAAAAATGGAAATACAAAAAATGAAATCAATTTTCCAGACTCTCACTTCATCAGTGACTGAAAGGAAACAAATATTTTCACATTCTGTTTCTAGCAGGTATGTCATTTAATGTTGCAAAACTGTAATACTTGGGCTGTAAATGCTTCAGGGAACTTGAAAGAAAATTATTTCCACTGGATTTTAAATCACAGAAACCTTTCTATTACTATGAATTTCTCACATGGTACAAAAATGAGCTTTGATGCTTTTAAATTTAGCTCTTCTTTATTTACCTCATAATATTACAGCAGGAAAGGGTTCATAAATATTGAGTATTACACCACAAATAATGTCAAAACAACGAATGTAGAGATGTCTAAAGAGAAAAACTGTACTTTTATGACAGTAGGCAGCAGGGACAGAAGAGAGAGACAAAGAGAGAAGGCAATTTATTAAAAGCTGAACATTATACAGAAGCAAATATATGACTATGTTTCTAATAATGTAGCTCTCAGAATCCTTTTGAATCCCTCAAGACTTGTGTGTGGAATGCAATATATGCCAGAGGCCCAAACCAAAGAACGCATACAAATACTTCAAGGAATTAATTATAAATACTGTAAGATTCCTGTGTGTAGTGTAAATTATTGTTACTGCAATTTCAAGGCTCTTTATGCCTGAGATGAATAAAAGCAAGTTTGCTATGTTCCCAGAAAAAAGGAATACAGCTGTGAAATGAGCAATGTCCATCAAAAGAAAGGGCCTATGAGAATTTTGAGATTCTGCTCCATGGCACAATCTATTAGGCCTTTTCCTCCTTACTTTTACTGGCTTTCTTATGTTAAGAAAATCTCATTGCTGACCAAAAGACACGTAGGTTTTTCTCCCCACAAGAGACCAACGATTATACATTTTCTATCCATCCCACATTTCTATCTCTTGTTTCCTGGAGAGTATTTGTCCCCACCATGCCAGCCTAATTGTCATCATAAAACAATACCCTCTTCAGTCTATGAAAGACAAAACAAGAACCAAATCCAGGAAAGGGTTCATGGCTGTGAATCCACTAAGGAGACTTCCTCCAGTCCAGAGTTAGTTAAGTAAGATCCTGAGCCTCAAAGATTTAGATGTCTAACTTGTATTTAAAGGTACCTAATTACCTTTAAGAATCTGAGCCTAAGCCCCTTGGGGTTAACTTGTGGCTCTCTCCTTAGCATTTCCTACTGCTGTTTCAGAGAACCCTCTTCAGTTTGCTGACATCAGGCATTTCAGGAGGGAACAGGTCTCTTATTTCAGATCTGTGGTTGCTATTAGTAAAAAGCTAAGGTGATTCAAAGGAGTGCTGGCATCTTTTAAATCACCAGAGTGAATTTTCTCATTTCTACTGTCTGCACACACCTGAAACCCGTCTACTGCCCCTTCTTCTTATGCTTTCCACCTTTTACATGCTTCAATACAACTTCTTCCACGAGCCCTACATGATATGCTGCTTTCCTCTAAGAAGCAGCAGGCTTTTTCTTCCCTCTCCTCCTTTGCAACATCCTTGCTTTGGAATCCCTCCAGTAAGCTCCTTAAGCACATGGAGTCACAAGTACTTAGCACAGAAGAGAATTACATAAATAATAATAATAATAATTAATAGCCCATAAATGGAACCTTAAGGGGCCTCTAATCTTCACACGTGCTTGGAAAGCAACTCTCTCAAACTATTTAATTTGGGTGAGAGTTCTTAGAAGCAATACAATAATCAAAATACCCAACAAGTTTGTACAGTTACATAGCCAAGTAGGCTTCTGCACAAGGCAGTCTCTGTATGTAGTTTGGCTGTGGCAGAGCATTGCCCATGCCTGATTCCTGAAGTTGACTTTTAAACAAAGTTTGCAGGGAATGTGTAGGATGTGTTACTCTTCTGCACTATTCACTTGAAACTGGGTGCCAGGTTGGAGGAGTGAATCATTTGGAAGCAACGGATTTCCTTGAGTTTCTTAGAATATGACATGACATAATGCATGCAGTTACATAGCACTGTTGATGCCTTCATTTAATGCTCTTGATTTTTTAATGTTAAATGATGTAATACAGAATTTCAATAACCCTGGTGATTGTAAAAGCGTTTTGTTCTCCATTTTCATGGAAGATTTCAGTATCAGAATTGTGAACAAAACGAAAATAAATTAACTGCTGCTGTGGCTTCTGGTCTTTCTTGTGACTGAAATGTTGCTTATATGTAGGAAAATTGAGATATCTTTAAATGAGTAACGATTTTTGTTTCAGACCAATTTGACTACAATGTCATCTCCCCACTGATCAGCAGTGGAACCTTCGAGGAGATACTGAGTTTTGCATGAAATATCTTGTTTCAGTAAAATCTTGAATGGTTGAGAGTGGGGTATTGAACTGCACTTGGAAAAGAGCTGTCCTGGAAACGCTGTTCCCAGTGGCTGAGACACAGGCCACAGACCCTTTCCCTGGCACGGCACGTGCTTGTGTGCTAGCCACGAGTTTCCACTTCTGGTCCTGGGAAGCCACCAGTGTGTGTTCCACAGGGACACAGAAATATCCTGGGGAAAACCAGCCTCCGCCTGGAAAAACACAAGCTGTCGTTGCTTGTCCACCAGGGATGGGAAAACTGCTGCCTTGGAAAGGGCTGCACTGAGGAGCTTAGCCCCTCTCACAGGCCATTCCCTGAGCTTGCATATCCTCTGGGGTGAAAAACAAAGACTCACCCCCATCATCTCTCCGTGTCCCTTAAGTTTTCCCTCCGGGCTCGCCAGAGAGGCCTCCAGCGGGGCTGCCGGGGCCGGGCCGCGCCGCTCCCNTTTGTTTGGGTTTTTTTTTTCGCGGGGGGTTGGAGGGGGGAGAGGAATCGTCCAAATGTAGCCAGCATGTAGTCACCGTTTGTCATATTTATTTAATTTTAATAACATAGGAAAGCGGCAGCGGGCCGAGCTGGTGGGGGTTTTTCCCAGGATGAAAGGGGAGGAATTGTGCTTGAGGGGGGCGCGGCAGCGCGGGGCAGGCGGCGGGAGGTGACGGGGCTGGGCAGGGGAAGCGGCGGCCGTGGCGGGCGGGAAGGCGGCGGGCGGGAGCCGAGGAAGGCAGATGGTGCTGCAGGTCTCCCCCTTCAGTGTCCCGAGGGACGGGGCTGTGGGGGCTGCAGCTGCGGGGAGGGACCTGATGTGCGTGGGGAGGCAGACACAGACGCCGGAGTGTAAAAACAGGGTTTCTGAGCAAGGCAAAGATACACAGTGGGTTGAAGGGGAGGGATCGAAAGTGTGCCTGGGAAGTACTAAGGCAGCGAGACTACTCTTCATCAGTTCCTCCCGAACTTGGAGAAGGGCCCATTGCCCTCAGGGGCCGACTGACCACAGCCGGGGCAGCCCCAGGGACAGCTGCTGCGCAGACCTCTGCCTCCAGCTCGCACCATCTCCCCTCATCCCGTGCACTGCCCTCTGCTAATCCTGCCCACAGCCAGGGCAAGGAAGCAGAGCGGTGGAGGGGCTCATCACTGCTGCAGAGTTGAGGGGAGT
Source organism: Daphoenositta chrysoptera (assembly GCA_013397915.1). NCBI lineage: Eukaryota > Metazoa > Chordata > Aves > Passeriformes > Daphoenositta > Daphoenositta chrysoptera. Next base: position 748,686 of record VZRO01007697.1, on the reverse strand, counting down.
GGGATGTCCTCTGCTGGTGGACCAGCTGGGCTGGAAACATGGAGCTGCACCCACAGTTTGCTATTCCTCTGCTGTCAACAAATAACAGGGAGAAACCATCAAGCCCTTGCACTGCTCATCTGTGTAAAAGATGGCAATTTGCCACTGACAGAGGTTAATCCTCCAGCTCAAATGGCAGAAGGCCATGTTGTGGAGTTACAGCATTCATCAAGCCTGCTAATGATCTTGTGGTGACATACATGAATTCAGATTATGAGAGTCCTCTCTTTGCTTTAAATATGACCTGAAAGATTATGCTGGGGGACTTGTTCTTAATTTATCCTCCTCCTGCATATAGTCAGCATGTTGTAGGTTTCAATGGTGGATTGTGTGTTGTTTTCCACAGTGTGCCTCTGTTCCTCAGTGATGGAGGTGGATGGTGCTCTGGGGATGGATTGTAGCTGGGCATTGAAGAGGGATGTTATCTGGATGGCTCTTGTTCTCGATTTGGAAAAACTGGACCATGTATAGTAAGCAATGTGAGGGAGGTATGATGGAGATGGGATAGTCTCAGGAGCAAGGTAGTTAAATGTCACTTAGCAGAACTGGAATCTCTTTTTGCCTGCATGACAGAGCTGCAACGACTCTGAGAGCTGCAGACAGCTCTGGGCAGCAGCTTAAACTCCAGCTTGCTGGCCACTGCAGGTATGTGCCCCATTCTTAGATACCCAACCTGCACTGTCATGGCTACAGCTGAGATCACCAGACTTCTAGTCCCTATAAAGTGAGTGCAAAAAAATGCTAAATACTCTGAAAAAGTAAGCAAAGCAAAAGTTGGCAGTGTCTCAGACTGAGTATCCAAAGTACCATGTCCCTTGTTCATGTTCTTTATCAGCCATAAGGTTTAATTAAATGAAGATTTTCTGTAGTATCAAAGCTAGATTATCTTCCTTCGTGTCACATCTGCCCTTACACTGTTCCCTGCTTCTGTGTGGCAGCTACCAGCTCCACAAATGCACTAGTGGAACTGTCTGTGGGCTTGCACTGCAGATGATTTACAGGCCAGACTTGTAAATGATTGTGTCAGTGCTACTATGGAGGCAGCGACCTGTGCTGCCAGAGTGGGAGTGGGCAGCTGGAGACAGGAACCAAGAGAGGGAATCTCCATCTGCTTTTGCCATGGGAGGAAACTTTACTATAACAACACCGTGAATCCATCATCACTCAAGTAGTAACACTGGTGTGAAAACTTGCCCCTCTGCCCCTGAAGGTGTGTAACAGCATCTACATTAGTGTTGGTGAGTGACTGTATCCTCTGGGCCCCTGAGGAACACCGATGAATAATCCTCTGTGCAGAACACAGTTGGGGCAACATTTGGCTTATGAAGATGCACAAACACAGGCAGAACAGAAGATAAATCAAATTACTGAGCAAGCGCTCACCAAGTGGTCATTGGCTGTTCTGCTCACCAATGATGCTAGAATCCCACAGGAAAAAAACCACCTTAGAACATCACATGTAATTACAGACTGCATCCTCACATAGTTGTGCAAGAGGCACAGTTCTAACCCAGCATTTGACTAAAATAGTAATAGCCTTTGAGATATTTTGTTTATCCAGAAATACCTCTCTTCCCATTTAGACCTGGTCAGGATGGCCAGTTTTCCATTTCAACCTGCCTGAGGCACCTGGGAGGGTGCAGCAGACTGTGAGCAGCATCCTGGAGCCCGAGGAGTGACAGTGAGCTGATTTGGCATTCCAAGTCCTGCGTGCTGCTGGCGCAGCCCAGCCCAGCCCAGCCCAGCCCAGCCCATCGCTTCAGCCAGCCCCGGCTGCTGCCTTCATTTCCTTCCCCTGAGCTGCACGGGTGGAGAGAGGCTGCGTTCCCCAGGAAGAGGCAGGCTCTGGGATACATTATTGATTTGCTGGGGAAGACTCTTCCCGGAGGGCAGTGAGAGAATAGGGCAGCTGGGGCCTGTGAGAGGATGGCTTGCCCAGCCAGAGATCAATATGCTTCAGCAAACCAGGGAGCAGGCCTGGCAAAGCCAGAAGTTTCCTTTGTTCTGTTTGTCTTGTGGAAAAAATAGACAAGCAAATAGGCTTAAGGATTCTGGATATAGAGAAGGGAATAACCTCCTTATTTACAGAGTAGCACAACCCATCCAGCAGTGACAGTTTTAAACTGGACTGTTCTAAGTTTGTGTATAGCTGAGGAAACAGTGACTAGTAAGGGTGGGGAATCTAGAGAGTTTAGTGCATGTCTTTTGGGTTCCTTTTGGTCTGAAATAAGGGCAGCTTCAGGGACAAGTGACCAAGTTCCCAAGTCAGTATTTTGTGGTTTTACAATCACACTTTCAAAAATGTTTTCTCGTTCCTGTTGCTGTGTGGAAGATCCACCAAAATAGCTCTGAAGATTGCCAACACACCAGGCGAAAGAATAAAATACTACTAATAGCATCTGTTTTGAAATTTGTGTGACATACAATACCAGAAGACAAATAGATTTGAAATGCAAGCGTGTTGTCTATTGTTTTTAATTTGACAGTGACTCCTTAAGAACATAACATTGCCTCCAGAGTTTATTTTACAGTTCCCAGTAAATAAGAGTTAGGCTGCCAGGCGTGGTTACTTTGTTTTGGTTTTTTTCCTTTCTCTTTTTTTTTTTTTTTCCAGTTGCTCCTAAAATCATGGTCTAAAATCTCCTAAAATGCAGATTGAACTGCTGCATGGTTTTGGAAGGACAGGGTCATTGTGTCCCCACAGCACTCCATACTCTGCTTCACTGCTGCACAGTTGCCTGTAAGTCTGTATTCAAATGAATTGTTTTCATAACTACTTTGTTCTCTTCTGAAGAGCACTTCCCTTTTTTTATTTTAATAACTACAATACAAAAATAATGAGCTAAACAGGGCACAAGTGGTGACTGATGAGTTCATGCTGACAGCATGCTTCTTGGGATGGCTTTGGTCCATGCAGCCCATACTTCTCAGACAGTGTCCAAACAAAAGCCAGAAACTGTTCCGCAGAGACATCATGGAGACTTGTTTTAGGAGACAAGGAAAATGCTGCCACATGGACACAAGCTGGGCAGTGTCACTGGCCTTTAAAGTCAGAGGACAGGCACTAAACCTGTTCAGTCTAATACAGATGTAACTGTGACCAGGTAACTACTGGGAAGAGCTACCACAAATTCCAGCTTCGTTAAGCACTTAGCTGTCCTGTGTAAAGATCCTGGTCCTCTGCAGAATGTGCTAGGAGGATCTCAAACTGGTGGAACATGTAGGGTGCATGGAGCTGCTTGCCTGGATTCTTTACAGAGTATAAGTTTAAAAATGCAGATTTCAGCTGTGCCAGATATATCTGAGTAGTCTTCTTTTTGTCAGAAAAATGTGTGTTTCCTCTAGGATGTGAAATATAAGCTACAAGGTAAAGGGAGAAAGAAGATGGATAAAACTTGTGTTTTCTTCTCCTACTACAAATCTGTAACCTCTGGCAGTGAGTGTCACATCAGCTGGGCACTTTCATGCCTTAGACATTACTGCTAAGCCTGCCAGCGTTTGTCTGTGAGAGACCAACTTCAATTGGAAGGAGAAGGGAGATGTCAGGAACCTGTCTCCTTCAGCATGTCACTTCAGCTATTCAGCCACTAAGCTTAGGGATTTCGCTGTAAAACAACAAAATAAATTCCAGCTTCCCTTCCTCTCCCTCCCCAAGCCCCCTGGGTTCTCCCTAAATAATGTCTGTGGTCACCCATTTAGGTTATTTGCAAAGTTTCCACTTACCACAGTAATTTCATAGGAATGAGTGTGTTCTTTCAGTGCTTTGTGATAATAAGAACAGAAATAGGGAATGGAAAAAAAGACCAGAGGAGAGTAGAGGCCTCACCTAGAACTGCCCTTTTACTAAGTAGTCTGAGCAAAGAATCAGGGAAAAGCCAGTTGAGACTGAAAGCAATAACTGACATTTTCACGGGGCTAAGACCACATTTAGGGTTGAATATGTTTGTTCAGGCAAGAAGTCTGCCTATGCAGTTAACTTCAAGACATTTAGTTATTCTGATTCACGTGTTGTCACATCTGAAAACAGTAAAGTCCAGTTGAATTTGGAAACAGAACATGAGGACCCATGTGCACCTTAAAACTGCCTTCCTTAGAAACAAGACAGTGAATGTAAGCTCTCACTTCTAAAACAGTTGTGCTTTAAAATCCCTGAGGTTTTGCTCCTCTCTCCTCCTGTTAGGCTGTATGAATACCTGGGGACTTTAAATCACAGAGTTTCCCTGGATCAGTGTCTTGATGACCTGAAGCTACATCACAGCAGTATCCTTATACCCCGTAGCAGCTGTCTGTAGAAAAGCAGGTGGGCCGTGCAGTTGACAAGCCCTTAAAATCAAGTAACAAGCTCACCTGCTATATACCTAATGTAGGTCTTTTTTAAGGCAGGAAAAACACAAATGTTAAGGAAAAGGTAATATGCATGAAGTATTGTGTGTGGTTTGGGGCACCACAATATAAGGAAGATATAAATCTATTCCAGAGCATCTGGAGGAGAGCTATGATGATGGTGAAGGGCCTTGAGGGGAAGCCATGAACGGATGTGGACACTTGGTCTGTTCAGCCTGGAGAAGAGGAGACTGAGGGGAGACGTCATTGCAGCATAGAGCTTCCTTGTGAGGGGAAGAGGAGGGGCAGGCATTGATTTCTTCTCTGTGGTGACCAGGGACAGGACCCAAGGGAATGGCCTGAAGTTGTGTCAGAGCAGGTTTAGGTTCGATATTAGAAAAAGGTTCTTCCCCCAGAGGGTGGTTGGGCACTGGAACAGGCTCCCCAGGGAAGTGGTCACAGCACCAGCCTGACAGAGTGCAAGAAGTTTTTGGACAATGCTGTCAGGCACATGGTGTGGCTCTTGGGGATGTTCTGTGCAGGGCCAGGAGTTGGACTTGATGATCCCTGTGAGTCCCTTCCAACTCAGGATACTCTATGACTTTATGCATACGATAGTGAAGGAGAGCTATTTCCAGCACAAAGTTGGATGTGTGTGGCATCAGGATGTAGTAATCCAGATTTGCAGAGATAACATGCTGAATTCACATACACATTTGTCTTAGGAGTTTCATATTGCCAAAGGTGCCTCTTGGATTTAGGTATTCAATTTGCAGTGGTACCAGGGTGCTTAAAAGCAGTAGTTAGAAGTACAGATTTAATGTTAAGGTCAAAGAGAAGAGCTAAGAGACTCTGAGTTATAACTCTATCACTCAAAGTATGCCAGTGAGTGCTCCCAGCTCCCATGAAGCAGCCACAGCTGTGCATCATTTCAGCAAGAATGGTATTATGCCACATCCCTGGGAGTGTTCAAGGCCAGGTTGGATGGGGCCTCAAGCAACCTGGTCTAGTGGAAGGTGTCCCTGCCCACAGCAGCAGGGTTGGAATTAAATAGTCTTTAAGGTCCCTTCCAACCCAAACCATTGTTGAACAACTCTAACCACTGTGCCTTTGTAAATTGGCTTCTAAAGGTACTAGGCTTTCCTTATCAGCACGGAGGAGGAAAAGCACCCTGAAATTTTTGTTGATCTCACTCTTTATCTTACAAGGAGGACCATCCTTGGCTTGACCCAAAGAAACTTTCAGTTCTTCAGAAATGAGTTGTCACTGCTTTTGCATTGCTCTTAAGTGGAATGCTTTCCGTGCCTGGCCTTATAAGTGTCAAAGGCCCCCAGCCTAAAGTCTACAGCCACATAACTCTCTATTCCCCTTTTTATTTCAATTTTTTCTCAGAACCTTAGAGTACAGAAATATGGTTAAGTTTCCCTAAGCAGTTCTAGTAATCAAATATGAAAACAGCAGAAAAATCTGTCAATGAAATTAAAGAATATCTTACAGAAAATTCAAGTGGATTTTTGAATAGCATAGTTTTAAAGCTAATCAGTAGCTAAAAATGCACTTCATCTTTGTAACTTCACATGAAAACCACTTCTGAAAGAAAACACCCCTATTTCTCCTTTTTCTTAGTTCCTGGGGTACTTGCAACAGCTTGTATTTCGTGTGGTGAAATTAGTGTATTAGGCACTGAATTAAAAGAAACTAAATGATACTTGTGCTATGTTTGTTTATTTGCTGACTTCTTGCCTTTCAGACCTGAGTTGATTCCTTCTGTTCTTTACAGAAATAACACTCCTTTACATTGTGGGGCCAAGCCACCAGCCCCTTGGAACAGCCAACATTTTAGACAGTGGCAGCCTCTCCCATCCCTCTTTTAAAAGGCCACTGGACTGAACTTGTTCAAGTCTTTCTGTGGAGTCTTATGACATGTGAAAGGGAGTGGCAAGGAGAGAAGGCCTGAACATGGTAAAGGGACGAACCACGGTGCACAGCAGTGTAGCCAACACGTGTAGAAGATGGCCAGGGATGGTACAGGGTGACTGAAGAAAGAAAAAACCCAAACCAACAGAAGACACTTTTAAGACCCTTTCAGCAAAGCACTCGTGTGCCTATTTTATGGTGCTGGGTTTTGTGGCAGTGCTTTACAGAGTTTGTCAGCCAGACCCTTAAAAAGTCTTGGCTTCCACCCTCTCACTGACATTGCCATCTAAGCCAAAGATTTCACTGTCTTTCCCTCCTTCACCTGTACTCCCTTGGAAAGTTCCTCCCCTCTCTCCCTTTTACTCCACACAGGGTGCTTGTTAGCTGTCCACTACTTTCTAGCCCTTTGCCCTTCTGTGTCTGATCATATCTCTCAGATAATTTTAAGACATTTTAGAAATTACTACATTAGAATGCCTCCAGTTTTGAAGCCTCTCTTCTTACATTTCCCTCAACTGTACTCTGGCAGATCAAAGAAGCAGAAATTGTTGCCAGCTTAAAACATCTCCACGGCATCTAAGCACAGCTCTGTGATGAGCACAGACTGTCCCATCGTTTGTCTGTCCCTTCCCTGTGGCTGCTGTCACTACAAGACCATTTTTCAATTTTCTACCTCATCTTGTGCCAAAAGCATGATCCGGATATTAAGGTATAATGAAGAGCATTAGAAGAACTCAGAAGTTTATCTTTACAGCAGGCCAACAAGCACCAGCCTTTCAAAAAAGCAGAGCCAAAAAAAGGGTCTCTCCTGTTTTACCTCCCTCAAGCAAACAGAGACTTGTACTAAGATGTGAATTACATTCATATGAATGGCACGAATGATGAAGAGAAGTGTTCTCAGAGTAATAATTGGGATTACCTGAACAAACAAGATAGGCACCTTGGACACCTAACCCTAGTCCTTTTTATCTGCACCATTACTTGCTCCCTAACACCATGCTTCGTCTCCCATCTAACTTAATTCAACACTTTGAATTGTGTTTGAACAGGAACAGATCAAAGACGTTGCCACCAGACATCTGTGACAGATTTTAAAAAGACCTAGTATTTGATTTAAAAACAGAAACTTAAAATGTCTGGTGGCCTGTCCTCAGAGATAGTCATTTGCTCAGTTTACCACACAAAATTCTCAGCTTGCTGTAACCTGTCAGGTTTATGATAACCAGGCCAGGATTGTGATACCCTCAGAAATGGTTTACATGCACACTGGCCTTCGCTGTGCTGAACAAGTAACCAGAACACTTTCAGTTCTAGTATTTCAACACAATGTTTTTGTCTCATGTTCAGGATGAAAACTGAAAAAAATTACCCCCACGCCCCAGTGAAATATGTAGAGATGTTCTCATGTGGAAAGTTTCATTTTGAAATCTTCCAATTCAAACTAGTTAATTTTGGCTTTGTTTCACACAGAGGTGGATACTCACAAGGGGTTTTACTGCTTTACAGTCCTTGGGATCTATATCCCACTCAACATTGTCACAGTTCTCCTAGTGCTCCATTCCAGCCAGAGAATAGAATGCAGTGAGGGAAAAAACCACCTTGATAAGAACCACATCCCAAACTTGTTTCTTGTGTGTTCCAACAAGCCATGTTTGAAGTAAGATGATAGAGTCACTGATCAAATAGTTCATTCTTCTAGGGAAAAATAGTGAACTTCTTCACAGTTGCATTTTCCTATAAAAATTTGTTTTGGTGCAAGTTTTAAAGCAGCTGTAAAATGTGATATATTTGACAATTATCCTCTTATTTATGGACCTTAAGGTAGACTAAGGACACCCAGATTCAACTCTTCAAAGTTTTGGTTAGGGAAGAATGTATTCAAATGTTTACTAAACAGTACTACTATAAACTGGATTAATGTCTACAGTAGTTTTCCTAGATAGAAATGTCACTTCCAACTTGATTCTCCCCCAGTGTTGATCATCCCCTCCAGTCACTGTGTACTGTCTGCAGTACAAGCAGAAGAGCTCTGTTGTGAAAGAAGAAAATCAGTACCGCTGCAAATTGTCAGCTCAGAATAAAAATAAAGTCTCAGAAGAAGAGCTGAGGTTGAAGGACACCACTCAGAAGTTGCAAGAAATCAGATTAGTTTAAGATAGACCAAATGGCAGGGAAGTGTTAGGTGAAATTAAAGCAGAAGTCCTCAATACTGCGGCTTTCACTATATAAAACCTGTATTTTCATTTTCTGTCACAAGTCATTAGAAATGTCAGTTCCTGTTCAGAGAACCTCACTGCTGACTGTACCTCAGTTGGAGATATGGCTTTTCTAGTTTGATTTTTCTTTGCCTGTGCCTTAAGACAGCTGCACTGAGTTTCCCAGTGACACCTGCAGTTAAGGTCCCTCCAATGAGAATTCAGCAATGCTTTCCGTCTGCCTGCCTGAAGAGCTGTGGTAACCAAGTGTTTCCTCTGAAGTCCGTGTGCCTCCTTCGGCCCCACAGCCTTTGTACCTGTGCTCTGACACAGTGTTTGAAGTCAGCAGGTGAACAATACACACTGCAGAGCCTCCTTTCTGAACTGAGGGATTGCTGTTGTCTGCACACTCTCCCCTTCCCCCAGATGAAACCTGGAGTAACAAGGAGGAGTCCTGGACTCATGCTCTGTCCAGCTTCCACTAGGGATAATTACACTACACTTGTCTGTAGATCCCTTGCAGATCTAATTAGACACAGTGCACAATTTGCTTCCCACTAGAGCTTGCCATGTAGTTTGTTGGATGATTAAGATACAGTTCAGCAAGAAGATGGTCTTTGTGCATGTGATGAAACATAAACAGCATCTGAACAGACTGAGCACAGCCTTGAGTCTTTAGTCTATGAAAAAAGAAAAGCCCTTACAACTGCTTCTGAAACCTGAAATATGCACCACACACTCTGGATCACACCTTAAGATCAGAAGAGAAACCCGAGTCAGACCGTGGCAGCTAATGGTTCGCAATTCGGGGCTCCTGGTGGCAGGAGGCTGCCTGGGAAGCTCTGACACCCAGCAAATCCAAGCTGCCAGAATGGCCTGAGAGAGCCCTTCTGCTTTGTACTGCCAGCACAGAGCAGGCTGAGCAGAGAACCCCAGAGCCCACATCTCAGGGGAGCAACAGCAGGAAGGACCCCTAACCTATCTGCCTCTCCTCTGTGCGTGTCAAGCACATCACCACGTCACACAAAGAGTACATCTGCACACACATTTCCTCAGTGCTCTGCAGATTCTGGCTCCAGCCCCCCCATCTGTCCACATCTTCTTGTTCAGGATGTGAACTAGCAGAATGACCACGCATCATATCTCTTACCAGCCTACTGAGATAACTGTTGCCACTGTTATTTCAGTAGCCACACACATAAAACGTTTCTCTCTTAAAGCCTAGGAAATTAGAACACCACTACAACAGCAAAAATAAACCAATGTAATCAGTCAGTCTTTCTCTTTCTCTCTGGTGAGTGATATGAAACTTGAATCACCAAGACAAACAACCTATTCCTCTCCCAAACTAGAAGCTTTTGAAGTCTTTGAGGCTGGGACATGCAGCCCTGCGAGTCAATTCATGTCAGCTGTGCCCATCCACACTCCCCAGGAGGGCAGCTGCCCTTTGGAGGTCTTAAAGAGCCTCCCTGGTCTGTGATATATCCCCAGCACATAACACTCTCCAACACTTGGTAGCCATTTGTTGGCTTGCTGATGCTAATGCTCTGTGAACTCTTATCAGATGTATTTATTACCACAGTTGTTAATGTTTTGGGAAGGCACAGGCTGGCTTGAGTTCAAAGGAGAACCACAAGAACAGAAAATAAGCCCTGAAGGCGCTTATTTCAGGAGACTGACTAATGCACCTTACTAAAGAGAAGGGTGAAAATGAAACGTGGTGAGTGGGTGTTGATACTCACAGCTACAAAAGGTGTTTTAGTGCAGGGCTTTTCAGTTCTGCAGAGCAAGATCCAATTTCTTGCTCTCAATGCTATAATCTTCAACAATATATGAAGTGAAGTATATTCCTGAGAAGGAAATGTAATTAATCACTAGGGCTGGAGGGTGATTCTGATCACACTGAGGCTTGTGTGATTAATTGTAATTGATCACCAAGGAACACAGGGGGCACCAATTAACTGACTGTTGTTAAAGATTTTAAAAGAGAGAGAGAAGGCTGAGCTGCATCACCTGAGGTGTGATGGTGTGTTGAGGAGAGCAGAGCAGGCAAAGGATGTGAGGCAGCAACATCCTGAGGCCTCTTTTCTAACGCAGTAGCATGCAAATCCTTTGTGTGTCCGCAGTGTAGCCTGTGAGGGTGGCGGTGGAAAGATGTTCAAGGTCATGTTGTGATTTAAGAAACAAAACAATGAGGTGCTGCTTCTTGTGTTACTGCTAATGGGTTTGTTTGAACACAGAGCAGTATAAGAAACAACCACAGTCCCATTCAATTCCAAAGAGACAGAGCTGTGTGTGCAAGAGCTGAAAGTTAAAAGGCTTAAATGCATTTGTCACTCTCATGTCTGCAGATGCTTTGTTCAGTGCTTAATAGCACAAAACTTACGAGAGGGAAATCAAAATGAAATCAGTTGTTGCTCTTTAGAATCTCAAATAGCTCTCCTTTTCACAAGGAAGGGGATAGTGAGGGCAGCATGGGGCTGGTACTCTGGAGGAATGAAGAGCAGATGCTCTTTATAGCCAAGGAGAATAAAAGCTTGGTTTTTCTGGAATATGTGTTGCTTCATGGAAGATTTGTTTAGGCCAGGAGGAAAATTATAGTTTAGGTGCTCGCCTAGTTTCTTTCTGTGGCTCCTTTAGGCAGCTCTTTTCTTCCCTAAGCTCTTGGGGTAGCTGTTATGTGTAGCTGTTTGCCAGGAATCCAGTGAACACGGGAAAGAAGATTTTTTTCCATCATACTCTATGTTCCTTTTAAAATCAAGAGATTTAATAGCCAATATTCATGCTACAAGCTGCTTGACTCTTTTGTGGAGTTTGGTATTTTTTGACACTCCTTAACACATTCGTAAGTATAGAATACATACATGCAGTTGACTACTTCAGGCTGTCCAGGCCGTTCCTTCAGTGTTCTCCTTGGAGCAGAAGAATGAAGAGGAGAATTTCTTACTATCCAGGGCCAGTGTGTTTCATACACTCAAAAGGATTTACCACAGCTGAAAAAATATTACTTAAAACCAGTGAGAAGGAGAGAAAAGGTGCATAGGGCTTCAGGTGTTCTTGCCTGGTGTCAGCCCTGTGTGAGAGCACTTGCCAGGGGTGGGGAGCTGCCCTCCCTCTGCAGAGGGATGGGGCCAGGCTGGGCTGGGCAGCTCTGCTTTGCCCTCTGCTTCCCCCAGAGAAGGAAGCACTGGCTTGTCCTTGGGAGAAGGAACATCTTCCCTATCCACTTTCCAACTGACTCTGCTCTCTTCTGACATTTCCGACTATTCTGCTCTACTCCCTGTCATCTCAGGGAATGCTTCACCCTGCCCCCAAGCCCGGTTTGCAGGGACAGGGGAAGCAGTGGTCCCAGGAGAGGCTGGTAGGAAGGAGGCAAGGGAGTGAACAGATAAAGAAGGTGGGGTTTTTTTCAGAAGTTAAAAAAAAAAGAAAGAATCAAGGGTCTGCCAGGGACAGGTTTGTCTCTACTGAACTCTGCTTTGCCTTGCCATGAAGAGCATAATCAGGTGGTCCTCTCTGTAGATTGTGTTCTTTTATTGTATAAAATTGTAACTGTAACTTGTGCAAAAATAAAATGAAGACACTGGAAGGAGCCTTCCATCTGCAACATTTTTACTGGGAGCTGAATCAAGCCTAACTGAGGTAAGCAGAAAGGATTTTGGAAGGACACAGCTTTGCCTGGACTTTAGAGACCTTAACTGGAGACACAATGGGGAAATGCAGTTGAAATAAATGTATGTTTTTACATATATATGCAGCAGTCACACAATCAGTCATATGGCAAGAAGGCATGGATCAAAGAGGAAGAGCCTAGCATGAGATTAAAGGGGGGATAATTGCAAGCAACCAGAAAGTTTTATAATAGAGGTGATAATAATATACAGCAGAGGAAGGAAACGGCAAGGAACAGAAATGAGGATAAAATGCAAATAAAAGAGATCCTTTGATCCTTCTGGCTTACTCCTATATAACAGAATTATTTTATCACCCACTTACTTCATTTCCCTTCCACTTTCATCTTGCTTTCCTGTGATAGCTTTCTAGTTGCCCTGCCCTGACACCATACCCGCTCTGCCTTTCTCCACATGTCTGGTAGCAGTGCAGTGCAGGATACATCTTTATCAAGTGCTGGTTCTAAATATGAAACATTTTCAATGAGGGATTGTACTTCTCATTTGGCTGCTGGCTTTGGGAAGCAACAGAGCTGGCAGGGGGATAAACGCAGAAAATCACCCCATGTAGTGAGCCAAACGGTCTAAGTTCAGCCTGAAATGCCAAAACCCCTCACCACCATTCTGGGAGAAAACACAAATATTTAAAGAAAAGAGAACCCAAGAAAGAAGCAGCCTGGGAGTGGGATTTTGCAAATATTTTTGAGAATTTCTGATTTTTACCAAAGCTGCGGAAGTAAAAAACATTTTCCTTCCTCTTCCTTCCCTTCTTCTGTATCCTGTTTGGTTTCATAGGTCAAGAGGTCTGTGACCAGAAGGAAGGAACCAGCCCTTTTCTAAAGAGGATGTCATTTGAGTCTCCAAACAGAAATCCCTGCAGTACAGCACTGTAGAAAGCCTGGTCAGCCCTGGCTAAACACTCAGGCTAAACTTGGTTACGTGAGTCAGCCCTTCACTGACTTCATACCGCAGGCACGGCGGGAAGGAGCAGCGGTGATGCTGATAGACACCAGAGCACAAAAGAGGGGAGAAACAAGAGCAGCAAAAATAAAGGGCCAGTTTCTCCTCTATGATGGCTACAAGGTGTGTGGATGGCCTAAAGAAGACTTAAAAGCTTATCTGGCAGTGATTTCTGGGGGTGGCTTGCTCTCTGCTCCCTGTGAGGGGGTGAGACTTTAAAGCAGAGGATCTGCAGCTAGAAGGACTCTTGTGTTTGTGTTTCAGTAGCAGTTCCAGCTGTGTGGGAAGATGAAGGCACCCTCGGTGTGCTCCGATTTCGGAGGGTGCACTGGGAAGGGCTGCTTTATACACAGTGCTTTTCCTGCCAATGACAAAAGAGCAAGGCTGCGGGAATAAATTTGTTCCCTCTTCTGAGGTAGGACTCGGAGCCCCCTTTTTACTGAACACTTGCACGGGCACTGTTAGTGAGAGCCGTGTGTCTTTGAGGGAAGGGAATGCCCTGCATCATCTGGAGAGCAGGCGAGGTGTATCCCAGGCCTGGTGGGACGGGTATAGGTGCACCAAAATGAAAGGGTACCTAGTGCAACTGGGCTTCAGAGTGGGGTGAGAATATGATAATCCTCGTCTTGTCCCAGCCCTCAGGCTTTGACAGTTCACTCCTGGCAGAGCTAGTAGTGTCTGCTTCCCGTGACCTTAAATGGGCTCACCACTGAGGGATGGTATTAAACGTATTTGGGTTCCCACTCACTGACTCATTTTCTGATCCTCTGGGGCCTAAAGGGAACGGGTGATTTGAATGATGTGAGCAGGCGCTCAGAGGAGTGAATATTGAGATGCAGAGCGTGTGTATCACCTCCCTGTGACAGCTGTGGTGACACTGTGCTGGTGGGGAATGGAGCAACAGCAAAGTATCAGAAGTGAGACAAAAGACTTGGCCTTCCACAGATTAATTAGTCAAATGCTCTCCACCACAAGTAGTGAGAGAGGGATGCTCCGTGCCTCGTACACAGTGAGATAACTCAGTACTGGTGATGATACAAACACAGCTCTGACCTGCAAGGAATATAGATGAATCCTTCTCAAATTTAGGAACTGTTTTTACCTGATTTATTCACCATGTTTAAGTGTTGTGTAAGATGTAGGATTTTGTGCGCTTGAGAGTTAAACACCAAAGTTTAAAGGGATGTGGGATGTGTGTCCTCTGGGACGTGCTCGTTGTGTTCCCTGCGTTCCCAGCCCGGACTGGAGGACCAGCCTATCGGTATTTCTCCAAACCCGCCGTGCTGTTGTTCTGGCTATTTTTGGCGACTGCAGATTCCTTATGTACCACAGGAGGTCAGCACGGGATAAGTTTTTACCTCCACTGAATGGGTGGAAAAAATGTCTCTCAACCTCGAGACTGTGCAGTTCCCACGTGCTTCAATAAACCTGGTGAACACCGCGTTGCTTTTGGTAACACTTGTATGTATTACAATTTTAGGCTGTGCATATTTCTATTCTTGTCTCTTCTAAGAAGGACTGTTTTAGAGGTTTTTTTCCCTTTTTCTGGATGTTGTCACTATGAAAACTAGTTTTGTGAAAAGCATCTCTGAAATATATATACACACACTATACACACACACATATTATCACATGTGTGTGTATATATATATATATATATATATATACATGCTGCTTATAGTATTTAGAATGAAAGCTAAAAAGCCTGCAAAGCTAACAGTTTAAAAGTCTGGGAAGGATGGGTAAGTTTGCTTTTAGTCAATAGCCAAAGAGGAATGTTCACATATTACTGAAAAATACTGGAATGAATGTTTGGTGGACTAGTGATCGTCACAGCCAGACAAGACACTTGGAGCTATGGCCTTTCCTTGGTTAAAATCAATCTGGGTGGTTTAATCCAGTCCTTGGTAGTGGTTCTTCCCTTTCTCACCATCCGTAACTTTTCGCTTTTTACAACCTGGAAAAAAAATCAATGAAGTCTTGTCTCAGAGCCAGACTGTACTATAGGGATCACAAGGCAAAACTGAGACAGAGCAATGAGAAATCTCCTTGTCATTTGCCTTGCATTGAAATAAATGTGTTTGAAAACTCTTCTCCTTCCCCAGAAATTTTAAAAGAAAAAAAAAAGAGCTGTGTCTGTTCACTGTGGTATCATCTGGGAATAAACAAGCAAAATATAATTCAGGAAGGTGCAAATTCTTTTTCCTCTCCAAGGTTAAATTTAGAACATAAATCTTAGCATAATGTTTGCTTTTTATTTTGTAAGCCAAAAAGAGAAATGTAGCTTAGTCTTCAAACAATTTTTATAACATAAATATTTTACTTGGCATCGTAGAAATAAGTGTGTGGGAGAGGGAGAAAAAAGTTGGCAGTTTAAGCAAATAAACTAGAAAATAATATGTTCGGTTAAGGGCACCAAAATAATATTATTGTTCTGTAAGCAACATTTGCATTGCTAAAAAGTTGCTTCTGGTGCAGCAGATTTCCATTAGGACCTCACATCAGAATATATTATTATAACATAATGATTCTGTAAGGCCACATTTGGAGAACAGGTCTCAAATGTAGTGGCATAAAGCAAGATGATGGCAGCATGCAAAGTACAAAATGCACAGGTCATTTAAACAAATTGTTTTCTTGCAGCTAAGGTTATTTGAAGTCTGAATTTGAATCTAGTGAATTATTTTAGTAAAAGGAATAAGGTTAGAGGAAGTTACTGATCCAGGCAGAGACTGAATCATTCTGTCTCAAAATTTTCTATGGGAAATACATGAGGTTGTGAAGTATTTCTGAACCAAATGCACCTAAGCTAGTCACTTCGTAGTCCAGAACTGGATCAAAAAGAGACAAAGCCTGTGCAGGAGTGGAGGGAGTGAAGCACAGGTATTGAATTTTAGTCTAAAATGGAATCCCTTTAATGTAGAAAACACGACGAGAACTGTAATTCTGAAAACAGCCCATCTGTCTTCAGAAACATCAATTACAGCAGAGATTATTATCTCTTAAAGTGGCATTTAATTAGTGGAATTTAGTCTGAAACATCACTTAAATGCTTCCTCGGTAATTATATGACTTCAAATCCCTTCCCTTTCACATCTCCAGGAGCCAGCCCTAGGATTCCCTGCTCTGGTGACCCGGGTCAGAGAGCTCTGCGCACCTGCGCGGCAGCGGCGGGGCCGCGAACCCACCCGGCGGTGCCGTGCGGGCCGCGCGGGCTCCGTGCGGGAGCGGGAGCGGCAGCGGCAGCGGGAGCGGGGGCGGGAGCGGGAGCGGGAGCGGAGGGACGGGGACGCGCCCGGCTGCCCGTGCTGGGAGCGGGGCCCGGCCTCTCGGCCAGGGCTGCTCGCCTCTGGCCCAGAGAGCTGCTGGGTTTACAGATTTCCTCTGCCGGAGAGGCGGCCGAGTGCGCACGTGTGTGGCGAGGAGGTGCTGCTCGAAGGGAGGAAAACGCGAGCACAAGAGTGATTAAACCACTCATTAAGTTTAATAGCCTTGCTATTTATAGTGGAGTTGGCATTGCAGCGGTAGGTAGGAATGCATTTGCCAAAGGAAAATCTAAATGTGATCTAACAAAGCTAGAAGTGGAGTCAAGAATTTGGACAGAAATGGTATTAATTACTTTTATTTTTTTTCAAGAAACTACTCCTTTTCTCAGGAATGCCTCTCCAGCTTGCAAGTTTCCAGCAGTAGCTTCATCAGCTTTACTATGGCAAAGGAATATCCTGGCCGAACGATCCTTTGCTCCCAGGAGTGTCCCTTGCTGGGCACAGGGAGGCTGCTCCCCGACTGCCAGGCACGAGCAGGACAGGGGAAGTGCTGCTTGCAGAATGCAGCAGGAAGAGCAGCGTGAGCCTGGAAGTGAAAAACCACAGTCACCAGCTAAAGGCTACTCTTCAAATTCACAGGGGCAAAACTCAGAATTCAACATCCCCGTCCTGTGTGTCTTAGCTCACAGTGTCTAAACATCAGCCCTCTGATGAAAGGGAAGGAAATCAGCCCTGTTCGTAACGAAGTCGATGCAAAGGTTTTCACTGACTGACTCCAGCTGGTCCTTGGCTGATGCAGAGGCATTCATGGCTGTGAAAGAACTGAAGTTCACATAGACAACTAACAAAAGTTATACACAAGGAATTTATTACATGAATAATTTGACATACTCCGTGGTAGTCAGATACAAGTGCATTTAATTAATGTTTTGTGGACATCATAACAGTCAGAATATTTCAGCTGAACAGTCAGTATTTGGCTGAATTCAAGCCAGTGCAATTCATGACATAACCAGAAACAGGGAGTTACAGGTCTACAATGAGGTTAGACTAGATAGCAACAGCATATTTATTGTCACATCAAAGCATTACAAAGTATGAAAGCCCAATATTTCAACTATCTCTAAAATGGTATTTGTACAAAGCTGTTGTAGATACTTAAATGGAAGGATTCGTCGCATCAGTAATGGACCATGACTTTATTTTTGGAAGTTATTTGAATATTCAAAACTATTTGGGGCAACAAGAAGAAATGTAAACATCTGACAGTCCTTTGAAAGTCCCTTCTGAGAAAATACATTGTGTGCCACAGGAAAAGTGCATTCTAACTGGTGTGTCTGCTATGGCCAGTTTGACTCACATTCACTTAGCACCAGGTATTTATCCATTTCTGCAGTAAAAAGTTAGAAAATCTTTGTATTAACTCAGAAAAGAGAAAACAAAGTCAAAAGTTTTTTTTTCTTCTTCTTTCTTTAGAGGAACAACAAGTAAATTTAAAAAACCCACCCAACATTTAAACAGTTACCTCTTATGTACAAAGGAACCAGGAGCTAGCAAAGCGCATAGCCCCTGAACAGTCTTTATTATTTTTTTTCTTCAGGTTCATGTACCTGAATATATGAGTTTATTTACAGGTGGATAGGTATCCACAGAAGTAATAATCAGAATTCTTCTATTTGGCTAAAAGTTGTATAAAAAAAGACAAAACACTTTGTTCAAATACTTTCCAAATATATATATATATATATTAAAAGTATTCAGTATTTCCATCAGTGCCAGAGTTGGAAGCTCTTTCTCGTTGTAAAAAGTTAACTTTGTGATAGTAAGTGACAGCGAAGGACTGACAGAGTCAGTCAGAGCTTGGATTTGAGGGACTGCAGCTGGAGCTACCCCAGGCCCACCGGGCAGTTGCAGATTGCAGGGAAATGAGTCCGTGTGTGGCTGCTGGAGAGCCAGGCCACGTCCTGGAAAAGGTGACCCACTGCTCCAGAGAGCCTCCCACTCACGCTGGACAGCCCTGGGGAACCCTCTGGGACAGGGTCCCTTTGAAAACAACCCAAAAACCTCTGAAGCAGTGGAAATATTCTTTATGCAAATGAACAACTAGCATGGATGGGCAGGTAGCTCAGTAAATGGAAAAACATAATTGCCACACTAATTCTTGTAAAGAATATAAAATTAAAGACTTAGCCCCTCAAATACAAATACATAATGCAAAAATAATTTTCAATTAAACATAACCTAGATGAGTGCAAATCTCTGGATACATAAGAATATGACTGCCTTCATACTGGTATCAAATATTTAAACAGTTTGCATATAAACAAAATCTTTCTTTGTTGTTGAGTCCATGCTTGCTTTATTCTAAAACAAGGATATTTTTATTACTTCTACTTTTTTGGTCTTTCTTCCTGTAGGATAAAGCGTAAGAAACACACTTCATTCATTGAGTAGACTGGGCTGATGTATAATACAGCAACAACCCAAAATTTAAGTAAGAAATGTTGCATGCAGTATCTTTTTCCTTTTTTTAATTACACCAGCTACAAGGACAAGACACCCATTTGCCATCTTTCCTGCTCCCTTCCCACAGAAGGTACACTAAGCCCAAGCTCTGATCCTCGTCCCTTGCACATCCCAGCCCCGCAGTCCATCAGTGGTTGATTAGGGCGAAGGGCTGAGCATTTCGAGCGCTGCATCCCCCGGGGCAGCAGCTCTCAGCAGCGGGACCACAGCCCCGAGGAGCCGTCCCGGCCTCCCAGCTGCTGCGGGGCGCCGTGGGGAGGCGAGGCTCGGAGGGAAAGCGGGCTGCTGGGGCGTGGAAAGGCTGTCCCAGGGGGAGGACGGCGCCTGCAAGCCCAGGGGCGGGGGCCCCTCGCTGGCACAGCCGGAGCAGCGAGGCTGCAAACCCCTCCTGACCCCGTGCGAGAGCAGCCGCTGGTCCCGCTCGGCCGGCCCGGCCTCCAGGATGCCGAGCCAAGAGCCCCTGGGGCCGGAGCAGCCCTGGCACAGGGAGCACACACACCACGTCCCTGTTTGGCCATGCCGGGCCTGGCAGCCCAAACTGGTCCCCCAGAGCGCGGCAGGTCCCCGACTTGGCCACGGGTCCCCGACTCGGCCACGGGTCCCCAACCACTCTGCTCCCAGGGCTGTGCAGCTCCGCATTCCTCTGTCCTGCATCTAAGGTTTCTGGAGTAGCAGAAACAAGACAGGAGACAAATACATGCAAAAAGAGATGGGAGCACCTTCAGCTCCTAAAGTCTGGGGGTTTCTAAGCTAGGGGAAAGGTTGAACTGATTCAAGATACAGTATGCAGCTGTGTGAAAATGCATAGTTTGTATGTATACATTCATTTACAAAGACCAAAGGAAGGCCCTTTGCTATGTAGTTTATTCACCATCTGCTTTTAACAAAAACGTGAGCTGACAAAGCTACAGGATGTCAGTTAAACACACAGCTTGGGAGTTAATGGTAGCTGAATGGCATCTCCCAAACAGAGAATTAACTTTTCTTTTTGCTGTTTTGGGGTAATTTTAAGTAGTTTCTCATTTCAAGTCTGTTGTTTCTCTAATCATGTACTTTAGGATTTCAAGAGATTTCTATTTAATCGTGGTCATCTCAGTAATCACAGACCCTGCTTTGAGGGTTGTTAAGAAGTAAAAGCCTCATAAGACAAACAGGCAAATCAACAGAAACCTGGGTTTAGCTATGGCGTGTGAACTAGATCAAAACATGGTTCTTTTAAACTGCTGAAATTCTAGTTCAGTAGCGAGTAGTGCTTTTTTGCTATTTTGTTTTTTTTTTGGTCTTTCTTTTGCACTAGCTGAGCTAGTACTGAGAAAATCCTATGAGTTTGCTCACCTTCCTTTTATTTAGCTGACACTTTGGAACCTAGCTGCTTCCCATGAGGAATGTCTGCTGTTCTGAGCATCCCTGAACATACAGCAGTAATGTACCAGGCAGGATGGGCTTAAATTGAGAAAATCTTGGTCTAAATGATCTATTTTAATGTGGTTTCCATCTGCACTTTTTCTGAAGAAAAATTGCTTTGTCACCTGTGACACTAAAACACAGTGGTCTGCTGCTAGATGCAACTTTAACAAAGATCAGTACTCTCTGCTAATCAACATGTTCTATAAATACTTAATTCAGCAATGGGTTGACTTTTCTCATGATACTTTCTTGATCTTCATGTTTGTTTCATGTACTTGATTTTTACTTAACATTTGGCTTAGATTCTTCCTTACAATTTTTATTCAACCATATCTATGGAAATTGCACCAAAGCATTTTTGAAGCTAGAAAACAGTAATAATCAGATAACCAGGATTCACATGGAAAAGAGTAAAATCACCCAAGCATATTTTGCAATCTAAAGTCAAGACACATTGCCTATTGCTTACTGAACTGATCATTCACTGGGAAATGGAAAAGTAGTAAAGATTTTTTTTTTTCCATACAAACAATGAATATTAGAAGTGCAGGACGATGAGATTTGCTCATTCTAAAATGCATTGACCAGAAACAAATTATTTATTACCTGAACTACTTGAGTAACTTGAGAAAAAGCCAAACCTTCTCAATTTTTATACAGTTACTCTGTACAAAGCTGGTTTAGTGTGTTAATAAAACTCAGGAGCTTGTGCTTAGCAAACGAGGAATTCAGTAGCCATTCTTTGAAGTTTCAGGTGCAAGCAGATACTTCTCAGTACCTCAATTATTTTCACTGACTTTCAGGCATTAATATGCACATTGCTAATTTTGCAAATGTTGTTAATTTAAGAAAAATGACTGAAATGTTTGGAGTGTCCTGGCTTGTACTGAGAATGATTCCCTAGATACCTGAAGTCCATTGGAAGTACTCTTGGTTACGCAGGCAGAATTGACTCATATGCTGACACAAAGATTTTAATACCTTTTTTTATATGAAGTAACAGCAAAATTCTCAGAGGAGTTTTGGAGGGCCCAAGTCTGTGTGGCTTTGATCCAGCACTAAATAATTTTCAGTGGCAACGGACTGCAGAGGCTTTTTGATGAGTTATGGCCAAGGTCCTCCGAATTCTTGAGTTCTCCCCAGCTGCTGGTGCCACGGGGGACTATGAGAGCTTGAAAAAGGTCTGCACAGCGGCATTTTGTGTTTTTAATGTAAGAAAGATAAAAGCACCTGCTTCTCATAAAAAACATTTTTGCTATGTGCAAATCACTGTCGGTGGAAGCCCCTTATCTAAATGTGCTGTGCTGGCCCACAGGCTGCCCCCAGAGGGCAGAATCAAACCGGGCTGCGAAGGAATAGCATCTCCAAGTCTTCTCTCCTAAGCCTTCCTTCAAACATGCATGGAAATACAGCAACCAGTCGGGCCACAGAGCTGTTATTTGTGCTGCCTGACAGAGCACGACCTTGGAGAGGGCCTGTCACCGCTCTTGTTCCTCAGCTGAACACGGACTGAGTTTTCAGAGACACCCTGTGCTTACTATAAAGGTTTTAAGCTTAATTTTCCCCATGATTCCCAGAGCTGAGCCATGCTGTGCAGCCCTCACGTCTGTGGTAGGAGGGACAGGTGCCATCAGTCCATGCTTCTCCTCAGCACAGCTATCACTGATGTCAAGCACACGGCTTGCCCACCACGGGCTGTGTGCCTGCCTTGCTCCAAGGACTCCCGGTGCTCCCTGGAAGGACACAACAGCTTTGCAGCACGCACAAATACCTGGATTGTGCCCATCTTTTGTAGGAAGAACTGCAGCTGGATTAAAAATGGCAAGGTGATACATTTGCAGTCCAAGGTGAAACTATACCCAGGCTAATTGAGCAGCTTTTATCTATGGATATAGAAATGATCAGAATGTCTGGAAGACTCTGAAAAGGAACTGGGCTCTCTGGGAGGTGGCCAACTAAGAGCTTTTTCAAGGATGGATTTTACATGACTTCTGAGCCATGCATGGTCCATGCACACACACACTCAGCCTGGGAGAGGGGAGCCCAGGAATGGCTCACCCTGGGAGGAAAACCAGCATCGCTGTCTCTCTCTCCCTTCTTCACTGCCATGTGCCTTGTTTTCCTCACTTTTCTACATGTGATTTGGAATAAAGAGTTTGGACAAAGTAAAAGTCAAAAAGGTCTTTATTTTTCAACATACTCCACAAGATCTAAAAGGATTCTATGCTGGGCAGAGTAGCTGTTCTTTGTTTAAAATGCTGGAACTGGCATCTACAAATTAAGATAAACTACATGCAATTGTGTGAGTGCTGTAAGCTTAACACCAAAACCAGGGGGAAGATGAGTTCATCAACTCACTTAGGAACAAGAGGATTGTCTTTAGGACACTAGTTCCCAAAACTAGTGGGGATGAAGTCAGGAAAAACCAAATGGAAATACACTTGGCCAGACTGGGAGTGGGCCTCCAAGTTTGGAGAGGTGCTGTTTAAAGCAGGAAAATCCATACTGTCCTAGAGCTTCTGCTGGTGCCTTGCACTGGCAGGAGTGCAGCCCCTGCAGAGCGCAGGGCCTTGGCGGGCTGCCCCCTGCACGGCGCTGGGTCAGCACGGGGAGAAACAGCTCCTGCACACCTCTGCTAAACTCATTTCCAAACTGCTATGAGCTCCTGGCATTTTAAACCTGCCTATCAAATCGTTTCACCCTTCTTTAAACTAGATCAGGCTATTTTTTAAAACTCTTATCAATTAAACCAATGTAGGTTTTGCATATAAGGATATCTACCGTCTAGAACTTTGTCTCCTCCTTATTCACATTCCACTTTTACACTGTGATATCCACTAATGTATTGAACTTACCAAATGATAAATAATTCCAGAAGCTATAATATTTCTCAATGTATCATTAAAAATGTCTCTGACCCAAACAGATTATTTACTGTATTTTATGGAACTTGGATTTTTATAAAAGCATCTTAGTTTCATGGTTAATTTCAAGTTAAAACTAGATTAATAAAACCTTTACTGTTTTGTGTATCAAAAATACATGGCCCAAAAAGTGAAAAAAAATACATAAAGTGCAATGCAGAGCAAATTAAAGCTCAGTAATTTTATACTGAAGTGAAAGAGGAAATGTTCTGGTTCTAAAACAATAATTCAGAAAAAAATGTTTTTAAAAAAGAACTTAAACTTACTTTATACTCTCTGAAACAAGATTTGATAGGAAGCAAAGGAAGAACAATGTATGCAGGCAGGTATTACTCTTTTGTGACTGAGGCAAGATAAAAGGATATGTAGATTTAAATACTGCAGTCTTTTGCAAGCAGAATGTATTAGAAATTCCCAACTCATAAAAACCAGGCAATGGGGTTTTTAGTTTCCTATAGCTGCTTACCCTGTGAAATTCACCCCCTTCTATGATGGAAATAATTTTCTTACATGAGATAATATGAATAGCAGGGGACAAGAAAACATGCTTGCTTTTTCAGAGAGTTAAAAAAACCCACAATGCAATTGATGCTGATGGTCCTCTTTCTTCAGTTACCTGATGACCTTTTACCTCTTGCCCAGCATTCCCATCACTACTAAATTGATGCAGTAATAAAAAGAGGCTGAAAAACTGCACTAGCAAAGCAGCTGAGGACCTTTCCTGTTTGCTACCATGTCCGGGTAAGAAGTGTGACCCGGTTCTCTGCAGCCCAGAGATCTACAGAGGTCATGACTTCCCAGCTCCTTAATGAACCTTGCAGGGCCTGAGACTACCCTGAGTAATTCCAGACTGATTCCAGGGAGGAGCAAGTACGATTGTTTTTCATGTCCCTTAACTCCTCCAATGTCTGCTTAGAAAAACCATGGCACAGTTAAGACGTAGTCTTAAGACTCATTGCACGTACAATTATTGATCCTCTCTTTTCCCCTATATATTTCATTTCATATCAAAATCAATGCCACCAGCCGTAAGTGGAGCTCTCCTGAGCTTGCTGCTGCAGGAGTATGTGCAAGTTCAGGTCCCTAATGAGGCTCCAGACAAGACAGAGTGGGATAAAGGCAGTATTACCACGCCTGCCACATGAAAGAGCACAGGCACAGCCAGCAGCTAGCATTTTATACAGACCTACACTTACAGGACTGGCTCAAGCCAGCATAACTCAAGAAATTTCTCTCTAGAAATGTCTCTGCTAGGGTAGGAAGAGCTTTTCCAACAGTAGCACAAGCTTATGTCACCTTAACTTGCTGTGGAACTGCAGTGCAAGGCAAAATGCAGGGGTCTAAATGTAAAAAACCCCAAACCCCATGACTGACCAAGATAATGTCTGGCTCCTTGCAAACGCAGCAGTGGATGGTGCTGTGTTAGAAATGCCAAAGAAAAACGATGGGGCAATGTCCCCTTTATAAAGGTCTACTAATAAAACACTAACTTAGAAAATCTAAGAGTTGGAAAAGAGTTGGAAAGAGCCTCCTTTACCTGGGGGTCAAACTTGGTTTAGGGCACAGAGCTGGATTCCAGCAAATCTTTGGGAAAGACTTGGTTAAGGTTGCAGGGCTCAGTGAGAGCCCCCAGGGGAGCTGCAGCACGGCTCCGGAAGGAGGGAAACCACCATGTCTGATTCGAAGTCTGACAATGCTGTGACTTATTCAGTGACTTTCTGCAACATAGAAGTTTTACCACGGTTTTATTTTAATCACTGAAAAAGAGATTCTCTCTTCCACAGAGTGTTCTGTACTATGAACCTGTCAGGAATGCATGTGGATAAGCAACCTCCCTCAAGCTGGACGCGGCACAGGCAGCACTTGAGCCAGCAGCACAGACTGTGGTGGAGTCCCTTCACAACAGGCTGGCTGTCCTGGACCCCACACTGACAAACCCCTTCTGCCTGGGGCTGCTATCAGTAGGATGGATTACAGGCTGAGTAACACCTAACAGCTCCTAAATCTGTCACGTAGTAACACATCCAGGGTACTGCCCCTTTGGTATTACTAGAAACTCTCCCAAGAGCCCTGCACATGTGCCGAGGTATTCACTGTATCCATCCCTCTCACAAAGCTGAATGCACAATTCTCAAGCTCTCAGAAAGGGAGATTCACAATTTCACACTCCCAATTCAAGTGGAAAGCACACAGAGGAAAACCCATGTGCCTTTGTTCTACAACCATTACCTGTGCAAGCAGCCCTTGCCAATGAAGTTATTCACAGGAATAACTGGAACTCTCCTGAGAAAACCTGCACTGCTTTCAGGGCTCAGCTCCTTAGAATGCCATCTGCATTCTGCTCTTAATTGTGCAATAAGACTTTTTATTGGACTTGTAATTTACCAAAACAACCCCAAAACACCAAAAATCAACCACAGAACTTCTGTAACTGACTGCCTAAGACTAGTTTCCTCCTCCTGGGATCCAATTCTGAGCAATTTTCTTCAGGTCTTGCCTGACTGGCACAAGCCTCTTTTGAATAATGTCTCTCTGTTTGTACTTTGGCCCTTTCAGTCAAACAGGGAAAGAACCAAACAATCTCTATTCAACAGACCTGATTATTCTGTCTTTCAGTTAATTCTGGACTTAGAGCACAAGACAAAAACAGGAAGAGAGATGGGAAGATGATGTGTATTTCATTAGTTATCAGCAAAAAAAAAAACCCAAACAGGGGTGAGACAGCCAGATACACTGTACTTGGCAGCCTGTATTCCACCAACCCTGCAGTGCAGATGGAAAGAAGAAATAAGTGAGTGGAGCTTTTAGTTTGATCATTCAGATCTTTCTCGTGACTGAACAATGAATCCTCAGTGCAATCTTTTCCTACAATCTTCTGCATGTATGAACTCTCTACTTAAGCTGGAGCAGCTCATGTTGCATGATCTCATTCAGACTGTACAGTATCATGAAGAACTCAATTTTAAAAGTTTTTTTCAAAATAATAACATTTAAGCCAAATATTGGTAATTTAGGAATGTTTTCACATCAGAATATAAAAAAACCCAAAAAGAAACCCAAACCTTTGAGAAAATGCAAGAGACAAATCAAGGGAAATTTCAGACTAAACTATCTATGTAACCAAGGGAAGTAGGTCTTTTTCTTTCAATAATCCAGAATTTGTATGGCTTTGTAAAGGTGTTTTAGTTTACTTTTGTCATATAAAGTAACACACCACTAGTCTATGTGATTTACAATTTCCCCCTTCTCCTTTTGGTTCTCAGGAATTCCCAAATCCTGTTTCATAATGTATAATAAATGGTTATAAAATTATACCAACATTATCGTTTCAGAAAGGTATTAAGATCCCAGTGCTATACAAGTCAGTTTTCAGAGAGTGCACATTTGCAGTGATGTACAAACACATGTCACCTGTTTCCCTAATTTAGCCCTTTGTAAATATTGCACCTGCTTAATAAGGCTACTGTCTATTTTCTTCTAACACTAAAAATTACACATAGGCAACATCATTTGTGGCTTAAAAACATAGTATTCCTGAAGTTTTCAGGTAAACTCATTTATTTTCTTGCATACTCAGAGCTCCTATGCCTCCAGTTGCCTGGAGGAGTGTTGAGTGTACAGGGAATACAGATGGAACAAGAGGAATTTATTTAGTGTAACCTGCTTATCATGCATTTTTTTTAATGTGCTCAAGTAAGTTTCCTTGAGCTTGGTGTCAAATACACATCTTTTACAAACTTAACCAATGCTTTCACATGATGAAATGTACAGCTGAACTCGTCTCTTTCTCACCTTCCCTTTTGCAATGCAAAAAATTATAATAAAAAAAGAATTCTCTAAATTTGTCTGGTCGTCTAAACACAAGATAAATTGCATAAACCCAGGAGAAGGTAGATTGTCCTACAAAGTGCATATTTCAGACAAAGCTATAGGAGTATCTGCTCTTGCCAAGGCCTGGTTTCAGAGGAGCTCAAAAATGTGTGCCAAACTTTAGAAACACGAGGAGTCTCACCAACAAACTCCACAAGTGGAGGTAAACACACACTCGAGTGCTCTGATGAATCTAAGTCTACATTTTATTCTGGTAATACCAGCAGTTCCACGTCTCTGCAGTCATACTTCCTAATCTATAGACTGTGTACTCCTCCTCCCTGAAAGATTTGTTGGCATCACTTTAATAATTAATTACTACAGTTAAACACTGATACTAAAAATTCTGATACCATGTAAATGCTATTTACAGTTGCAAGTGCTAATGCTGAAGATGCTGATTTTTATTCACTTCAGTATACACATTTGAGAAGCTGCAAAACAGAGTGCCTGGACATAGGAAAAAGGATTGATAGGAAAAAAATTATTATGGATCAAGTAGGATTCTTCTGCGTAAAAATAAAGCAAAATCGAGAATTTGCAAAACTTGTGGAATTTCAAAATCCTAGATAGCACGGCTCAAAACCTTGGGTTTACTGAAGCTGATAACTTTGCAGATATGACAAAAAATATGTGGTGACATTTTCTTTTAAGTTCATGTGGAATTAGCCCTTTGCAAAGTGCAGTACACAACTCTCCAAGGTATCATGCTGACATACTGCTTTTTTGCTTGCTGAAGTCATTTGGTAAGAAGTAATTCAATTATAGACAAAGCATGTTTTGACCAAGCAACTTTATAGACAAGAAGCCTTTATATTTACAATAGATCCTGAAAAGATTTACACAAATGTATAGATTTACATTATAATTAGGTTATGGTTCAAGCTAATTTTCTGTGTTTTTATATTTGTATTTGGAACTTCCTAAGCTACAGCATTAAGTAAGATCATGTTCATCGATTAGTGCTTCATTCTAATTTTAATAATTCAAGTAGTGAAATATTGCTCTTTTAATTCTGCCTAAAATAGAAAAAAAAATTTTCTTAGCCATCTTCCATTCAAATAAACTCACATCCTGCCCTTACAGCCCTCTCACATTCCCTGAGGAAATCTGTATTAACTGTTTTCTTTTTTCCTGTCTTCCACAGGCAGTTTTCAACAAACAACAAGTTTTTAGTAACTTTTATTTATCTGGCCATTGCCGTTACACATCATATACTAATTGATGCTGGGTATCACATACTGTGATAAGGACTCCAGAATCAAACCTGAATCTTTAAGAGGACTGGCAAACAGTAAATACCAACAGTCAAACATTTTAGAATGCTCAAGTCCATCTTTAGATTTTAATTACATAAAGAATTCAGATTTAATGCTGAAAGAGCATTTATATTGCTCAAATTATTTCCCTCAAGGGTAAATTAGAGACCTCATACTCAGATTCAAACACAGAAGGAGAAACATTCTAGGTGTTAAGATGTGTCAAAAACCAGCAGAACACTGTCTTGTTACTAAATTTATCTATTCCCTTCTACTTCAATCAGCTGAACAAATTCTTGCTGTGAGTGTAAGAAAGCACCAGAGCAACCTGCACTTTCTTCTGCCTGGTGCCATCAGAAACAGGCTAATTTCTGTTCCCAGGGTCTTTCTGCATTGCTGTTACAAATGGTCTGTGTGAAGCACAAAGAACATGGTAAGTGTTTTCTGTGGAGTTGTTTTCCTGAGTTTATTCTGAGGAATAAACTCAGAAGGTGCAAGTGAAGACACACACCTCCTTAACTGCCACATTTGGACAGAATTGAGAGCATGGACAGTGTGAAAGCACTGTAGATCAAGATGGAAAGAGCAGTTCCAGTGGGCACTCTCAAGTATAGGTGTACATTGGCTGTTTTGCAATCTTGAAGATCTTCCAGCTCCACAGGGATGCAAAGAAAGGCTGCTCCCATCTAGCAAACAGAGAGTGTATTTAAACCCTCAGCTTCATTTCTGCCCATGACTTCCTTCTAGGTATTTTCTAAAGATAACAAAAAACTCTGCTGACCTTACATTAGAATAAAATCTACACTATCATACTTTAAAACTGCCTGGTTATCTACCAGAAAAATCCTGACAAATAAAGATTAAAGGCCAAACTCCATACTGCTTCTCAGTTCCAGTGCTACCACCTCACAGGAAGGTTGAATAAAATATAAAATCAAGATGAGACTTTACAAACGTTTCTGTATCAAAATATTTTTAAGAAAAGGCGCAGCACAACCTTCTCCAGCAGATGTCTCTAACTTTGAACCAACAGAAGGAAGCCTCACTGGCAACCTCCAACATCTCTGCAACTGGCGAGCAAGTCTCTAATTCCATGTCCTATTTCTGAGATGATGTTCCAACACATACACAGGCAGGAGAAGAGAGAAATCACTTTGTATTGCCACACTTACAGTGATTGTCCTGGATTCCTGACAGGGCCATTTTAGCTGGTCCCAAGCCACAGCAAGAAATAGAAAACCACCCCAGTGTACTGGATCAGAATGAATGACAAAATTAAATTTGTGCCAAGAACGTCTGGGACATTGCACGGTGCTGGAATCTAACATGTAGGTTGTACAAGAGCCTTTGGCTAAAGCTTTACCTCCTGTTGTGCTGCCTATCTAGTCATTATTGTGAAAATGAAAGGGAGAAGGAGTAAAGATGGTGATGCTGGCAATAGCCAATGGCTGCAAGGAACTTGTAGATAATTAGACAGCTAACACATACCAGGCTACGGATTTGGGAAAAGTAACCGGACAGACAGGCATTCTGCTCAGCTTATTCACACAAGCAGGGCTGACCTGCCAACAGGTACATGCTAGGTGATGACTGGTATTGGTTGAAGTGTAAACTTGCAAATTGGAACAGAAGTTTTACTCACTTTGCATCTTGTATATCCTGTTGCATTTGTGCAAGGCACTAGAGAATCAGGCACATTGTTTTGTGTGGAAACAGTTTTATGACTAAGATGATCTGAGTTTTAATGTTCAATAGCCTCATAGAGGAGCAGTTGGAGCACAGTCAATATTAAAAAATGCCGTTAAAATTTCCCTCTTCTAAAATTATCTAATTTTCCAGATCTTTTGGGGAATGGGGTGAATGGGGAACTGGGAAATAGCTTTGTTCTAACAAGGAAACTCCTAAAGAAAAATATTTGGGATCAATATTTGGGATCAAGTTGATCTCCACTCTGATACTGATGTTGGCAATTTTTGTTACCAAAATCAATACTATTAACAATAAAACAGATCCTTACATTTTTATATCAAGTTCTGGCTCTTGACATATATGAACCCATGTCCAAATCCTGGTAGCACATAGAGACTGCATGATGTTCAGGACATTCTTTCCAACTTCTCTGGGCGGGGTCAGAGACAATGACCAACCTCCCACAGAGAAACTGAAAGCCAGAATTGGCATGTGGTGAAGACAATGAATGACCAGAGCATTCAGGCTAGCTCTTCCTCAGGAGAACAAAGAAATCTGACTGTTTTGGAGTGGTTGGTGCAGAAGCGTGAGATAAATCAGGTGTTAGGACAGCGATGCAGCCCAAAGCAACACAGAAGCAAGAGTCTGAAAAAGGGAAGAGGTTATTCCAGATTATGATCAGCACTGCCAGCAGCAGGAAGGCTTTGCTGACATTTCTGTTCTTGCTGGCTGTGTGAGGATCACGAAGGGGATCTCGGCAGGCGCTGAACTGCAGGTGCAGCATGAACTAACGGGAGTCCAAAGCACAGCGGGACTGCAGAGGCTGCGCGCGGGGCCGGGCGCCCGGGCCGTCGCGCTATCGCCGGCCTTGGGTCAGGCGCCGTACCTCGACAAGGGCCTGCCTATCAATCAAAATGCCACAGCCATAAGATCCAAAACTGATTTAATATAAACTGCTGATTAAAGGTCATGTAAAAATACTGGTAATTTAGCTTTGTC
Organism: Daphoenositta chrysoptera; assembly: GCA_013397915.1. Taxonomy (NCBI): domain Eukaryota; kingdom Metazoa; phylum Chordata; class Aves; order Passeriformes; genus Daphoenositta; species Daphoenositta chrysoptera. The sequence continues at coordinate 717,641 of VZRO01007697.1, read as the reverse complement.
CTGGCACGATTTATAAATACCTTCTGTTCTCTGCCTTGTTAACACCACCTTTCTCTCCTGTTTTGATGGTTTGTGGCTTTAGTCCCTTATGTAATCCATATCCAATTTGTACCGGAGGGCAATCTGGTCTGGCAACAAAACCATTCTTCTGTGCAGAAATTTATAAAGAATAATCTTATTACAATAATTCGTAAAGTGCCCTCGGGAAAGGTGCTCACAATGCCATGACATTATAGAAACAATATACAATCCGATACATTATTTTCAAAAAAATCCTCCAAAGCAAAAAGGAGGTGAACAACAAATATATAGGCAAATACTGTTAGTCCAACAACAGTCAATCATTATGGAATCAATTCAATCAATCAATTATGGAATGCTTTATAGTCTTGGAGTGCTTATAAAAATGGGAGGCAGGGAACAAACTGGCAGAAGTATCTTGGGAAAGTCCCAAATTTTTAAAGTTCTATCAAAGTAAGTATACCATCAGCAAACCAGTGTTTGAAGATAAAATGTCTATGAATTACTATGAGGTATTTTACTGTGGAAATTGAAAAAACACAACATGTAAAGAAAACCCACATTTTACTAAGAGGAAAGAAGATAATACAGTGTCTATGTACTTCCACTGACTCTTAGTGTCTTTTTGTTCTATTTGTAAAGAAAACAATCTTTCTTCTCCCTGTTAATTTCAGATTTTATATACACATATAAAACTATATAATATATATAGTTTTACATGTATATACACACACATACAAAAATACTCATACACACTCATGTGTATATATCTCAGGGTCTTACTGGATTTCAGAGTCTTTTTTTTTTTTTAATGTCTTAGAGAACACAACTGGGCAAAAAATCAAGTAATTGCACACATGCAAGCTTATCTTGCCACTTGTGCATGTAAATTACACAATTTGTAAATAACTGCAGAAATAGCATGCTCAAATTAGGCACCTGATTGCCCAATTAACTTGTTCATAGAGAATCAGATGATAACCTTCAGTAGCTCCTATTATAGCTTCTTCTTTTCAGTACTACCTTCTTATCCACAGTGTATATCCCAAACAACTGCATTGTTATTTTGTGCTTTTACATAGACACAAGCAGTGCTGCACACTTAATAAAGCTATCAAATGAACTTTGGACCAGATTTTAGAAAGTTGTTTAGATACTTAAAAGTCCTCTTGAGAGAATGAGCCAGCTTAGACAATTAAAAAAAAAAAATAGAAAAAGATTTGGTCTAATTTCAGTTGGTTCAAATGCTATGAAAAAAAGTAGCCCAGGCATTTGTGGCCCTTCATGCCTCTATTAATAAGCAAAGTTTTGCTTCTTTATCTTTGATTTTTTTAAGGTGTCTTGTTTTCTTTAATAGGCAATTATTATCTCGCCATATACATTCATTTCCTAGTAAATCCTTCCTTTATTTTTGCATTGAAATAATCATTAATGAACAGGATTTGATACAAGTGGACACAGAACACCAGGTTGCCGCATTCCAGTGTATACTTCCTAATGGACAGAGAAACTGAAGTACCCAAATCAATGTAAGTACTGCAAGTAGAGAAACTTGTTAATTCATATATCAAAATGAGTTAAAAAATGGTCTTTTACCACAAATATGTTGCTCCTTTGCTGTTGTACTTCTTTTTCTGAGATGATGTTGTGGAAAGGGGGTATTTTCTTTTCTCTACCAATTTTTTTGCTTCAAATCAATCTTAGTAGCTTTAAAAGAAAAAGCTGAACAAACCATTATCTTAGTAACAATCTCTGAAATAAGAGAAAGGGAAGCAAAAGCAGAACTGCTGGGCTGGATCGTGTCCCTGAATTAGGTATTACATACAATCCTAGTGGCTGCATTTACCAGTTCTTCACAGGCCTCGTGCAGCAACAGCTGTGCTGGTCCAACTGTTCATCCCCCCTCAGAAAGGGGAGAGTAGTAACAAAAGCTACTGGAGCCCCCTAATATTCCTGTGGGTTTCAATCAAGCATCACCGATTTCTTCCCTCAAACTTCTCGTGACAGTATCTGCTGGTGACTTGCCATTGCTGCTTTTCTTCCTCCAGAGGATCAAAATCCAATTTGGTACTTAAATTACTTTGTTCCACTCCACTGGTCTGTGCCTCGTTTAAAAATCTTCCAGGAATGCTGCTTTTCCTTCTTGCAAAATCAGACTTTGCTTTTCTCCTATAAACAAACAAATGAAAATCCCTACTCTTCCCCACATCCCCTTTTCAAAAATATAATCATGATTATTTGTATCAGGAGAATTATTTAGCAGTCTTCAGTCTTAGTACAGCTTTTGTTGAGAAAACTGTAGCTTATGACTCTGAAGTGTTTATTAGAAAGCTTTCAAAGAGAGATGTTCGTTTCAGGAAAAAGAAAAATTGTTCAGTTTAGCAAATACAGATGTTCACAGCAGAGAGACTGAAATGGTTAAAAATGATCCTAGGGAGCAAGCAGCTCACAGAGTTAGCAAAGTAATTACCTTTTTCCTTTCTTTTACAGAAGAACACTAATAGCTGCTCTGGTTTCCACACTTACTGAGACAGATTTTGTTGTGTGGTCTTGGTTTTGCTTTTTGTTTTTTGCTCTATTGCTCCACACAGGTTTTAATTAGTGCTTCTCCGTGGCTACAAGTGCTTCATTTTGAAATACAAAGCTCTTCAAAAAAAAAAAAACAAACAAAAAACCAACAAAACAAACAAAAACCACCCCAAAAATCCAAAGCCCCCAACACCACATCACTGGAGGGGAAAATGGGAAGTGATACAGTGCAGCTGCAGCAATCTGGTTCTGCTGTTGTCCTCCCCCTCCCCAAATCCTCTGCATAATTTCAATCGTTAGTCGATGAACCTTTGGCAGGCCTTCTTCCATCGGCAGGCAGTGCACCACATATCTCTGTTCTCCATCCCATAGACCTTCCGACACTTTTTCCCCTCCCCTCTAGGCTTCCTGTCAGAGAGAAAGGGAAGCTCGTTAACAATATGCTTTAGTAGTTTTGCTTTTCACCCTAAGACCAGGACAGCAAACTCAATGGAGTGCAGGAGGCAGAGAACCCTGGGTTTTCACAGGATTTGGGCTGTTTCTGTTCCAGCTGGGAGCTGATGAAGCGACAGACGTATCTATGGCCATGACTCCACCGCTCTGAGGGACCAGGCCTTCTCCTTGCCTGGCTTCCACAGCCTCTGCAGCAGCTGCTGAGCCTGCTCCTGGGATGATCCCAGGAACATACAGCCCTGACTTTAGCCAGCAACTAAACCTGGACTAGATAAATTATACTTTAGCCACGTGAAGTGCCAAGCCATAATGGGCAGTCATAGCTGTTCCACAGCACTGGCTAGGCCATGTCAGGTTAAAGTGCTGCAGAGCTGTGGTAAAAATATTTGGCATAGCTCAGAGCAGCAGACCTTGACCACCAGAAGGTATCAGCTATGTCAAAGGGGAGAAAAGTTACCAGCTCCTAACCTTGCTGGTCCTTCCTGCACAGTTTGCTCTGTGCTCATTGACTGAAAAACAACAAAGTGAGTGAAAAGGTTAAGCCCTGCTCTCACTTGCAGCATGTTCTTGTGTGCACATTCTCTGTGGTCCCCAAAGCCAGCAACGTGGGCAGCACCTGCTTTTAAAGCTGTAACAATTGTCCTGTTTTCCATCTTACAACCACACTCAAAAGATCACAAGTTCAGAAAATGATCCAAGTAACTGTTAAAATGGATTTTTTTTTATTCAACACACCGCAAACTAGCAAACCTGAGGAGCAATGCTTCACCAATGTTCACTACAGCAATGCCATCTGTCCCAGCATCTTTAAATAAAGTAATTGTACCAACAGAATGGTTTAATCCCTGTTTTACATGTGGCATGGCACATATGGGAATTGCCTGATCTCTTGCATACCCACACATTTTCTGATTACTGAACATTAATTAATGGGCACAATCCATGAATTGGGAAGATCCCAAGTTTGGTTTGTAGCATATGCAATGATCTGAGAGTCATGAAGAAAATGAAAAGCATGAAATCTTCCTTTTGTCTCATTTTAGGGTACAGTCACCTTTAGGACTATGAGAAATAAGGAGTTTCTTTACTGGAAGAAATTCAGCATTACAGTTTCATTTTTTTTAAATTTACTTTGAATACTTTAAAAGTGGATTCTGGTCAAATATCAGTTAGATTTAATGGAAATGAATGCAGATTATGTCTAGGAAGACAAGGCATAAAAAGCTTTGCCTTGATCTAATTTATTGTAGGACAGGGTTCCTTATAATTCAATTGAATATACCATTTGATTGAACATACCATTCTGACTGAATGGTGATAGACATGTAAGACAGTCCAGCCTTTCAGGGAAAAGTGCACAGCCAGACAGTGCAGCTGAACTTTACCTTTGATGGTAGTGAAAAGAAAAATAGGTTCTGAATGCTTACTTTGAAGAATTCTAGCAAGAACCTGCCTGACAACTGCAATCAGGGCTGGCGGTGGGCTTTTTCTGTTTCTCTGGCCACTGACATCTGATTTACTGAATGCCCTCCAGGTTGTGAGGCTGTGGTGTGTCAGCAGGAGCTAATGGTCCCATACCTCAAGCCAAATGCTACTCTAGGCGGTGATGAAAGAACTGTGTGGGACTGTTTCTGCTCTCCACTCCCTGCAGGACGATTATGGGTTGGTGAGACCTGTCAATACAGACAAAAAAACTGCTTACGAAGAACATAGACATATGAACGCAGTATAAATTCTTTTTCCCAGAAAATGCAAATTATGATGCATGGTGGCAAGGACAGCCAGAAAAAAGTGATTATATAACATACAAACATAATTAAGCAATAAGTTTATTTAGCATTAGGTACACTGCATTAGGTTCCCTTTGTCTCCCTGTATTTTCAGTCATCCTTCTAGAGCAAACCAAAATACAGATCAGCATCACTGCAGGTTTTGGAAAAGACAAGAAACACATTCATTCTTACTTAAAAACTCTGAATAGCTCTTAGGAAAACCTTCTCCAATTTAAGCAAAGAAAATAAATGGAAAAATAAACTCTGTCCTGTGCTGAGATCAATACCGATAATCTATGAAATAAAGGGCTTTCACTTGTCACTCCTGTCTATGACTTGGCCCCATTTGTGGAGACACCCTTGGAGAAGAGGGTTTGTTGAAGAGCACTTACAATGTAGCCCCTTGAAGTTTAACAGGCAGGGAGCGCAATGCAGCCCTTCTGATCCAAGTTGCTAAAAAGATGTATCTCCTTACTCTGTGCAGTAAACCTTCTCAGCAGGTGTGAATGCTTCCTTCTCTTTGTGAATGTTTCCAAGGGAAGGGTGTAGTTTGGTCTTCAGAGACTTTCCAAAGAAGTTGCCTGCATGAGCATGGGGCTTGGCAACATCTTTCCAGCAATCACATGCCATAAAGCTTGGCCTTACATAATACCTAAATTATTTTACTATGGTCTTATTTTGCTCCTGTGTGAAGGCCACAACCACTTTACATCTTAAACATCAGAAAAAAAACCTGAGCACTCATTTTTTGTTGTATATTGAATGTGGCAAGCTTCATTTGGGCATCTAGTGCACAGTCAGCCTCCTGCCACCAGGAACTGCAGATATGGTCATAGTTCTCTGCACTGCTATGACTTTTCCCTCCTGCCCTTTTGAAGTCTTACAATATTTGGAAGAGAGGGAATTGACTGACCTCACTTGGAGAGAATTACTGTATGTGCTTTGATTTTTGATACAAAGCCTATTTTAAAGCTACTCCATGGAAGCAAAAAACTAATGCTTGTAATTGAGTACAGACACTCTTTCAACTTTTACTCTTGGCTGGTACCAAGAAAAATTTCTGATTTAACTGCATATGTGGCTCACACTCTGAACAAACTTAGACCATTACTGATATACAAAATTATACCTGCAAAACTTGAAAGAAATATCCTCTTTCTCTGCCAGCTTACCATGTTTTGTACATCCAGAGACTACACTAGCTCCTTTTGTTCTATCCCTCCAGAATACTGAGGGCAGCTTGTTCTCTGCTACTTTTTTTCCAAATTTTTATCAACCACTTTCCTTGTTTTACCTAAGAATGATTGAAACACTAAAGATAAAATGCAAAGCAATAGTACGTTTGTAGTATTTGGCATTTACCAGACAGTGTACAGTTTTCCAGTCATTACCAGGAACCAGAGATCTCCAGTCATTGTGCTAGGGTTCAGAAACATTTTAAAACCCAGAAATTGTTACATGTCTACCACTAGTAACTGACACTCAATATATTAGCTGGTTGACATTGAACAGAAGAGAACTTGGATGGCCTCCTACGTTATAAGCAATTATCCTCCTTACTTCCAAACAGAGATCAGGCTGGAGCAGTAATTGCAGTGTGCAGACTCCTCCCTCACATTCTCCTGAGAGGGTCTCTGCACGATTGGCTCCACGGACTGGCACACCAAGGCAGCTAAACAGCACTGAAGCTGAGCTTTAGTGTATTTTGATAAGCTTTGCAGCAGGCCTAAACAATACCGGTCAGCTGTTCTCTGTAGGGAATACTAAGAACACATTAAGAGCAAGCCCTGAGAAGGCAATCCTTGCCCTTGGAGGCTTTTCATGTCTGAAGTGCTGTCTAATGCAGAGTAAAATGATGCTGTTTGTTTGAAGCAAGGACCTGGAGTTTCCAGTTACAACTCCTGGGAGGAAAACTGTGGTTACAGAGAAGATGTGTGATCTGTAAACATCAGATTATCAAGGATCTTGCCTGTTCAACCTTTTTGGGTCTTATGAACAGGCAGATAAAAGTCAGTATCACACAACAGAGATCACACGGACATTCATGAAGACTTTTATCCCACATTACATAAAAGTGGAAGTATATGGTCATTATGTCAAGTCCTCCACTACCAAGACATACGGACTTCACCATGGCTCATCCTATTTGCATCATTTAATTCAGTCTCCTCATGCATCCCTAGGCTGTGGCTGTTTTATTCTCTTAGTTCAGTCTCAGTTGATAGAACAAACATCAGCCTGTCCTTTCTGCTTCATGCAGAGAACAACACCTTGCAATGGCTCACAACTGTCCCAACATTCAACCTTTCACCTGCAAAGTTGTCTTAGAAAAATGGTATGAAAAAGTGTATTTCCCATCTGCCTTGGAATCTAACCTATGCATGATTCAGAGCACAAAGGGCTTTGGAAATTCTGCTAATTACAGAACCACAGAATAATCTGAGTTGGAAGAGACTCACAGGGATCATCGAGTCCAGCTCCTGGCCCTGCACAGAACATCCCCAAGTGTCATACCACATGCCTAAGAACATTGTCCAAATACTTCTTGAAGTCTGTCAGGCTTGGTGCTGTGACCAGTTCCCCAGAGAGCCTGTTCCAGTGCTCAATCACCCTCTAGGAGAATAACTGCACCCTCTGGGGAAGAACCTTTTTCTAATATCCGAACTAAACCTCCTCTGACACAACTTCAGGACATTCCCTTGGGTCCTGTCCCTGGTCACCAGAGAGAAGAGATCAGTGCCTGCCCCTCCTCTTCCCCTCACAAGGAAGTTGCAGACTGCAATGAGGTCTCCCCTCAATCTCCTCTTCTCCAGGAAGAACAGACCAAGTGACCGTGGCCACTTCTCCTCCCTTATGACTACAGTATTTCTAAATAAATGCCTATGTTCAGATGTTGTGAATACTCCTGAGCCTAGAGCAGACACATACTGAGCCAAACTGATCCAGCAGTACATACTGCTTGTTTTGAGGTGTTCAGTTACTTGCTGATAAGCACACCCATATTCACAAAGGCCTTTCGGTGCTGCTCTGCTAAGGACTTTCTGAAAACAAGGACTTAATGCAACTCATGGCGTTTGAACACCCCAGCTGGCAGGACAGAAAGCAGGAAGTGCTCCGTTGTCATTGAAACTCAGTGTTCACAGGAATCAAAGAGGGAAACACTACAGTATGCGTCAAAAAATAAATGCAAAAGGAGACTATTTTGAAATTTTGTTTCTCTCATGGTCTTAACTACTGACATAGGTCTAGAAAGAAGCCTGTTCAAAACCAGGATTCAACAGCCCCATTCCAACACCACTAGTAACATGAAAAAATGTGTAGACCTATGGACTTTTTCAAATCTGTATGTAATCTTTTCCTGCTCAGTGGTTTGTCCAGGCCAGAAAAGTATTCCAAAGCCATTTTAGAAAAATGCTTGCATAAGTATTATGGGTCAGTCAAAAAGTAATGGTTTGGACTTATTCTTTGAAGTTTCTTTGGGTGCTACAGACTTGTGTCTCATCTCAGGGACCATGTATGTCACAATTGCATGAGTTTAGTTTGTGCTGGCTGTCACAAAGTCTGGGCCTAAACAAACCCAATCAGGGAAGGAGAAAGTCTGAATTTAGGTGAAGTACCTACACTCAGTGTAAGGGTGGGAATTGCCAGGCCCTGTTTTTGTAAAGCAATATCTAATTTACTTTGAAACAGAAATAAAACTTTAATTTAATACACAGGTATTCAACATAAATTTGCATTTGCACCCTCACTTACTGCACGTAATTTTTCACTGCAGGCAAGCCTTTAATTCATAAATGATCACACCGATGACAAAGTAGTCAAATGTGTGCAAACCTGGAAGATTTTTTTCTTATTATTATTTTTTTCTTTGTTAAACAGCCTTATAAATGTTGTTAGAGCTATAATGGCAGTTCACATGGTTCCCTGAGCAGTTTACAATTCTGCATCACTGCTTCCCCAGGTTTTTGTATTGAGATTACTTTCAAATTGTACTTAAATCATTGCCATCTCCATAGAATTCTCAGAAAGTGATTTGGCATTTCTTAAATTCTGTTGAGAACTCTCCACTCTACAGCCACAGATGAGTGTTGTTGCCTGAACATGTAAACTCGATGCATACGTGTCTAAGGCTGTCCTCTTAAGTGTCTGATTTACAATGTGACTAATTGCATTTTTAGATTCCCAACACTCCTGGCACCAGTTTCTGCTACTCCACAAAAGGAGCCAGTTTCATAATTACTCCGTATCAACCCCATTGTTGGGAAATCAAATTCTCAGGGAACTTTGCGGATAGCACACTCTGTCAAGGCACTCTTGTTGAAATTGCTGCCAGCATGATGTCTTTCACTGTTAGTTGTTCCTTGATGGAATTTAATAAATATTCATTGGCAGAGTGCAGTGTAATTGATTCAGTCACTTTCATTTTTATCAGCTCTGCAGGATGCCAAAGCCTCTGCAGAAAATCTCCAAGATTTGCCAAAGGTTGACAGTAAGAAGCTTTGGAGATTCACTTGGTGAAGAGAAGGGAGGGAAATAGTATCTCTTATCGCCTTGTCTAATATTCACTGTCAGGAGAAAAAAAGCTATATGGCTCTTTGGATGAGCAATGTGCCTTATATAACACACTTTAAAAATTCATAAATTCATAAAGTGCAATATTAAATTAGATGTTATGATATCAAAAAGGTTTATGATTAGAAACTATCAATTTATCATGAAAAAAGTGCTTTCCAATAAAATGAGGATACTTTACATTAATATTTATTTATATTCATAGTGGAGATTTCCCACTACTCATAAACAGTGATTTACATTTACTTTCAGCAGTCCCCACACCAGACTCGACAAGCCGAGTCCCTTGCAACTCTTCATAAAGGTTTTTCACTCCCCCACAGTACCCACACCTACACTGTGGTACGTTTAGAACTGCTGCGATTCTGTGTTTAAGCAAACACCACATTTCTGCAGTCCTGTTCATAGAATTAGGCCTTGTACACCAGAGTTTTTGAAGATAGGGTCAGTGTTGAATTTCCATCTAATACATCCTCATTAAAAAGCTGTCATCTGCAATATGTATTAATAACAAAATGCAATAGATACTGAACATATTTTCTGTATAAAACAACATTTTTCTGCTATCAGTAGCAGCTACATACTTGCAGCCTCCTAAAATGGGACTTTGCATTCATCTTATTGCTTCTTCCAATTTCCTTTCAAATATGCTTCATCTTCAGAGTTCATTTAGGTAATAGCCCCACTGCCTGAACCCAACTGGCCTGTTAGCATAACCATTACCAGGCTGGTTTTCCATCTATTTTTTTAAGAAATCTCTTAGTGGCACAAAAAGAAGCACATAGTGCCAGGCTCTGCAGCTACCAGAATGTTCTTTTGAAAGCATATAGTTTAAAAAATATATACTATAGATTCAATTGTCTGCTTCTAGACACTGATGCAAAAGTAATCTAACTGTAGTGTTAAAGAGAGTAACAAAAGTGTTAGAAACAGCTATGCTGGCAGACTGAGGTACATGTTGAATTTGCTTATTTTTGGTATTTGTTATATCACATTTACTTCTTAATTCATAATTACACACTGTGAAACAAAGCAAGAAGATCTAAAAAACCTTTTTTCTCCCCTTCTTTCCTTTTCTGATGTGTACTTACTGGAATGCCGGTGAAGGTAACTGGAGGTGACTGCCAAGAGATGCTAAAGCTACTGCCATTGGGAGTGAATTTTGCTGACCCTGGAATGTTCACCGGAGGAGTGGCCTGTGTGAAAAGAAAGTATTATTCCAGCAAGAAGAACCATTCCTCTACCAAAGCATTTCAAAGGAGCTTTCATTCCTTGAAATGGTAAATCTGTGAGAGATTTTCCAAGGTATAAAAAAACTCCATGGTGACAAGCATTTTACCCTTGTGAGAGGGATAATCATGGATAAGCTAGTAGGGAAGGGACAGAGTTACATATATATATACCACTGTTCCTAAACCTTGTTTAGAGAAAGATGTTTGCTCTCAAAAGAATCCATAGAAAATCGTTAAGAGCAAGAGCTGTTAAAAACTAGACAAAATCAAACATCACATAGAAATAACTTTTAAAATAATGCCAGCAAGAAGCAAAAACCACTTCACAGATGATCCCCTGTTCCACAGTGATAAACAAGGCCCTACTTAAACTCATGGCAGCTGTTTTATGCAGTTTTAGGGAGGATAGCAAGGCTTCTTGGATGGAAGCGACCAACAACAAGGGTTGGCCATTTCTCATTTATCAGATAAACGTTAAGAGTCATCCCAGTTAAAACAGTTTTTCCTCTTAGAAACAAGGAGCTGTAAATCATCCTTTGGATTCAAAAAACAGCCCTTGAAATACTAAACTAAAGCAAGCATTTGAAGGACTCCTGGGCTGCTTGAACTCCTATGTTCTTCCCATCGCATCTGTAACACCCAGTGCTGCCCTGGGGTGCAAATGCAGTAACCTGAGCTTAGACTGTTGAGCACCTTTCATCTTGTGCCTTTCCTCTGGTTTTCTCACTGCATTATGAGTTTCCATTAATTCTTCCCTCCCTCTTTTTGAATCCCATTTAATTTTCAGAATCATGAAATTCATAGTTGTGCAGCAACCCTGCCTAGCAGGAGCGTGAGCAGCCACCATGAAGAGAGGCTCACTTTGACCCTTAAATTTCAAGCTGTCACCACAAAAAAACCCCTTGGTTTAAACTTACAGAGAATTTGCTAAAATGAGTTTTCATTTCTGCCTTTCAGTTGACTGTACGTGACAATAACACAATACACTCATTTAAGCAGTGTTTGTGTTTGGGGCTGCTGAAATGGTCTCGCTGCTTCAGGAAAAGTGTGCTTCCTTGAGCCACCAGGCAGAGAGGAGTGATGACAAACTACAACCTGATAGTCCCCATTAAAGATAATCTTCCATGTAAGCAAGGGCTGAAGGAATCCCCTAGAGCCTTTCCAGGAAAAGGAAGGCGAGACCACCAGATGCCTCTGTGTTATGGTAGCAATGCTCTGTGGGCTGCCAAGCTGCTGACAGCTCCATGAGAATACACACAGACATGCAGAGCAAACATCCACCGAGCTCCATAAAATATAAAAACCTCTCTGAAAGGCGTCAAGAACAATTTGGCAACTTCAGATGGTACCAGTAGTTCTTCATCACAAGCCTGTTCAAATGTGAAGGAGTGAATGACCACAGCACTCCAGACACACAACTGGAGAGAGCTGGATGAGCAGTGAGGCAGCACTGTCTCTGTTCATCATCCCACATGGATGGCAGCTCAAACCCAGGGTCAGCATAGCAACTTCATCAGTATTTGAATAAGACCTGGAAGGGAAATCCTATGTGCTGGAAGAGCCTGCCTGTAGTTCCTCTACAGTTAAATTTAACGGGTATAGGCAACAGCTTTGTAAGTTCAAAACTGATGCAATTTGCAGTTGCTTAAAATACCATAGTGCTCAATTCCTTTTTCTCAGTGCCTAAATATCTACTTTAGACATGATCAGATTTAGATAGTCAATCACCTTGTTCACCTGTTTCCCAGATGTGCATCTTTGCTCATCAAGCACAGTCAGCTTTTTCAGGCTCACATTTTAGTCAATCTCTTCCATAAGGTAAGCAACCATAACATTACAACCAACTGAAGAATTTCTACACCCCAACCTCAATTCGCTTAGAGACGTCCATCTAATTGCCAATCAAAATATATTAATGAATAATTTGTGTTTATTTATTTATTTATTTTGTGCCAACATCACCCTTATATCTGAAACAGCCTGTGCTCATCCTCTTCCCCTCTCTCATGTTTGTCCTCCCACTTTCTTCCCAGCCAGCAATTCCATCCTCTCCTCATCCCTTGCTTTGCCTTAGGTATCAGTCCCAGGGCTGGAGAGGCTGCCCACGTTCTCTCTGCCCTCTTTCTTCAACACTGATGATATTATTTCTACTTCTTCTGGTTGGAGCCCATCACATCGAATTAGCCTGACCAGAACTCTACTCAGGATTTCAGTTTTAAGTTATGTGGGGGTCTTGTATAATGTCATTTTAAACCCCTGTCTCTCCTAGATATTTCTTACCCAAGAGAACTGATAACTGTTTTTTTTCCCCTCTTCACAGCTCTGTTGTTGTTGGCTCATGGTCATTCCGTGCTTGGTTAATGAACATAGGTTTCCTTCTCATATAATTTTCTAACTACCCTAGTTTATAGCAGAAAAATCTCATTAGTTCCTCAGATGCAGGACTTTGCATGTTCTGACACTAAACTGCATCCCAAACCTATTATTTGTAAGATCACCCAGTCACATAAGCCTGATATATAACTCCTTTACTGCTGATGTATCCCAAGTTTGTTAGCAGTGAAGTTTATTATAGTATTTGTGTATTACCAAAATGATTTAATGAAAACAAGATCAGGGTCAGGAACAGCTTTTCATTTAACTCCACTAATGACATTCAAAAGCCCTTTCAAAGTAACTCACTGCTGTTCTCTGTGACTTTCCAGCTCCTTCTCTTACACTGAATTTAATCTCTAGCTTAACAAATACTGCCTATACATTCTAAGATCAAATGCTCTCCTTGAACCCAGAGGGATTTGTTCTTTGCTTCCTAGGCTGTTCTAGCCTCATCTTTCTCTGGAGCTCCCCCACTGCAGTTCACCTCAACTGCTGTACTTTCCAGAATTTCTTCAATTATTCTTCTGAATCATTCCTCACCCATAGGACTGGGTCAGGGAAGAGCATCAGCACCTGCCTCACTTTCCTCGTATCTTTCTCACTACAAGTAGTCTATTTGATGTTTTTCAGTCATACAGGAAATGGCAGTTAACAGAACTCTTTAGGATTCTCGTGACCAAGCTTTGGGTTCTGTATCTTCTTCCCTGTTTTTTTGGTTTTTTTTTTTGTTTGTTTGCTTGTTTTTAACAGGAACCTTATCCAAGTTCCTTGAGCTGCTCCCAATGAAGTAATCTCCACTTCCTCCTCTGGCTGATGAGATCTGAATCTCCACCCTGCCTCCTGGCTCTTCTTGCAAGGCTGGAGATATCCTGGCAGAGAATGCCACTGACCTTTTCTACTGAAGCTGCTTCCTTTGCCAGGACAGCCTGAATGCTTGAGCAGGGGCCCTGCCTCCTCCTTCCAATTAGCAAGCTGTGAACAGTGTGGACTGTGTCACTCCTGACTGATGAAATTAAGCATTGAAACCAGAACAACCTGAAAAGCCAACGGGGCCCAGGCACTTGTAGTCTTGTGTCATGGAATACATCAATTCAAATCCAATTCAAGGGCCTTAAATACTTGAATTAGGATTTCCTTAGGCAAGTGCTTTACTCAGGCTGCTTATAAAAAAGGGTTGAGTGGGTCTCCAAACAGCAGGGCAGACTGTCATGACTGCAAATCCCAAATGAAGCAAAACTAATCAGCAGCCTAGATTTGCTGCCTCACTCTCTGAGGCAGGGCTTAAGCTACACTGAGAAGCAAGTCTTTCTCCTAGCTGGCTTCATCAGTCCCCAGGTTGGCATGCTACTTGATGCAGCTTCCACCTGCCATACCAAGCTTCCACCCATGCTTTTCAACACGCACAAGTCTAAAACAAGCCTGTGAGTTCTCTGCAGTCCCCTCTGGCCTTTTAGCAGGTGTGCTCCAAACACACCACAAAAGTTATATCTGCACAACACTGTATGATAGTTATCGCATCTGATAAATTTAACAGATTTCAGTTCTCCAGTGCATACACAGGTCATGGACCACACTACTTCAAAGCCTCTATTCCTCTTTTCTCTTGCAGTATCCAGACCAAAACATGTCAAGTTTTAGTGCAGTTTTGTAATTAATGCTTTCTGTTGAAACTTAGCTGAAACGTTTTGGGACAGCAGTTTTTGCCACTTGAAAAGAATTACCTCCAAAAATAGGAAGATACCATGTTTGCTTTTTCATTCTTCCTGCTCTGCTTCACATCTGTAAACTGACATCTCACAGTGTACAAAAAGAGGAAATGAATTGTTCCTGGCATCCTTTGGGTACTTGTTGACAGTTCAAGCAGAGCTTGTACTTGTTCAGTAAAAGCAGAGCTGAAATGAAGACTCGAAGGGATTTGGCTGACTGGATGGGAATTTTTACAATGCAGGAGTCCCCATCGGAGCACGTCACCTCAGGTTCTCCTTAAGGTCAGTGAAAACTGAACTGATGTAGGCAGTGGGATACACGAATCAACTCTTCTCAACCTGAAGCATGCACCTACTGTGTGGCTGGATAAAGAGCACCCCAAAATCCACCGGCTGTGGTGGCTACATAAACAAACAAACAATGAGCTCAGAAGAATACATCTCAATTTAAATTTAAAAAATGCCTTTGACTGCTCTGAAAACCTTCAGCCCATTAAAACCTCAACATTGTGATGTGACATTTCTTTACACATTAATGACATTAGTGTAATCACTGGAGCTCATCCCACTGGTGTTACCTGGTAAGCATGGTCCGTGTGTACGAGGTAGAGGTTGGTAGGAGCTGAGCGGCTCAGAGGTGTCATCAATTTAGTCTCGGTTTTGGCACAGGAAGTTTCAGGACGGATTGCATCTTGGGTGGGAAAGGAAGGAGGAGATGCTAAAGATGGAGAGACTGGGGAAAGACTGCTTAAGCCATCAGCTACTGAGTCCGTGTTGAGCCTGATTTCTGTATAGTAAAAATCCTCCTCTCCATCACTGTAGTCAGACTCTCCTACACGTCTGTATCAAGACAAAGAAATAAGAATTGATTAAATGAAAGCAAGGACCCCGAGGTGAATTTTAAGTTCTAGATGCATGAGCAGATGTATTCATATTGTTGATAAATTAGTATTTGCAGTTTCAAACCTGCCTACTTTACCTGCATTCTGGCTGCAAGGAAGGGGGAGAGGAAAAATCATCTAGTCTGAAGGGAAAAGAAGTAGGAAGTACTTTTTTTCCCTCTCTGTGTCATTCTTGACTAATTCTTTGACCTTGGAGTAGATGTTTGACTCCTTCAGGTCAAGTGCCAGCTTCTCATTTGTCACTACTGTAAAGTTAACAAGGGTCTCAACACACTCTGTCTTCAAAAGTCACAGCAAAGATAATAGACACAGGCAAGATATACTTCACCTATGTTACAGCAAACAATATGCAATCTTATCGAAGTTACTTAATTATACCAAATACAGCTATTGCTGCTATTCACCATAACTTTCTGTAGCACAATGGAAGAATTTGCCAGAAAACAGTCTCACCATGCAACTCACTCAGACACAGAGAAACGACTCATACGGGCTGGCTTGCCACGGCCAGGACTTTCTGGTCCTGCTCTCCAGAAGCAGACTTATTGAAGCAGGACATGTAGAAGGTTTAATTGCCTTGAAGTTTCATCTGATGTGCATTTGAGCACAAGTGCTAACAGTGAAGCAGCCCAGTCAAAGCAGTAGTTCCCAGCTGACTACATGTTATCTTGAAGTCCAAACCAGAACTTGTTGAGAGAACATAGGTCCAGCAGGTCTGAAAGGCTCTGCCAGAAGTACCATCCATCAGAATGCAGTCAGTCACTCACCAGAACTACTCTCTCCAGCAAAGTTGCTAACTCCAGCAAATTCCAGAAAGGTTTTGCTATTTACTTCTCCCTCTCCCACACCACAGAGGATGTCCCCATAATATAAAGCACAAAGCAACATTCCTAACTGCATTTTGAGAGAGATTTTCTCTGTTTCCCACAGCCTTACTTTTAAGCCCAACGGTAATTGCTATGACCTTTTCAAGACCATCCTGAGCTCCAGACCTTTCTTGTGGTGGCTTTAATTTTTAAGCAGTGGGTAACAGACCTACACAACAGAGATGTATTTTCACCTAACAGGTGAAGACTGTGAGTCCCCACTGTAATTATACACGAGACAGGTACATTCCTCAGTGAACTGCACAGGAGAGTTCAGTTGCAAACTAAAGCTCTGAAACAAACTTGTGTCCTAAAAGGTTCATTTGCTTTTGCTTCTAGTCCAAGTAACATACATGTGTGTCCTGGTTTCATCCAGGCTGGAGTTAATTTTCTTCCAAGTAAATGGCACAGAGATCTCTTTTGGATTTAGGATGAGAAGAGTGTTGGTAACACACTGATGTTTTAGTTGATGCTGAGCACTGCTTACTCTAAATCAAGAACTTTTCAGCTTCCCATACTCTGCCAGTGAGCACTTTTACAAGAAGCTGGGAGGCAGCATAGCCAGGACAAAGGGATATTCCATAACACAGAATGTCATGTCCACTAAATACACTGGAAGGAGTTAGCTGAGAGGTGCTGATCACTACACTACCTGGGGACATTGGCTAGGCACTGGTCAGCAGGTGGTGAGAAACTGTAATGTGCATCACTTGTTTCTCTTCAGTTTTATTTCTCTCTCCCCTTTCATTACAAGTATTAGAGTCATTAGTATTACTGTTATCATTAGTGTTATTAGTTTTATTTTGTTTAAGCCATTAAACTGTTCTTGTCTCAACCCATGAGGTTTACACTTTATTCCTTTGATTCTCACCCAGGGAAAGAAGGGGATAGTGAGTGAATAGCTTTGTGCTACTTAGCTGCCGACTGGGGTCAAACCATGACAACATGCAGCTCAATTTCCTTTTTTTTTTTTTTTGTTTCTTATGTGGTTTGTGGTTTTGGTGGGTTTTCTGGCATTTTTTTTGGCATTAATTCAACTCAGAACTGGCACAAGCACCTGAACTGCTGTGGAACTAAGCTGAAAAGCATTCATGCAAGACCTTGAACCTGTCTACCAGAGAGTGCCATCCCGGCCGTGATGTGCAGACAGCACATACAACATAATGGCACTGAGCTGTGTAGCTGACAGGGAAGTGCCACCTGACCTTGAGCTCTATTTGGCCTTCTAGCAAAGTTGTCAGAATTTCAGGAAAGAAAGTGCCTTGCTGTTGGAATACATGCTCATTCACCTTGATGCACTATTCCACAATTTCCTCAGAAACCCAGGGATATGAGACAGAGAGGCCAAGGACAATCCAGCCCATCTCTCCAGCCCAGGGCAACTGCTCCCCTTCTATACCAAATCCTTTAGACTTCCAAACAGACTTCCCTCTTACCCAAGGTGAACGGTCCGTATGTGTTTCTGAATCCCTGCAGCTGTGCTCAGTACCTTCCCACAGTTCTTCCACAGGCATTTGAACATCACCTTCATGGAGTTCTGAAAGTTAGGCATAAAGCAACATTAGTTGTATGGAAGTTGTATGGATATTAAGAAAAATTTCTTCCCTGAAAGGGTTGTCAAGCATAGGAACAGGTTGCCCAGGGAAATGGCTGAGTCACCAACCCTGGAGGTATTTAAAAGACTGTAGATGTGTTGCTTGGGGACATGGGTTAGTGCTGGACTTGGCAGTGCTCGCTTAAGGGCTGGACTCTTACGGGTCTTTTCCAACTTAAACATTTCTGTGATTCTGTAATTCTACAAAGATAGAAAAAAACTCAAACCCAAAACAGATAAACAGTGACAAAACACTTTGAAGGTTCAGAGCCTTTGACTCCAAATTTGTAATTATCTAATAGTCTCTTTTTAAGTGTTTGTCACCCTACTGAATTCAAGAGAATCCCAGAGAAAAGCTGCAAGAGCAGCTTGTGACAAAACTTTACCTCTCTCTGTTCATTGGCAATACTTTTCCATTTTTAAGTTTCAGTCCCTCCACTAAGGTAGGAAGATGATATAAAAACTTCCTACACTTCTTTCAAAAAAACCCTGATGAGGACCTCTCACTTAACCCAAGCACTTTCTTAAATTAAGGTCTTTCCCAAGCAAGCTCTTACGAATGCTTATGCTCATGATATTTGCAGCACAAAAAATATTGTGCCAGAAAAACACAGCTTCTGTTATGTCAATATTCACCATGAGCTGACACAATCTGCATTTGTTTCACTTAGAAGCTGCTGTAGACCTTACTCAGACAGGAGGATGAGAAGTTATGGGTCTATTTTCAACATTAAAAAAACCCAAAAACCACGGGTATAATCTCATTTAAATATTCTTTTTATATTCTTTAATAAAACTTCATTGATCCCCACTGAGTTATCATTGATTTAGAACACAGCCAACGAGGCTATAACTAGGCCAATCTTCAACATTTTGAAGACTCTGGAGAAAAGTAGTCTTAAAACAACACAGATGTTACAAACTCTAGAGATATATAAAAGCTAATTTTACCCCAAAATGAAACTGATTTTGTACAGTTTAAATGAAAAAAGAATTTTAAATAGCTTGTACATCTCAAAAATAATTTTCTCTATTATTACAGAACACATTATTAACACAAGGAAGAGCATCAAAATGCTGTATTATTATTCTATAATTTTTGTTACATATAAGATTAAATTAATATATTCATATAAAACTCAATTGAAAGAAAGAAAGGGGGGGGAAACAAGCACATCCCAAAAGTTAAGTACGTTTCACTGTGCCTTGAACAAAAGCTGACTTGGTGCTTTCTTTAATTTGGACCCTTTGTAACTGCATGCCAGATGATGGTTTCAGCATTTGCCAGAAAGATGATGATGAGAATATAACTTTTAAAATAGTCTCAGCTGATGAGCTTTTTAAAATACAAGTTGATTGTAGTAGAATATTCTCATAGTTACCCTGCAGGCTAACACCTCCTTGTTTTAAAGTATGAATGCTTAGGGCTTTGAGATTTGAGGTACCTGAATTGTACTGTTTATATGAAAAACTACTTTGGAATAAATTGCACATAAATTGCCTCTCTATTTTTTTATTTGATAATACAACTATCAGTCAAATAGATACAGAACAGTTTTTCTTTTCTCAAATGAAATATAGTCTATCTAGCAATTCTGATTGACACTTTTCTTCTATAATATAATACTAAATGCTATTATCAGCTCAAAACCACACAACCAACCACCAACTATGGCAACAGGATGAAGGCCACTTTTATAACTGACATTCTAGGAATTCCAATATGACATCATGAACACCACATGCATCTTCATGAACACAGAATGGTTTAACATCCATCCCCAGTTTGATGGTAAAATCAGTCTCCTAGCTCCACTGTGGTTTTGCATTTGTTGTCAGTGGTAGGAGTTTGCAAAAACCCATGCACTTTCAACATAATCAAGTGAAAGCTCACTCAGTAGAAATAAAGAACATGCTTACATTTCTTCCATTCCCTTTCCAAATATTACCTATTCAGGCCCAATGTTTTATTTAAGAAAATAATGGAACATAAATGGTTTGGTGAGGAATAACTACCTTAGAGGAAACTTTTAAGCAAATAGTAAAGTTACCACTCTATTTCCAGGTTTACTCCTTCTGACTTTTAACTGAAGAAGAAATAACCTGAAAATTTTTGTTTCAGCTTCTATAGGTGCTAACTTGTACTCAGACCAAGTACCATGCTGGAGCCAGAATAAAGAAAAAAACCTGCAGGAAAGCAAATTAATTTATAAAACCAAGTTTGGCATGGAATGTTACTGTTTATCTAAACAAAACATTTGCCATACAAAGCAAAATCCCTGTGAACCAGAACAGATAATGTAATAGACCTAAGGTGGATTCATAAATAGAAATATTTGAAAGCAACTTAGAAAACAATAAAGATGGCAGCTGCAAACCCATCTGTCTCATCACAGCTGAGCAGTAAGAGTGGTGCTAATAAGATGAAGGTTAACTGAGAAGTAAAAGGCAAAGCAAGACACTTCTGCACTCCTACTCCTCCTGTCCTACACGCCCCCAAATTGTCTCTCTGTGTATGTAACGTTCAGCTCCAGCTTCTAATTTATTATAACAAAGGTGTCCTCCAAAATACTTTTTTCCTTCTTACCAAGATGCACAAACATTTTACGCCCCTTTCCCACCAACAAGGGAAGAACTGCATGGGTCAGCAAATAAGCAGCTTCTGGAGCAAGAGGATAAATCTGAACAGGTTTAAACAATCATTAAAACTTCTTCCCGCTGGTGATGAAGCAATTAACTGTCTCAGACTGAGCCAGAAACAAATTCACTAAGGGAATAAATTCTCTGTTTTTTCTCCTTACAAAAAGCCCTTTTACATCTTGCTATGTAAAATCTGTCCCGTTGTGTTGGGAGGGAAGGAAACTTGGACTAGTGCCATCTCTTTGTTTTCTTTTTCTTCCAGAGAAGCTTGCTGGCTAGCAACGGTGCTTTTTTGGGGTTAGTTTTGGACCTTTTTTTTATGTCGTGTTTTATTTAGCCTGCTTTTGTACTCCAACTGAGGATAAATTTGGCTAATGCTAATACTGTATCAAAAGATATGGGGTTTGAGCTCACTCTCTCCTTTTTTTCACTCCATATGTTTGTGCAGAGAAAGCTTCACAGTATTAAGGTATCTGACATGCTGTCAGACAAACAGCACTTTCAGGGAACAAGGATTATTAAGGCCATAGTCAGTTTTTGTGATGACATGTAAAGGCTGCCTGTTGCATCCTGCACACAGAGAATTTGTCAAAGTAAGACAGAAATCCCTTGAATGGCCAGAGGCAGCACCTTCTGGAAATCACTCTAGTGTTTTCTGAGCAGGAGGCTCTGTAGCACCTCACCATCTGGCAGGAAATATGTGGTGCTGATGGCAGCATGTGTGTGCAGGAGGTGACCACGTTGAATGAGGCACAGTGACTAGGCGAAGTCCCTGCGTTAACTGGATGCCAAGGAAGAATACACAAGCACAGCTATTTGGGTGACCTGTTCCTTTCTCACAACAAAATAAGCCTACCAACATCCTATCTGCCCATGGGTATGGAATTTAACGTGAGGCTAACCTTTCTCTTCCTAGGAATGGGTTCATCGAACAGAAGGTTGCTTGTTTCACCTTCATCAATACCATCATCTGGCTGGGAAGGTGTCCGAAAAGCTTTGAAGCTATCAGCTGACAGAGGTGGAGATGGGGTGGATGGGTTGGACTGGTCACTGGGAGCATTCCAGCTCCAGTATCCACTGCTGCTGGTACTAGAAGGCACAAATCCTCCTTCTTTCCAAGATCCATTCAGGGATTCTGTCAAGAACAACAACAGCCATAATTACAACAGTATCACTGTGATAGGGCTAAGGAGCTCTTTTTTTCTAAGGTTTAGATGCCATGTTGGTAATTAACTGTACATTCATTGAAGTGAAAGCATTGGATAGAGAGGACAACCATATCTCACCCACTGCACACAAGTTACATATTCCACACTTGATTTTTACAATATTTAAAACAAACAAACAAACAAACAAAAGCAGCAAAGTATTTTTCTAAAGAGAAATGTTGCATTTAAAAAGATAACCTGTTCTGGAGCATAAGCAGCAAAAACAGTCAGGTATTGCATGCATGAATTAAGGAAAACACTTAAATTGACCTTTAAAGGTCCCTGCAAACCTAAACTATTCTATGATTCTAAATACATCCTCAACTGTCAACAGGAACACATGACTATGGTGCAGCACCAAAGCAAGCTCCAAGCCACCTAAGGGCAACAGGAGATTCCCTGGGAAGGGGACATACACTCTGAGCCCCGGAACACTAAGCAGATTCACAAAAACATCTTGATCTTCCCAGTAATAAAACACCAAAGAAAACCACAGTTACACTCTGTGTTCTTATAATCTCTCAGTACACACGCCTGTGCCTAATCTGAATCTCTGCATGAGGTGGTATGTATCCCTTGGGATACACAGCTGTACAGGCCTCTGGTTTCAGAAGTGGAACACACAGACACTGGATCACCTCCACACCTCCTGGCTGGAGGAACTGCCTCCTCAGTGCTGCAGTTCCCCTGACACTACGTGGTAAGGAGACACTCGAGCCAACAGCTTACACGGCAACACCCTGGGTGGGAGCAGCAGCGCTGCCTGAGCAGTCCGAGGCACAGCTCGAGCCAGGCCTCGCGTGCAGGGGTCCTCAGGCGTCAGACACTGGCACGTCGCTCTCGCCAGTCCCCGAAGGGCTTCTGGCAGCAGAGCAGCGTGTAGGTCACCAGCCCAGCGAAGGCATGGCCCCAGCACTCCCAGGCTGCAGCCACGGGCGGCTCTGCCACAACCCTCAGGGTCTCACAGGGCTTGGGCAAATCTGCAGGGATGGTTTAGGTGCGGCTTCTCTCTAACTCAGGCATTGGAAGCTTTTCCCAATGACACTTGTAGGTGCCTGAGAATTGTGCAATACCTGACTTCGGAGCTGGCAAGCAAATAACATCTTATCTGTTCATGAAACAATATTTCATGTGAGACAAGTCTTTTCAAGCCAGCGCCTGTCCTTAAAAGGTCTGCAGAAGTCACTCCTTCATTCCTTCTCAGTTTCTTACAGAAAAACTTAACTAACGATGTTGGCAAGAAAGTGAACTATCAAAAGCTTACCCCCAAACCAACAAATTTTTGGGTTTTTTCTCCTAATTCAGTTGGTTTTGGACAAAATCCTTAATGATTAACATCAGCTGCTGAAAATAACAGAACGCAGTGCCCCCTTGAGTGGGCAGCAGAACTGATTTACTGATCAGGGCTACACAGCATAAATGGAATTGCTCCCCTCCCTCCACCCCTCCCAGTTTCTCTCTGGAAAAGGAAATACACATTTCTGGTAGCTCCTAAGTTAACATATGAAAATGTCATGTTTTGTCTCATGATTATAACCTTCATGTGACTGTAATGAAGATGGGTTTTGTTTCTTTTAAATATTTGGTACTTCAGTCTTGTGCCAAAGCCAAAATCTACATCTGGGATGAACTTTTGACCTTAGCATAGCTTAAAATTTCCATGTCTTCAGAAAAACAAAGCAACACTCTTTCAACTACTACTTTCTGACACAGTTATGGTGGTACTTTCTATTCTGAGTGTTTACAGCTTCTCCTCACCTTGCTGAGAAAGAGATGTAAATCAAGAACATTTTTAAAGTAGTATGGAAAAGACTGAACGAGGTTGACAATAAGAAAAAAACCAAACACTGGTTCTCATTCATACTAACAAATCTGTCTATGTAAAGAAGTTTAATATATAAATAAATGCAACTTACTCTTATTTTGGGGCTCTTTTCACATTGCTGGAGTTGCGTGAAAGAGAACCAGACCAAATATTATTCAGCTGCAGAGAAACAAGGGGCCAAACTCTTATCCAGTTTACATGGGTGATCATCCCCAGGAATTCCAGCATGGATCTGACTTTAATATTAACGCTAATGTTATTTTTTTTTTACTTCTAGGCAAAACTCCATTTGTTTTAACAAATGTTCTTTTAATTATAGTGCTACTTATTGCCCTTTTCTGGAAAAGCATGCAGAAAAAACTAATCACTAATAAATTTGTTGCTTCTATTACTAGGATCAGAGCCTAGCCTTGCAACACCGAATAAGCTTTAAATTATCAAGTCTTCACACTTCTATTTAAGTCTTTAGTAAGCCTTGACTCACGCAAAACTAAGATATTCAAGGAGAAGGTGCCCAAAACCAGCTTCAAAATCTTGTCTGTGACTACTGAAAACACGGGAATTGCTTTTTCAGGCTAGTCTTCCAAGATTTTGGGAAACAAGCAGACAAGCTATATGAAGAAATATCAAAGAGCACTCAGACTGTGCTAAGAAATATCAAAGGCAGTTAAACAGCCACCATTTACCTATTAGCAATTCAAAAGGGCTTGTTTGGAAGATCTTTCCAATTGACAGCTGCAGCTAATGCACACTGCTGCTCCTGAAAAGTGTCACCTGCTCAGACTGTCTAAGGTGGCAGATACTGCTTTACCCACAGCAGAGCAGCTCCCCAGGACAGGGATGCAGTGGGGGACATCTGTGCCTTGGCCACACCAAATCCCTGCCTGGCACATCAGCACAGATCCATCTTTAGCTGTCTGTGAGCTGAGCAGCTGGAGAGCAGGTGTGCTTTTACCCTTCTGCTGGCCTTTCCCAGGGGCTGGCAATGTTCTGTCTCGAGGGGTGACAGTCACCAGGGATGTCACCATCTGAGATTTCCCAGTGCTCCTCAGAGCAGTGGTACTCCATAAACATTTCTGGCTTTCAACACTGGAAAGTACAGGAACAAGGGCCATGGGTGTTCATGGCCAGAATTCCAACTAAATGGATAAAACTTACATTTTCTGAAAATAAATGGAAAAACCACAGCATTTGTTCAAAAATGTTTAAAGACTGGACATTTGCTATGAATTCCTTTAAGGACATCACTCAGTGGATCATGCCTGTTCCCATGAAGAAAAGCAAGTATTCCTCAATCTTCAAATTACTGACAGTAGGAGAGCATCTAGTGCTTTTTTAGCAGTTACACGAGAGTAAGAAAAGTTAGTAATCCAAACTATGCTGAAGTACCCTAACAAGGGGATCCTAATTTAAATTATTCCCTAAAATAAAACACTCTTAAAAATTTATTGTAACTCGAGTCAATCTGGCATAGATCAATTATATTTCGTTACCAATCTCTTTATTACCTGAAACTTTCTATATTTATTTTTATTTGTGTGTCTTGTGCTCTACCATGAATGAAGTAGTCTTTAAAGGGATCATGGATTTGATGGAAGACCATCAGAGTTACAAAGAGCACAGGAACTGGAGGTCTAATCCTGCATCAGCAGAAGCAGACCTCTTGCTATACAGATTGCACTGCATGGTTTCTCAGCCAATGGCTGTGATCTGGAAGTGCTTTGCCTTGTTGTGGCTTTGGGTAAAACCTGATATCTGTGGAGTGGAGGACAGGAACAACTGCTATCATGTTTCCTGGATACAGCACTCAGGACATGGTTTAGAGGTGAACATGGTGGTAGTGCCAGGTTGATGGTTGGACTTGGTGATCTCAGAGGCCTTTCCCCAGTCTAACCATTCTACAATTCTAGGACTGTACACATGCAAATGTAAACAAGCTCTTTGAACAATTAAGTGTTTCAGTGAGGTCAGGAGACTTTTTGAAGTGCTCATAACCCATTTATGGAATGGGCATCTCCCATTTCATAAACTGGAGTTGCTCTACAGTTAAAGAGAATGTTTCTTTTCATTTCTGCCAGTGCTGCAGCAAAGACTTCAACTAGGTTGGAGCAAAGCTCAGTATGATCCCCAACATACCAGAAGACAGTCACTCACCATTTGTTCTCCACCATGGCCCCAACTCCTGGAAAGAATCCCCAGTAAAGGGCCCTGGCACCCCTTCCCACAGCCCCTGGCTCCAAAGGCTTACCGTTGGGTCGGACAGGAGGGCTGCGGACCAAAGGGCTGGTGGATAAACTGGTGAGTACCATGGCTGCTGTTACTTTATCCATGTCCAGTTCTTCTGAAGATTTCCTGAAACACAGTGAGTGGGAGGCAGGAAACACATCAGCAAATTTTTAACTTTTTTTTAGGTGTTTTTTTTTTTAATACCAGCCCAAATCCTAAGCCAGCACAGTAACAAAAACAAGGTGCTGCACAGAGTTCTCTGAGCATTGGTCCTCTGGCAACCAAAGCATATAAAGAGGCTTCTACAAGCAAACTAACTCAGTGTAAATAGGAAAAGAAGTGGGAAAAGAGAATACATCCTTGTATAAAATCTTCAGGATCACTGTGACTCTCTGTAACTCTTTGTTCCTTTTTTATTTTTCAGAATTTCAGCTATTCATATTCTTAGAGCTAAATGTGTTCTTAAGGTGGTTTTCTTTTTCTTTGATGAAGACATAGAAATGCAAAACTGGGTGAGACTACTAGCAACATTAATAACATACACTAGTCTCTACAGGGTAAAGAAAAACTGTGAACTGGATCTAAGGGATGTGAGTTTGTTGCTCCTGCTTAACACCATTAACCTTGCCATACTCTCTCCAAAAGACCGATCCTAAATTTTTCCTGGTCAGATTAAAAACCAAATATTTTAAGTGGTTTGGAAACTGGCATAAAAATGGTGCAGGAGGGGTAGGTAGGGGAGAGAGAGAGAGAGAAGGGTGTTTTCCAGATGTGACGGGTGCCTGAGCCAGCATGATGGCACAGGGGCCCATTGCTGCCTCAACCTGGTCTTGTTGGGAACCTGTGTAAGTCAGAGGAGAGGACATGGAAAAGGGGTAATATGGAAAAGTAGAGCAGCCAGCTTTCCAGGGAAAGAAAAGATTTGGACAATGGCAAATGCCACCAGGAACCAGGATTCAGTGATCCATTGCTCAAGGAGTCATGGGGTTTTTAGGCAATGAAGGAATTTTTTTTTGTCTGTAAAAACCATATATTGTCTTTTTTACCCAAGAGTAACTCTCTCACAATGTAAAATTTCTGAGGAGTCAATGCACCAAAATAAAACTACGAAACCCACTACATTTAGCAGACTTTCGCTTTCCATCCTTGTGGGTTGGAAATCCTTGTGGGATTTCCACCTTGTGGGTGGAATCAAAGCAGACAATTTTTTGAAAACGTTTGCTTTCAAACATATGACTGATCATCCAAAATCATCTTCTCAATTCCTAGAAATAAAGTTAATTTTGTTCTTACAAAAGGACAGTTCCCTCGCGCCCCCTCCCCACCCCCATATTCTGCTTTGTGGGTCTCTGGAGATATCTCTGTGCCTTGCCAGGAGCTCTATTGAACAGATCAGGTTGAGTCTAATTTAAAGCCCAAGATAAGAAATGGTCTGTTACCATCAACTGTTGGTCAGTAAGTCACCAAGAGGAACAGGATGTGCTGGGTGCACTCCCTTTTCTCGAATCCTATCTCACCCATCAGGTGGAAGGTTCATTAACTGAAAACTATACTATAGTCCAAGGCTCTTGATAATTTAGTGAGCAAACGTTGAACTTGCCCATGAAACAGTTCACAGCTGCTTTCTGGCTGATGCAAGGACCCACACAGATGCTGATGAACACTCTCCCACGCCACACAACAGCTTAACTCTCACAACTGTCTTTTGCAACACATCAGTGCCTGGAACCGAAACACTGATGATCGTTCCTGCTGTGTTCTGATTATATCTGTAGAAACCCTTCTTTCCTCCAGCCAAGGCTTTTGCAAAGAGCACAGCAGCCATATGGTCATCATCAAGTGCTGGAAAGGTCTCGGATATCTGCTATAATCAGCTGAATCCCAAATCTGTCACCCATCAGCTCCTCATGCTTGCAGAGGAGTATTTCACTCAGAATACCAAATTCCTCTGAGCTCAGGAAACCCTTCCTCAGGGTTGACAATGGAGATGCTATACTTTCTCAAGACCAACACTGCCAGATGATTTTCCAATTACCTAATATCCCAGGTATGAAAATCTAGTTTCTGAGAAGACTTCAGCTGCTCTGTAACCCACTCCGGCCAGACTACACCAACTGTCCCTGTGACTTTATCCAGTTGTGAATGAACCATTAATATCTGCATTTTTGCAACATATGAGGACAAAATGAGCACAAGTTCCTGATACGATGGAGAAGCTGATCCCTAGTGTTTGCAATCAGCCTTCCAACAAGGCTCTTCTGCGTGTGTGGCAACGGACTAACATGTTCCCATCCAGGCCTCTGCAGAATTGCAAAATCACTCTACAGCAGTTGTTGCAAGTGTTTGCCAAGCTGGTGTCAAGATGTCAGAGTCTAGACCCGGAGCTAATCCCAAAGTTTCCCCAAGTAGTTTATAACTAACTTCTTCTACCTCTTCTGATTTTTTCCCCCCTCTACAATGACAAGCATTGCCGTTCTGAAAATCTAACCTTTGCTCCAAATAATTTTATAATGCCCCAATATTGTCAGCATTGGCATCTCTGCCTAAGGTGAAAGTTTTCACAAGCAGGCAAAGAATAGGAATAGTCACAGGAATCCCTGCCATTTCTAGCCATGCTAAACCACACTCTTGCAATTACTGGAATCCTTTTTTCTTCCTGATCGAATTTAACAGGCTAACAGCCCAAATAAAACAAACTTTGGACTTTTTCTCTGCCCATTTTGAATGACAGTCATTTTTACTATTTACCGCTCCTCAACTGCACCCAGCAAACAAGAACACTCTGCTCATGCTTCCCAGCCACAAGAATTTTAGCAGCTACAAGTGCTGGCTTATGTGACTCTGCTCCATTTTTACAGTTTGGCTCATAAATGTAAACACACATACTTCATATATCACTCAGCCAGTACTGCAGCAGCAGCAGCAGCCTTTGAGAGACAGGCAAGGCATAAAACTGAAGAGAGGAACCACTTAAGCCATCTGCATTTAGTCAGCATCACGTGTGAGTGGATGTCTTAAGACTGCCCCAGTACTTTCCAGCTTTCTCTGCTGGAAAGCTGAACCTGCACACAGCTGTTCAACAGTATCTGCACTCAGAGGGGAGAATAACTTGTTTGTTATGCATCAGTTGTTCCCAAAACATTTATCCCACCATTGCTAAGGCGGTTTTCTGTGGACTGAAATCAAAAGCCCTGATGTAACTGTTATTAGGTGTAATGAAATTTAAATCAGTTGTAAGATCATCTACTACACCAACTATGAAGACTTCTTTTCTCTAATCCCACATCCCAGTCTCCAACTGACATCTCCCAACTTTGGGATGGATGTATTTGTGTCAGCCGGCCTGCATTTGAGAACCAAGCAGTTTTGGATCCTTTCTTTCCAAGTGTTTGTAAATCCAAACTCATGAGATAGCATAATTACAATGAATCAGCTGAGATATTAGCAGCAGAAGTTACAGGTCCTTGGGGACAGACTTTTTACCACCACCCCAGGTCTCTCAGTTTCACGTCTCCCTGGTCCCTCAGCAGGGAGAGTGGTTTCACTGGATCCCTGCAACACACTAATCTAGCCAGCCTGGTCATTAAAAGTGTCCTTTTTTTAAACAGACAAGGCCAAATCAGACTTAGTTACTACACTTACTCTTGATCAATCCTTGATTTTGCTGATGAATTTATTGCTTTTTTGATAATAATTGATCAATGTTAAGCAACCATCATATTTTCCCCAGTCAAAGCTCTCTATAAGAAAAGGCTGGATTTAAACTCCAGAAGATAAGAAAAAGAGGATCCAAGACAAGTCCAAGGCTATGCAAGTGTTCCAAACCAACGCAACATCCAATCTCCTACTGTCCTATTTCCTCTGCCAGTGCCTGGCCACATTACCATCAAACTCCCCATTAAGTATTATTTCTATCTGGACACACCTATACCACACTTCTATTTTTTCTTCTATTTGTAAAGACTTGATCTCAAATAAATCTTTAAAAATACAAATTTTATTCTAGTTTTTAAGTCTTTAGACTTCTCTTTATTACTTGCCTGGCTTAGATCAAAAAGCCTGCAGACCTTCTTCTTGGGAAGACTGTATTTTAAGTCAGTACTTTACCCAAGCATATTTTAATGGTAGTGGAGAATATTCTTAGAGCAGAGAAACTCGTAGTGGGAGCAGGTGCTTTTGATAAAATTCACCCTATTGAAAAGCACAACCAAGTTCACTTGAAGCAAAGAAAAACAAAATTCATTTTCCCTGCCCATAACTCCAAAGCTTTCAGTCAATTCCCTGACCAGAGACCTCTGACTCCAGTGCAGCAATGCTCCAAGCAATGAGGCACCGGTTCACTTTGCTGACAGGGCTCTCCCACACTCCAGAGCTGCCCCAGCACAGCCTGAGTGTGGCCCAGGCAGTGTTTCCTCAGCTGGGCCCCACTCCCACCAAACAAGGAGAAGGACAGCAGCATCCTGCAGCTGGCAGGACCAGGCTGCAAGGGGTAGAAACTGCAGCATCAGGAGAGAGCCCCGGGGAGGGCAAAGGGAATAATATTTGCAATTACTTCAAGTGGATGCTGGCTACAAAAGTTGATGGCCAAAGAACCAACCTTCTTCTCTAGAATCACATAACTCTGCTTTCCAGGATTGTTGAGCCTGCCTTTCCTTATCCTACTTTTTAAACAAGAGCCACCTGAAGCCCATAGGCCCTAAACATTCAAATTTACTAAAAGGCTTACATTTCCCTTTGCTTTAGCAGAGTCATGTGCTTATCTATTTCTTACTGCTATCCTCACCAGAAGGACACGATAAAAAATAAAAAAAATTAGCTAGGATGGATAAGGAGAGAAGCAGTCAAGCACAAAAATGCTATTATTCCATGTAAACTGTCTACTGTCCTCCACACAAAATTCAGCTTATGACAGTGTTTCACAAAACACCTGGACCTTTTGTTAAGGAAGTACCACATAAAGATGTGTGCATTAATAAGCTATAACTGGGACAAAATAACACTATATTTAAACTGCTCTCTCCCTCCCATACTTACATGTGCTAAATTCTCATAAATAGACCTCTGAAATCTGACTCTGATCACTTGACTATAGACACATCACACAGATGTTGTCATACTGAGCACTGCATCAATATCAATAAGCAAATTGTTAGAAGCTTTCGACACCCAAAATATGATTCATCATATAATGGATCATTGTAATCACTGCACTAGTAATAACAGAAAACACTTCCAAAAGAAATAAAAATACTAAATTACATTTTACAGGTAAAATAAAAATATTTTCACAAATTCATAATATTTTCTTAAATTCCTCATTAATGGCAAAAACAACATCCTAACAAAGAACCAGCAAGAAAATCCATGTACATGGCTGTGACTCCATGTACAACCACTCTTCTATAATGAGTAAAGATCTACATCATGCTACAAAATATTCTTACTCCATACAATACTTTGCATTTACAATAACACTTGGTTACCATCTAATAACTGAAAATACTGACAGTACAGATAAATAAATTACCTTCTTGCTCTTGTGTTTGGTTCCTGATTATGGAGATAAAAATTACTCACTTGCCAAAGACAAAAACAAATATTAGAGAGCGAACGATCCATATAAATAGTCCAAGGTCCTCAGCATTCTTTTGTAAAAGCCATAATTTTTCACAATAAAGGAAAGAACAACGGGAAATATTTCCAAATATTATATTAAATTAGCATAGCACTGTAATGATGAATCTCAAAACATTGAGAGCATTACTATTCACACATTTAAAAAGAAAACTGGTGTTTGATATGTGAAGGAGAGATACAATAATAATGCACTAAATTAGAAGTTAAGGATTTCTGCCTTTGCTCATTGTGGTCAAACATAAATTAACATTTTCCACACTAACTTTATATTTGCAGGCTAATTCATATGCATAATGAAGGGCCTTTCTTTGTTTCTGCTGTCCTTGTTATACACAAGCACATTTTTTTATAGTGACAGCTACTGGAATTAATTAAGATGAAAATCTTTTATTGTACAACTATAGGAACTTTTCTTCTAAAAAAACATATATACCTGAACTTCTCATGGAAAAAAAGAAAAATGCATCAAAGGCCACCTCAAGATTCTCCACCTCCTCCTGGCCAAGCTAATAGATTTTGCTATTCAGTTATTCAAAAGGCCTTTGGAAGTCTGGCTGGTGTGTTAGAGCCTGAGAACACTTGACAGAGTCCTCAGTAACTGAGACACTGACTTTCTATTTGGAGTGCAATAGCTTAAAGACAATAAACAGTCTCTGCACATCAGTCCTAACAGATGGGAGACATTCACAGAGTGGTTCACAGCATCCTGGAGTAGAAAATACGTTTAACAGAACTGAAGAGAAAGTGGTGTGTAACACAGGCACGTTTCTCAAAGTCTTTTATTTGAACTTGCATCTAGCATTGCTCCACAGAGAACAGGCCTGGTTTTACAAACACATATTTCTCTATTGTGTCCATTGTCACTAAAACTACTAAAACTTGACAGAAGAGATTCCACTCATTTTTACAACCATTTTGTAGCTATACAAGAAATTGTGGTATTTGGTTCCAAAGGCTGGCTGGTGCACGCTCCCACACACAGGACTTTCACTTGTCTCTCCCTCTGCTACTCCTGCCACCTCCTCAAGCTAGGTGTGTCCCCCAGGAGCACCTGGAGCACCCTTTCCCAGTGCCCTCTCCTCCCTCACGGTACCGTCCCGTGAGGCTGCCCTGGCTGCTATGGAGGCTACCACCACACCAGGCCTCTCCAGGAAGAGCTGGCACAGCAGCACCAGCAACAAAAAGGATGTTAAATTACTGAGATTTCTGTTGTCTGGTGTAAACACATCCCCCAGACATGCTCTGCTGCTGCTGCCCCCTCTGCAGTCCAGAGGCAGGAATAGCTGCTTTGCCCCCTAAGGCTCCCCAGAAAAGTTTGCTTAAGTTTTGCAAAACAGATGGAAAATGCCTTTTTCATATAAACCTTTTTATCACTGCTTTTTGAGCAACTTGTCTGACTTCCTTAAAGATAACTGAAATTTCAAGCCTATCCATATAGAAACAGGACTGAACTCTAGATCTTGCTATCTGATTTACAAAATATAGGATACAGTGTGCTGGGAGTGGGGAGGGAGAGGATGGGTAGTAAAACATTGCTCTCATTATTGGCTGGTGATAAGATCTACAGTTTTAAATGCTCTGCATAAACGGGAACAGTGAGGCAAGCCAAACTCCACACTGGGAGATAAGGTGCAGTTTACAGGAACAATTTATTCTATATATTGAAAAAATTGATCCAATGAATAATTTTTACTTTTCAAACAGCTGCAACCTATCAGGAAAACTTATCTGGCGAAGAGCCCTTGGGGCAATGACTGAAGCTGAAGTAGGAGTACGACACAGAAATTGTCTGCTTCAAAACAGAGCAATCAAATAAAGGGTAATCCATTGATAGATTATGAGTGCAAAGCAAAAATTAAATTCAGAAACGAATAACAGAACCCTGCAGAGAACAGTTAACCCTTATGGTCATCCACCAATCTTGAGAATTTTGGTGAAGATTTTCTGTTCCATTTTCTCTACTTAAAGGCCAATTGCTGATGCAACAACTCTGTCTGCAAAGCAAGTCTCAATAGTGCCCTGAAGCAACAGACTGATTATTCCAAATCTTATCCAAAATATTCGTGTTCCATCCCTTTCCTGCCTGTGCCTTATGCTACTGTTCTAGTTTGTTCACAGGTACATCCCCACTCAAACGAGATCACTTTGACGGGGTACTGTTTAGAGAGAGAAAACTTCACACTTCTGATGCTTTCCTCAGGGAAAGGGGCTGGACCACTTGCTCAATGCAATACAAATTACCATGCTGAACATGAAAAAAAGATGGAAAAGTAACAAAACAAAAAGTCCATAAATCTTACTTAACTTTTGAGAAAAATGATTAGCTGAAGATATCCTTACAGCAGATGGCACAGAAACTTTGTCTTTCCCAAAGTAAGAGAAAATGCAAGGTCAGAAATGTTTTGTTCTTCCTTCCTTCCCTCTTAGCTATTGCAAACAGCATGATTCCCACACTGTATGAATGTCTCATATTCCTAAAATATGTTTTGCAATATTACTGCATATATACAGTCCTAATGCACATACATGGATAATTTGCTTAGCAGAATTTATCTCTAAAAAGTTGCTGCAAGTCAAGTTTAAAAGAATATCTAACTTTTTTCCTGCCACACATTAAAGTATAATTTTTTTCTAATAAAACATACATTGATGAAACACTTGAAAAAACCTGCAAGTCCTCATCTCACCAAATCAAAGAGCCACAGGCATGTTGTCCTGTTGCTACATATATGTACTAATGTGAACAAGATGGCAAGCACTTTGCTGAAACCAAGTCAGTCTCAAAAATGACCCAAGGGTCAGTTTCTGTTTACTGTTAATATTTACATGTCATTCTTTCTGAGCTCTCTAATTCCTTATTTTTACAAGCAAGAAGGATAGAGAATTGGAAATAAAAAGCCACTGACTCTGGACAATGCTGTCCAGAGCTGTCAGCACTGCTGAGAGAGGTCTGGAGACTCCAGGCAAGAAACACCTCTGAGATGATCCTCTGCTCTCTGCCAAAGTGAGATTGTATAACCTGGAGAGTGGAACCATTAAGCCATTACTTCTATGTCATACATGAGCTAAAAGGTCACAGCACTGTAAACTATCTTCCAGGGGTTTCTTTGCTATTGCAGCCATTCAGGAGACACATGCTATGGTTCACCTCACAACTGGCTGCATTTCTGTCCTTCTCCATCCATTAGAAACCTGCTTCCAAACAGGGAAGACACAAAGTTAGCTCATCCTGCCCTCTCCATTCCCAACTTCATCTCCTGTCCTTGGACCAGTTCTGCAGGGCTACATGGACTACAGTACCTGCGATAGCTAATTCAAAGCTATTTTGTCTATGTACACATCCATGGAGAGCATCCAGGTACACCTCTCAGATGGGTTCTCTTCCCATTTCCCTGATCATCCTGTAAGTTTGCGTCCATCTCATTAATAACAGTAAAAGCTGCTCCAAATGTTGTTAATATGGTCTTGCCCACATCTTCTACTAGGACACTGTTATTTCCCTGTTCCTGTTAAGTATCTTTGATTTGACTCACAAGAAGAGCTCAGTCACCTGTAAGGAACAGTAGAACCCCACTGCTGTTCTCTTCATTGCTTGTTTACAGGTAATGAAGCTGGAATTATTAGGTGCTAATGAACTTTTTTGTTTTGAACAGGTGATTAAAATATTTCCTTCTAAATATAGTAACATACACAACTGACGTTTATCTTTACATCCAGCCCAACTACAGGCCAGATTTTGATGTTTTTCCGCTCTCGGTTTTCATTTTTTCAGGAAAGATCATTATTGAGATAGCAGCACTTCCAGATACTTTTCAGATAGAGCAGTAGGGTGTACGGTACAGATACCAATAACATATAAACCCTCATACTTTATATGTGGGACTCTACAGACCACTAGGTCCAGTACTCTGCAGCCAGCACTGACTATTTCAAAGGAAGAGTCAACAGGGACATTCCCACAATTAATGTATCATCCTATCCCCATGAACTACAAATTTCCTTACACTCTGTGACCAGATTAAAAAAGCACAAACAGAACATTCTAGATATTCCAATACATCTTCTATCACCTATGGCTCTGGATATTCTTCTTTTCCTCATTGTCTCCATCCTCTGTACACTGTCCTCATGTCTGGGCTTCAGTCATGTTCCAGGGCAGGGAGCAGAGAAATCTAATTACATTATTCAGGAGACAAATACTACCTTGTAGCAGGTTTGATTCAGTTACTTCTGTGACTGTTCTGCTGTTTTCAAGCTAACAGACATGGAGAGCAGAAAGCTCATCATTACTTTATTTGCTATGACGTTGCCTCCTATCAATTGCCTTTTTGATGTGAACATACCCAGGAACTTCAGCATTTCTTTACATCAAGCTCCTTCCATGTTTATCAAGCCACAGTTCAGGATACACCCCATTTCTGAGACACGAAGGAGTTTTGGAGTGAAAATATCTCAGTCAGCCAGAGATGTGACTGATGTACTTTATAGCAACCCACAGCTCCTCCAAATTACACGCGAGAGATACAAAGCGAAGCCCCTGAGGCTATTCCAGTGTCAAGAAACTGCCTTCGCCAGTTTTATGCCATGATGACTCAAGAGACAAGCTGATGTTCTGACAACACACTGGCAATGTGTGGAAGAGCTAAAGAAGGCCCGAGTCCTTCTGTTTTAGGAAAGAGAGTGCTAGATTACAAACTGCAATAGATACCACCATATTAGAAATACATTGTGCAGTAAGCATCACCATCTTGCACACACTCTACACCATACAAACTTGTTTCTTGTGACACACAGTTTACCACTAGATATTTCAGATTTTTCAGGCAGGTTGCATTTTTTTTAAAATCTCACAATCACAGCTGAGAGGTTTCTGTTGTTTGCTTAGCACCTGAAATTTCAACTGATGTTATTTCCCTGTGAAGTACCACCACCAGATAATCTCCAGGCCTAACCAACAGAGTGTCTTTAACAAGGGCATCTGACCTTGAAACAATTAGGGCACAAAGCCATCTCTTCCCTGAACCATCTCTTATAAAGAAGAAATATATTTAAGTCAAGCATCCATCTTTCTTCTTGCTTTCTAAACAACTCTTCAAACCTTTCAAAGGTCCAAAACAATTTCTTCCAAAGGAGCCAAATACAACCTCATAGATAGCCATCTTCTCATCCCATGAGTTAAACTTTTGCTGCACAGACAGGAACTAAAGATATTTTTAAAATGATGGATATAAAAACAGACCTACCAGGCATGAGCCAAAGGTGCCTGACACTACACATCCATGTTAAAGCATCACTAGGATTGCCAGCTCTCTGTGGCTGAGCAAGCCATCTGCACAGTCAGTGTGTGGAGAAGCTGGGGTTTTTGAAGAGCATTGTCCCCTGCATGTACACGGTACAGTACATGTATGTTACTGTCAAAGAAATCCCAGGCAGGAATAACTGCACCAGAATTTATGTATTTATGTACAGCAGAGTAATAGAAATAAGAATGTGAGAACGTATGTACCATGTAGACTACCTAATCTAGACAGCAGGCAGTGTTCACTGACTGTAGGTATTAGACTCCATGACCACATATATTTCTTCTCCACTCAACACTAAGTACTGCACTGAAGATGCTCCTCCTTACCAATCCCACTGAAGAGGAGTCTGAAATAATTTCCTGTAGAAGGCCTCTCCTTAGTCTGTAAATGATTAAAATTGTTTCTGTATTTCCCAGCTCAGGATGTTCTCCTAGGGTACAATTTTCTAACTGATAGATGTTTGCAAGGAGCAGTGGTGGCGGATTAGTCATTGTTTTTCTTCATTAATGTAGGATTGTTAGGTGCCCAACATCCCAAAAAACGAGAGTTAAAAATCACAATGCTAGACCTAGAGCTTTGCTTTTAAGGTAAACCACAGGTATGAATCCCACTGTGAAAAGGGATGTTTCCCACATAAATCTGGTGACGTTGCAGCTGGGAATGATCATTCTTGCTGCAATAGCATGAACTGAAAACGTTTGTTATGGTAGGAAAAACAGTACCTTGCACCACTACTTTGCATTACACTGCACTAAGGCCATCAAGCAAGATGCCACAGTTCACTTACAATACATAACATCTACCTTACATTTACATAACAGACCTACCTTAAATTAAATAAGCATTTCACCTTTTACCCCATCACCACCATTTAAAGTAGATTTATTCACTTATAAACAGTTCTAGCATCCAAAAACCAGTAGTATGAGTGATGATTCGTGACAATTATGGATACATGGTAGTTTCTCTTTAAAGCTACTGGGAAGTCATTTAATCCCTCATGACATTTCTAAGCTCTGGTTTCCCGTCTTTGATTCCCTTCTTTGAGGGAAGTGAAAGCATTGCCTTTTTACGGAGAGATGTCAATGAAAAACAAAAACCAAAATATAGTTTGTCTTAGAATGGCCTGGGTTGGAAGGGACCCTAAAGATCATCTAGTTCCAGCTCCCTTGCTGTGGGCAGGGACCTCTCTCACTGGACCAGGTTGCTCAGAGCTATGTTGGTTATGTTTTTAAAACACATGCAGCAATCCCGGTGGAACAAATTGGACCTGATGTTAGAATGTGACCCTGTAACTGAGACAACTGCAACATAACAACACCAAATCATCAAAAAATAAAAGTTGCACAGTCAAGCACAGGGTGGATAACACACAATTTGAGAGCAGAGGAAGGCTGATAATTCAGTAAGCTGCAATACACAAAACACCTACCGAAGTGGCAGAGGATGCAGAAAAAGCTGGAGGCAGCAATTACCACATATGGTTCTACTGGGATAGTAGGAGATTTGGGCAGAACTGGTCTACAAATTATTGCCTTCCCTGTTATTTGTTTCCAAGCAGTTTACATATGATCTGCAACACCATTATAGGAAATAACCAAAATACATATTTACATTTAGAGTGATATAAAGGCAGAACTTCATAAATGATCTGGAGATACGAAAATAAAAATGGATTAAGAAGTCCTATGAAACTTATTTTGATAAAGCATTGTAAGCATACAAGATAGTCAATTTAGATGGAATAAAACTGAAGGGAGGTATCAGGAATATTTGTAAGTACTCCTGATCTAAATGTTTTTCCAGGATGCTTTTAACATTAAACATTAATTGTGCTATAAAATATGTTTGCTCTATGAGTCCAGGGCTTTTTGTTGTGTTTTTGTTTGGTTTTAATTACTTGAATGCTTTGTATTGAAAAGAATGAAACCACTGACATAATATGTGGTAACAGAAGAATGCATCTGGCTTAACTCTGCTGTCATCTTTAGTGTTCTTGTTCTGAATTCAACCTTTTTTTCATTACAAGAAACTACCAAAAACTGTGGCCTGCAGGTATCAAAGAGAAATTGAGAATACGCAGCCTCTGGTTAGTACTAGGTCCAGCTTGTTCCCCAGTTTGTTCTGCTAGACAGAAACACTTCCTTGGTAATGTATGCATTTGTGTTAGTAGCTGTTTATAAAGCCACAACACAACAGTGCTATACAGACTCAGTTGCTGAACATATTCTTGCAGTTTTCCAATTACAGAGCAAGACCTGCCCACCTTTTTTTTTTCATTATTATTTTTGTCTAGGAAAACACTGCTGTCACAAATATTACAAGTGATAATTACCATGACATAAAACAGCCACTCACTTATTGTGGGTCTGGTATTATGCTTATGTTATCCATTTTCAGACTTCTGTAAAGTTACTCCTGCTGCTGAGAGAGGTACAACCGTAACAGTCACCAAAAGAAATCACACAAAAAAGTAACTTCATTAACATCTTCACCACTTTCCAGACCATCCTATGCAAGCAGTATTCAGTATTAAACTACAGATGCATGTTATAAAAACCTACCGAAGTCTTACTGAAATGTCCATGTTACAGTTGATACTACTAATTCCTGTTTCCATCTATCAGGCTTTAATGACAAGAAGGCACTGTTTTCCATTATAGAATTAAATTCTCTTCTTCCTCTCAGAAAAAGAAGTGGACTCTTTTCCACTATTAGTCAACAAAGTACAACACTTTCCATCTTTTTTTTTCTATTTTCATACAATTTGCAGTGGCCTAATGATCTAGTTTCTTTGCCTTCAGATCACAAATGTAGAAGTGGCTAAACATGTGGAATGTTCCACACTAATGAATTAGAGTATTTATAGTCACAGAGGCATTGACATTAAAACTTTTTGCTAAAATTATTTAAAGAATTCTCTCTGTATGTGCCAACGGCACCTCTTTTTTCAGAATGGAGTCTCAGAGGAGCACTGTTATTAGTTTACTCTTAAAATCATACCCACTGGAAACACAGGGTTGGAAAGCTGGGAGAACAGCAAATGCAGGCACATCCCACTCTGCACACTGTCAGGCAGACTGTCCACAATTTTCATAAATTCAAACATCCTCCCCCCTCATGTTAGTCCCTCTGTGATGCTCTGCTCCAGTCTTTCTATACTCCCTTTTCTTCCTGACACCAGACTTCCCCTAGTATGCCTGTCTTTTCCAACAACCATCAAAGAATTTCAGAGAGAAAAAACCCCTACGATTTAATGAAAACTCTAAGGTTAACACAAATAAAGACATTAATAAATAAATCAATCTTTTCATAAAACAGATGAAAAGGTGAAGCTTTAGCCTGTGAGTAGCTGGCAGTCAGGTTTTGGTGCCTTCTTAATACCTGCTTTCATCAAGTCCTCTCTGCAGTCCTGGACAACCACAGCTGCTCTCCTCCTTGCTGCTCTCTGGGGAGCCCCCAGTTAGTGTGTTAACTACTTTGGACAACAGAGGCATGGCATTCATGGAGAATGAGTTACTTCTTCAAGAGTCACTGAAAGCAGCATTCACGTGACAGCAGGTTTTAATACAATGCAAACATGAGCACTTCCACAGGGGGATTACGTTACTATCCTGTAGATACACTGTATTTTGTGCAAGCTGGAGCATTGCAACTAAACACTATCTTTGTAGAACACTACTGCATTCTGAAAATTTACCAGTTTTATTTAAAGAATAAACTTTCTTTAGAATGTACATCATTTCTGATTGTTTTTCTACTTAGAAAAATGAAGGTGACTGAATTTATTCTTTCTCCATTGCACATCTCAATATAGATGTAAAAACTGCAATGCAGCTGCAACTCTCCAGTGGAGCTGATAGCAGTCTCATCTCTACCATCACCCTTCAGCTTTTTAAATTATATAAACCATATTATTTCTCTCTTACTTCCCTTCAACAACCTTTTCTTACACACGCACAACCTTGACTCTTTTCCCCAAGAAGAACCCAGCGGGTCACTGAATCCCCTGCCTATCTTAAAGTAATTTT
This sequence comes from Daphoenositta chrysoptera, assembly GCA_013397915.1. NCBI lineage: Eukaryota > Metazoa > Chordata > Aves > Passeriformes > Daphoenositta > Daphoenositta chrysoptera. Next base: position 676,748 of record VZRO01007697.1, on the reverse strand, counting down.
TGCCCTATTTCACCTCTAGCATAAAGTCCTCATGCAACCTGCCATTAAGGAAAAGATGTAGATAGGAAATTATTCCTGGATCCCCAGTATGATCTATTTGACACAAGTGACTATGGAGACATGTCTGACAACTTGCCCAGCAAAGAGCTCCTCCCCTGGGCAGTGGGAATTGCTCTCTATCCTTCATGGGACAGGATTTTACTGTCTGCACAGCAGATCAAAGCAGATGAGGAAATTTAGGCCAGCATCTTTCTTTAGAGCATGCTGGGAGTAAGGAAGCCCAAGTGATACCACGTGTATCTCAGTAGGGTGTTCCCTTTTTTTCAAATAAAGATGACAATATTCTTACAGCCCTGATCATTGTGGTTGCAGCTTCAGTAGTAGGTTCAACCCACCCCTTGGTCTGCATTATCACAAAGGTATTGATCTGTGACAGCAAACACATATCCCTTCTCAAAATATCTATATGCATCAGGTACTACTCCGTAAGGAACTTGGAGAACCATGGGTCTCACAACTTGGCCAACTGAAACAGATTAAAACCATATTTGTGACACACAGTTGGGCAAAAAAAGTGGCAATTCTGTGCTTCAAGAATGACTGCTAGCCATGAAGAAATACATGGCAGAGCCATTGACTACAATGGCTGGACATTTTTACTCATGTTGTGATAATGTACATGATCAAATTGGGGCAAAATGGGAAAAAAGAAAAAGAGCACACGAGCATGTGTACATAAAACTAAAAACGTTCAATTTTATGACTCAAATTCCCTTTTTTTTTTTGTTTTACATTTCATATTCCATCCTCCGGTATAAGACCTTACAATTGAATTTTTTATTAATTGATTACATATAAAATAAGATAAAGAATTATGCACCCAATGAATATTTGTCCTTCACTTTAAAGGAGTATCTTAAAAAGATAATTACTAACTTATAAAGCCAGAAAAGAAATCACAGTCATGTGTTTGTCTGTACATAATCCAGAAACAGATTTCTTAACAAAAGATATTCAGCTATGAACAGCAATATGCAGAGCATGATAAATCACTTTGAAGCAAGCATCTGTAATGACAGAGCCTCCAAAGAACATTTCACAAGCAAAAGTATTATTAAAACAATAACACATGCTTTCATACTGATTTCTCTTGGTCTCAGTTTGCAACCAGGGACTTGTTTAGAAGATTAGAAGATAAACTCAAGGGCAGATTCAGCTTGTGACAGTTTCCGTACGCCTGCCCTGCTGCCTGCCCTCCCTGCTCGCTGCTGTGCTGAGGGGATGCTCTGTCACAAGCGATACATCAACCAGCCGAGCAGCAAGGCTGTTATGCAACGCGTCCATCTGTGGTTCCTCGGCTGGCATGGACTGCTCGCCTTAGGAAAGCCAAGAGTGTCAGCAGCCTTGCTTTGCAAAGACTCTCCTTGTTCTTTAAATAACTCCAAGGATGACGTTTGTGTGACTCCTCGCTGCCATACCTGGCTCATGAAGGGCGGTGCATGCAGTCCTGGCAGTACAACACCAACTGCGTTGCCCCTGGGACTGCAGTACTGGGAACTGGGAAAATCCTGCCTTTCCAAAGCAGAAACCCAGCAACAAAAAAAAATAACACCCCACAGAACAGGAGGTCAAAAAGCAACAGCTTCACTGCCGAGCACTTTATTTTACCTAATACTTCATCCAGGCTGGCATCTGATGACCAAGCATGTTTCTGGCTGAGCAGCCGAGCCCAGGAGGAGAAAAAGAAAGCTGCTCCCCCCTGCTCCCACTTGTCTGTCAGTGGCCCAAGCATGCCAGCATGGAAATGTCTAAGACTCCCACTGGTTTGAACTGGTCTGGTTTCTGTATTTCTGCCCAGATAATGGAACTGCTGGAAACTGCAAAGATTTGTTCCCAGTTTAGTGGTGTTTAGATAAACACACTCCTACGTAACACCTACACCTTAGGTGAGTAATTAAAAACCGAAGGTGAGTAATTAAAAACCAAAGATTTTCAACTGGATAGTGCTGGGTGCAAACACACAGTCAAATAAAAAAAAAAAAAAGAAAAAAAGCTTTGGCCAACTTCCATAATTCACACCTTCCTTCAGCATACCTCATTCCCAAGCAACACACCTGAGACAAATTTAAATATCTACCTATTAACGTGAGAAGAGACAACTGTACCATAAAGCTACATGTGCTGGGCTGTTTAAACATATTCATGTGCTGTCAGCTTCTGCAGACTGATGTTATTTTGGTATCCAGACTCAAGAAGATCATGTCTGAACCACCTTAATCATTTGATAGTGGATGTTCTATCAAAAACATTATATTTTCAAAATACTTAATGAAAATCTAAAGCAAAATAGAATTGTGTTGTTGCATGTGTGTCCACACACGTGCTTCTTCTAGAACAACCAGCAATTTGGGACACACAACACAGCACAACATTGTAAGAACCAGTTTTTCAGAAAAATCTTAAGGTGAAAACTTTCCCAAAAAAAGTTTAAAAAACCCCCCAAAATGTCATTGCAATCAGTTGTTGCAATCAGACAATGTGATCAACACAGCTTCATGCATCACTCTTGAATCAGAGATGTGTAGAAGTAAAGCTGGCTTCACATTTTAGCCCAGAGAGCATCTGAGTTATTCAGGGAAGCCCAAATGTCTAGCACAATTCTGCTGTGCTATTATTGTCATGGTGAACAGTCAAGATTTCAGATAAATCGAATGCAGTAATCAAAAATGCAATCACAGCCTTCATTTTTTGACTAATCTCCTAATTTTTTGCTCCTCAAGAATAAGCAGTTTCTTTCTCAGTTGATTTTTTAAAAAAATACCATTATTGAAAGAATCGAAGAAGATTCACTAGAATCAGAGAATACACGACTTTAGAAGCTGCCTTCACATAAACTTTCATAAGTTAACTTAAGTTTAGAGTAAAATACAGCAAGCAAAGGCTGTATGCTCTCTAAATATAACACGGAACAGCACTTCTTTAATACGTGTGCAATATGTTCTCTAACACTGCAAAATGTTTGCAAAAGTAATACCCAGTATTTCTGAGTCGTTGTGAGTGGGTTGGGGGTTATTACAGTATCAGTTATGAAAAGGGGCATTTGCTTCAAAAACTGGTAGTAGAGAAACTGCTATTAAAGAGAGAGACTTTATCTAATGATTTCTGGCACGGATCTGCCTAACGTCTGTTCCCAAAGCTAAATCACAGGGACAAATCTGTGGGGTCAATATTTATTTTTGTTAACTCAAGCCTCACTTCAGCTTCAACTTCTACGAACAGAAATCTGTAAAAAACAAACATTTAGAGAAGCTTTTTTGCAGCCAGAATTTTATCTGTACTTTAAAATCCAACTCTGGAGTATCCATTTTCCCAACTTTTTTTTCCCATGGGAAGTTTTTGTTAGATGAAAAATCATGCATCTTAGAAGATGACACTGCATAGCTACATATATAGTCCAGAGGATTTCAGCACATTTACTGATTGCATTCTTCCACATTAGACTGCTGGGGGAAATCAGTAGCTGAAATTTTGTTTCAGTAGCCCACAGTTCTCTACACTAAAGAAAAAACAGACATGATAAAAGGGGTACTCTTTTTGGCCCCCATACTTGCACTCAAGAAATATTTCATTTCATTCATTACATTCATTACATTCATTCATTTCATTCATTACGTTGCCTTTTTCTTCTCTTAGTTAGGATATAATTTGACAAGGGAAGTTTAACAAGGTGAACCTCAGCTTGCTAATGTGGAACAGTAATTGACTGCACAATGCTTTTCAGAATTCATTTATAGCGGTGACAAGAATATAGTTACTCGTGGAAAGAGCAAGTAAATACCTGTTCCACTCAGAAATCAGCTGACAGCCCTGGTGACCTGCTACTTGACTTAATTTCCATTAATTTTCCACTGGAGAAACTCCCAGCAGGGAACACAAAAGATACAACAAGAAGGTTCTACAAATATTTGGTTCCTTTGCCCAAGCACTCCTTTTTCCTGTGCTGTTTTTAAGTTAGATGTGCTAAAATCAATGTTCTTGCACATGACTGGCTATTCCAATCCTTGTGGAAACAACCAAAACACAGGGTACCAGCAGTGCACTGCATGAAAGGCTTCAAAAAGTTCCCAAATTAAAAAAAAAATCAAATGGTCAGCTAATGAAAACTATTTTTCCTTCAGGTTGTCATAAATATCAAGGATCTAATCCTGTACAATTTAGTTTACACCAGAAATTCTACTAAAATTAATCTTTTTTTTCCCCCTCTAAAACAGAACCTCCATCAACCCAGAAAAATGCCTGCTTGGCATTTATTATAGGATTAAAATGTATCGGTATTATGACTTAAGCCCTATAAAAGGGAGTTTGATGAATTACTTTAATTTTATTTATTTATTTATTTATGTATTTAGGTAAATGAAATGCGGAATTAAGCAACAGCTGAGTGGATAAATTGCAATGCATTTCTAAACCAGGAAAAAATGCTCTCATTAATCTAAAACACCATTCTGGAAATCGAGTACTAGAAATGGCCACATGAAAACGGGCACGTCTGAAACAGTCATTTGCAAAATGTAAGCTCCTGAAATAAAAACTAAAGAGGAGCACAAATTAAAATACATCCATACAACAGTATTTATTTGTTTATTTATACACACACACACAGACTCATACACACGTAAGTCAGCTCCAAGTTAGCAAGGTGAGGTACCCCCAGGTAAGATGTTTGGTGCTGGGGAGAAGGCAGCACAACAGCACCACTGCTTTCTATTAACATGACAGCTCAGGATTAGGCCCAGGCAAGGGTCCCCCGGGCATGATGCCAGCAGATAAAGTTCAAACTTGCACCCCCATCTTCCAGACAAAGCTCTTACAACTGCAGGAATCTGGAAATCTCAACTGCACCTCAGGAAATCAAAACGCAGCCCCGAATTTTAAAACTGCATCCTGTTGAGTTTGTTAATACATGAAACCAAGTGGTGGTTTCCCTCCTTCCACCCTCAAACCCATCTTCTCCCATTACACCTATAGTTGGCAGTATCTTAAAAAATACAGCAAAACCCAGAAAAAAATATTCAGATGGCTTTGGTAACAAATCTAGGACATCCATGCCTGTATTTAAGCTTTTAAATGTAGTAAAATATTGCCTCCAGCTCGATTATTCAGCTTCCTGGGTACAAAAAGGGTATAGCTGAGAGTACTGATTATTCTCACTCTCCCGCAAACCACCTGCAATCACACTTGATTTGTAGTTTCCATATGCTTAACTACTATAATCGAAGGATGCTTTTCAGTCACAGTTCTGAAACCTATTTGTATCTTTATCAAGGCTAGCAGCACTACCCGTCCCTGTGCATCCCCCTGCTCCAAGCTCCACGTTTTATTCTGAGTGCCTAGAACTGTGTGTTTGTTGGTGCAGCACCCAGGGCTGCTCCAGCTTTAGGATCTGCATTGAAGCCTTGGTTTCTGTCAAGAAATTCTTTTCTCATAGAAATCTTTTCATGTTTGGAAACAAAATGTCTTTAATGCATCAGTATGTTTTAGAATCCACTGCCATAAGCAATAAGTAAGTTTTTCAAACACTCTTTCTGAGGATTTTTAAAACCAAAATACATGGGATACGTGACACTGAGCTTCAGCTAAAGAATTGGTTAAAAATACATGCAAAGCTATCTGACACAGGGTGGGATTCAGGTGCTGTATGCCTGCAGTCCTGTTACTGTCAACAGAAACCTGGTCACAATAATTAGCAAATCACAGGACTAGACACTACCCAGCAGGGTTAATTTTGGGCTTGCCTAAATGTAGGTATCCAGCATCTTTGAGCTGCTCTAGCATTTTCTCCCCTGCCCCCCACAGTCATTAGCTGCTGCATGAGTCTCAGCCAGAGCTTCCACAGGCACCTCCAACACCTGATGGCACCTAACATGGCACTGGATGTTTGTGTCTGGCCAACTCCATCTCCCACTTTGTGTTTGCTTCACAGTAAGATGAACTGACCTCTAAGTCAACTGGCCCGACCACAACAGCTTATACAAGACTTTTATTCAATCTGCTGAAAGGAAGATCCCATTATTAATTAGTTTTTTTCAGTATAGCAAAATAGGCCCAACTTTACATATGGAAAGGCAAAAGAGCAAAGGAGTTTGCCCAGCATCAGCTACACCACCATAATCAGCTGGTGCTACCAATTCAGTAGTGAAACCCAGAGCAGATCCCCCTCCTTCATTACTCCTTGGAACCAACAGCATCCCCAAAAGCATTTCAAGGCAACTTTACAAAACAATTATTTAAACTTTACTTTCACAAAATCAAGGTGTGGGCTTGTCTCAAAACTTCTAAATCTGGGTAGCAGGCTTATTTTTGGTTTTGTCTCTGAATGCAAAGATTAAGTTCATCCTTGAGCACAGCTATACAAAACATGCTGTAAAATACTGGAAACTAAAAAGTGTTTATTGAAGATTGGTTTTTTTTTTTACAGAGGGACATGCTGGGCTGTTAATGCTGGAGTCATTTTAAGCTCACCTCTAAATAAATGTATTTTGGCACCGCTCCCATTCATGGTGTGAAATTAAAAGATTACTATTTTGAAAGTATACAAGCTGGCATAGTATGCAATTTGTCTGTCACAGATAAAGCTCACTATAAGGAAGCCAGCACTTAAACTGCAAGTCTATTTGCTTTTCTCCAGACCTTCCTAATGCTCCTTGAGTGGAAGAAGGACAGGGAGCGCTAGCAGGCTCCTAGCTGAAGCATTTTGTAAGTACCGAAGAGCTGTTACCTGCTGCCCATGTTTCTAGAATATTTTCATGAAGTTAAAAAGTACCCTGCCTCTTCATCTGTTCAAGTTATAGAGACTACAAGAATTACACCAAGTTCTTCCACACCTACAGTAGCTGAAGTTCTTTAAAAACCTACCTGTAGTACTGTATACAGAAAATATTCTTTTCCCTTCAGAGAAGAAGATAGCTAGTGCAGAATTGCCATGCTCTAATAGGCTGCAGGAATTTCTAGAAAACAACGATTTTCTTACTGGGCCACTTTTTGGTGAACTGACTGACAAACCAGTTTGGCCTTTGAACTGAGTTATTTCCCCTAGCAACAAGCCTTTTGAGTATTATTACCCAGCAAATCATTCATCTGTTTCTTCACTTTTGGGATATTCAGACTCTCCCCAGACCCCAAACGCAAATCTAAAAGGGAGACACAGTGCCTTTAGAGCAAATCCACTGCTTACTCAAATTCAAACCTCTACTTTATTTCAGATATCCCTGTATTTGTAATGCTTACTGTCCTACACCTACCAAGACAGATGCATCTACAAGAAGTGGCTAAAGCACCTTACATCAGGAATGAATAATCCTATAAAGCTGTTACAGACAGGAGCAATAATAGGAGTTTAGAAGTACAGAAGTTCACCCCATCCTCATCTAAGAACGTAGGTGTTGCACTAAGGGAGAAAGTAAAAGGTACCAATGAGAAACCAAAATAATGTTGAGGATTTCTCTTCCTTTTTAGAGAAGTCCTGAAGTATTTCCAGATGCTAGGCATGATTCACCCTTTGAACATGACATCTCAACCTAGCATCTCAATCTTCAGAAAAATCTGTTAAAACACATTTCTGAGGGGAATTTCAGTGAATCTAAGTATACAAATGCACTAACACCTCTAGCCTGCAGCCAGGCAGGAGGCAGAGTACAGCAGATGCATTTCCCAGGTACTTTATCTGAGTTTCTCTGACCCATTTGCAAAATGGCATGGTTTCTGACAAACACCCAGGCTGGATCATGAGACATTTTAGGAGCTAAGTTCCTTCACAGTGAAAGCAGAATCGTAAATGTTTTTTTTTTTTAATTTGTATACAGAAAAGCACACCCTATCTTATATTAAACACACTTAAGCTCCTTAAAATAGTGAAAGGCAAACCTATTTAGTTCTCATGTACTTTCTTGTGGGTTATTTAAAAAATAAAACAAAACAATTAGTCTTAACGTGGGCTCTAGAAACAGAAGAACATGCTTGTTTTCTTCTAAGAGCCCGAGTTTTATATTTAAACTCCTATTAGAAATTAAAACCCAGTTATTGAGTGGAATAATACAGCTTTGCCTGTATTTAGACTGCATCTAAACAAGAAACATATATATGTATACACATTAGGTCTACATACCCACCTTCCACAAAAAGGCAGCTCAGATTGCTGCTGAAAACTAGTAGTGCAAAAATGTTAAGGAGCAGGAATGGGGGGAGAAAAAAAATACCTGCTTATCCTTTTGGGAATGGTAGACATGCCATTCTCTAACAACATTGTGGAAGCAAAATAGAGAGTTCACTCTTTTGTTTTGCACTGATGCTTGTTTTTATTTAGTAGAAGCTCTCATAGGTCTTTAAATAATTCATAACGCAGTGGCTGTTGTTTAGTTCAAGAAGGGAGCCTGGAGAATGTTAATCAAAGCAGAGATGAATTGGCACAGCTGTAAATCTGCAAGGCCCCTCCCCAATGAGCTCATCCCCTAGCAGTGCAAATGAGAATGACATCATGCTTGCAAACCGCGGGTGCACTCACACTGCTCCCTGTCTCCTCCTCCCCACACAGGATTTCTCCTACTTTTTCGCACAGCTTTTTTCACCAGAAAGATCATTATAGAGATATATGTAGGTAGAAGGAACAGAAGCTGGAGGACCTGCATTAAAATCATGGGGTTTGTCCTCTGACATCTGTCAGAGCTCCAGCACAGACAACAAAGATACATCTTTCTATTTAGAGAAGAATGCACCTGCGTATTTATCAGTCCAGCTGAAAAAAAAACTTAAAAAACATTAGAGACATGCCTTTGAATAAGACCTACAAGTACTTTACAAAGTACCAATTCTACTTGCTTTCTTACAGAGCATGCAATCTGATGACCTATGAATCACAAAAACACTCTCAAAATCAAGTCTCAGATATATTTGTAAAAGAAAATGTTCATACAACTATGCTGTTGGAATCTCTAATTTCTCTAACCCTGTTTCAATTAGGCATCAGACACTTAAGGCATGGATATAAAAGTATGCAACACAGATGAATAATCAGAACCTATTGGTAACAGACAAATTAACCAGTTAATAAACAGCCCACAGACAAAAATAATGCATGGGAAATAAATATTCCAGGAACAACTACAATACTAACCTGCAGAAATCCAAGGTGTTTTCCTATTTGTCCATGAACAGAAAGGCCAGATGCATTTGTTTACTCTTACAAATACGTTAGCCCAGGTCCATAACAAGCTCGGTAACTTCAGAAAGTACAGTAAGCATTAATATTAACAAGTTCATTTGGGTCTATTTCATACTCTTCAATAATTAAAGTCATTATTTACTGGAGAAGTTGATAAAATTAGTGATTGCAGTAGAAATTCCAGCTTGGCTGTCCGATGCAGTCAGCTTACCACTCAATGGAACTAAATTGGAAACACCTCTCAGTCTCACAGCATCCACTGGTCTGGTAAACAGCCCACGCAAAGATCAGCTTTCTTTCTTCTCACTGAGTAAGGACATACTATATTAACTCCCATACGAGAATATAGTGGGGAAGAAATACAATCTAGGGAAATCCTTAAACCTTATCATCACCTATTCCTCAAAAAACACACAAAAAGTATGCTTTCTGCAATTTTGAAATCTTACCTTTTTTCCCCCTTTATAAAAGTCTTTATAACAAACAACTGAAGTCAACATACCCAAAGCTAAGTAATGTAGTTTTAACATGCAGTATCACCTGTCTTTTAGTCCAGATCAAAACCAAGTTTCTGCTTCCTGTGAGAATGACAGAATGTGGCTGCAGGAGGTTTACAGGCTTGCTAGTTATATTTCCAAACTCCTGGATTTTCTGTGCTTCATGTTGCCTGTTGAACTATGCTCTCTAATAGCCATAGTTTGGAGAAAAAAACCAGGCACACAGTGGATTCTCAGTGATGTCTGAAGAGCTTTGCAGACAGCAATACAGAGGAGAATTGAAACTGGCCTCTGAAGGAAAAGAGTACAGCTTTTGAAATGCACAGGAAAAATAGAAAATGAGAAGAAATCAAACACAGACAAGTTGGAGAAGCAGCACACTTGACAGTGACGAAGGATGCAGGGCAGCAGGATGCACCCAGAAGTCACTACCACATGGCCTAAGCCAAGATAAAAGATGCACCACAACACAAGAGGTCTCCCAGCCATGCAGGAATCATGGCTGCTCCTTGGGGAACACAACTGGGGTATTTTCAAAGAGATAGAAATGCTTGAGAAGCACTTGAAAAAAACAGAAGGAATTGGTTATAGGTCACACAGAGAGGAGTTGCAGAGGGGCAAAGGACCATTTACAGCCTGATACAAACTGCCTGGTGTGAAAGCAGAGGAGGAAAAAGGTCTAACTCTAAGGTTAGAGGACTTTTTTAGCTTAGAGAACTTCAGTTCTATAACTTTGCATAGCATTTTTAGTGTTGAATACAGTGTGTCATTTCTGGACTAGGACATTTTTCAGATACCAAAAGAAAAACAAAACTGAAGAGGTTCTTTACTCAATAAACTGTGAACTAATTTTCCCATTAACAAGCAGGACACCTTGTTGTTCCAAACTAATACAAGTCCCAACTGCATTTTCAGATATGAGATTAAGAAACCTAAAATACATACACCCAGAAGATAATAAATGCATTAACAAACCCATACTTTAGCTGTAGCACTGCAAAGGTAAATGCCACTACACACCACCGAGTCCAAGCAAAGGTCTGCAAGCACACTATGGTTCTACGTTCTCCCACTGTTATCCATCAGGTGGAGCAGTTCAAAGTTTTTCTGGTAAATGGCAAGTAAAACATCAGAGGCTCATTTCACAGGAAGGCACAGCAAGGCACGGCCTGACCCCAACAGAGGGGCAATTTCTGCAGGACTTCGGGAGATGTACAAACACAGGATGCCATAAAATAGTGCCTGCACAAACCCTTAGACTCTTCCTTCAATCTCCTATTCCAAGGAATCCTGCCTAGCCTTCTTATGTAAACAGCTGCACATTGATATGCTCAAGATTTCAGAAAATAAGATTTCGGCAGAGGAAAAAAAGCCAAAACATCCCTTCTGATCCAAATGCAGATTGTGAATCTTTGTAAACAGACTCTGTACTATGAAGAATTGTTTGGAAATCTCCCATGTTAGCATCAAAGTCTTTGGCAATTAGCCCCCAGATCCAAATTCTGTAGCCTCATTTTACCACAGTTTGAGAAAACATACTTATCCTTCAATATTTACTCATAATGTCAAACAGCTTGTACCTCTCCCTTCTCCACACTCTCCCCCTGCCCCCAGCCTCCAAATGGATGCTTGGAGTTAACCTGGACAAAGTCTAACCAGAAACTTCAGAAAGTTTAGATGAAACAACAGATTGTTTGATCTCTCTATGCTATTACTTTGCCCCAGAAGATGGTAATAAAATGTAATGCCTCTGCTTAAAAAAAGAAATTTTACATTTGTAATTCAGAAAAAAAATTAACCTAAGCTCTTCCTCATTTTGTTTCCATCTGCACAAAACAAATTTTTAATGCAATTTAGTGACTAATGGCAAAAAATTTTAGCCGTTAGTGCTTGATAAGCCTCTCCAAGCAGAAAATACATACACAAGAGTTACAATATGGAAAAATCCTACTAACATAGAAGTCTTCTTATTTCTGTGGCTTTCAAAGGATGTATAGAATGACACCCACTTGGACAACCAAAATGATAGGTGCATTTTCATTACTTATTATTAATCTTTTAAAAATAATCTAATTCTGTAAAAGTTATTCTAAAAATCTGTGGAATATAAACCATCTTTTCTGGGGACTGTGTACAGTCAAATGCAAGTTATTAACAACATTTTAAAGGATGGTTTAAAAAAACCTTCCAGAAGTACCATAATTGCATGCAAAACTTGCTTATGTGGCTTTTTAAATAATAGGATGTGTTAATTTACATTTCTTTGATCTGCATAACACAAGCTCAGAACCAAGGACTGCTGCCAGTTTCTCGCAGGCAGGGATCTAATCCATAAGATGCAAGATGGGCAGGTGCACCAACACCAGCTGCAGAAGAGAGTGCATGCCCAAAACCAGAAGAGGGAAAGCTGTGGTGTAACATCAGGCAGAATTGGCACTTTAAGGAATATCTAAAGATGTCTGGAGAGATCCGGTTGTGCAAGCCACAGAAAACACACAGCTGGGTACAAGGGAAATATATACAGAATACTCAAGAAAAGGACTTTTGGATGAAATAACCAGAAAGACTTCAAGAGCTATGATGGTTAGAAGTAAACAGAAGTGGACAACAAAGGATAACCAGCAAAGAAAGGACTATGTTCCAGGTGAGAGGGGGAAGTAAAATCATGGCTGAGAACAGAATTTTCACCCCAATGTAGGTCCCAGTAGACTAGGAAACACATCCAGATGTGAAAATGGGAGGAAACAGATCCCCAGAGAACAAAACATGTCATCTGTAGGACAAAGCTTGAAGAGACATGGAGGCTCCAGCAGAGGTGCTGAAATGCCAATGGGCAGAGCAGAAGGGCTCCCTGGCTAGTGCAGGGTTTCAGAAACCATCAGAAAACACAAAATTGCACTTTCTCACCAGACATTTCATTTTTCTGCCTTTACAATTTCTCTTCAATGTGCTAGTGAAGAATTATTAAATATTACTAATAAAAGAAGAGAGAGAAGATGCTAAGTTCTTGTGCTGGCCAGGTTAAACAGGGAAAATCACCAGTTTACCAAAGCATAGCTCTACTCAATATAAAACACAGTCAAGTTACTGTTGGTTCTAAATATTCTTATTACTCTCCAGTTAAAGATAAATAGCATCAGCATAATCAGGAGAAAGCTTTCTCTGCTCTTCTAAGCTCTGCATGTCCCTAACATCTGCTGTAAGAGAAGGTTCACATTGGTTAAATACAGCTTTTCCAGTTTCAATAAGGTAAGGCAATACTCTGTTTGGGGGATCACCATTACTCCAAACTTAATATAATATCTGCTGCTAGATAAACAACTGCAGGACTAATACACTACTTCAGACCATCACATCAGTCATTAAACACAATGTTTTCTTTGGCTGATTCATCCCTGCTTCTTTCGTCTAACAGCAGACAGTCATATTTCAAACATAATTTTGTTTTCTTTGGCTCAGAAGATTCTATTATGTGGACTGAAAATGATGAGTTTATCTGATGAGATTAGAGTCTTTAAAGCATTTTCATGCTAGTCAATCCTTATGATAGGATGCTTAGTTTGGAGGGCCTAGCTGAACAAAAGCAAAGCACTGCAAGACACCAGCAACACATGGTGTAAGAACCACGGATGCTGTAACAGAGCCACTTCTACCAGTGTGACTGACATGTATTCTTCTGTAGAACTCTTTATTTACATATAAAGTATATATTTATATATACTTATAAAATATACACACATGCTCTACACCCCATTTTAACTCTCCCACTTCTAGTAATTCTTCATGTGGCTTAGGTTGGTAAGTGCATAACTGCTGAAAACAGTACCAAACAGTACCCTACACCTTATAGGCAGAGGAATCATCCAGTTCATTCCTGTGGCTTGAGCTGTGGAGAATATCAAATGCATGAACATGTACTTTCTTCCCCAAAAAATGTACACTCTGCTATTGACTTTTATATTTGGGTGAGGTGCAAGGTCTGGTATCACAGATGCTAAGCTCTTCATAAAGTAAGATACAAGAGAAGAATGAATGATGCTTTATTCTTCTTTTAAATCTCAACTGCTATGAATCACACTCTTCTGTTTGAAGACCAATATGACTGCAAAATGGGCTTTAAACCAGATAAAAATATAAAAATCTCAGTTCTTCATTACCAGATCAATGTTAAAATTTGCTGTTTAACACCTTGTCTGGACTGATCAGAGAGACTGGCAATAACCTAAAATTGCTATGGTGCAGCAGGACAGAGAGTCAGAATCTACTACCAAGGCTAGCAACTGCCTTTTGTCAATCCAGAACAATGCACTTAGCCCATCATTTTCAGAAAGTCAATGATTCACAGTTTGATAAACTCATGCACAAGTCTCACCACAAAATGCCTGGGAAACTGCAAGTCTGGATGTTTAGATGCTTTAAAACCACACTTTATATAACTTGTGTTGAACACCCAAAGATAAAAGGTTTTAAATAAATAAATTAGATTTTCAGAATACGTGCTTTTGACCATCATTTGAATCCAAATACGAGAAAAGAAAAAGTAATTTCACATCCAAGAGAAATCAAGGACTTTTTCAAGGTCCTTAGGCATACAAGGCAGGAATGGCACAGATTTTTTTTATAGGAGTGTAAAACTTCATATGGAGTAGAAGGTATTTTGCTTTGTGTTTGGATCAGAGGTTTTTTCCCTATTTTTCAGGTCAACTTTGAGGCAGAATTTTGAACAATGGACCTTAGACGGGAAGTGTAAATGTGACATAAAAATAAGAAGAAGAAGCTGCCTGTTGGGAATTAGAAGGAGGAGAGCAGGGCTGGCTGTCAGGAAGTCTCCACTTCTAATCCTAGTACAGCCCTTGCCTTGCTGAGCAGCCACTTCCTCCTGCTGTACATCTTCTGATGCTTCTTGAACATCTTTAAAGTGGTTTTGCTTAGTGTTCTCAGTTTAGAGCATGTTAGTGTCTGAACAGCACTGAATCATAGAAATGCTGTACAAAGAGCTATTATTTTTACTGTCAGCAGAGTTGCTATCCTATACACACTGAAGCATTTTTCCCTAAAACAGTCATCTCTGCGCATGTCTGAAGTTCAGTTAAAAAGCAAAAAATCACCTCTCCTAAATTACACATCATATTAATTAGCTGTACTGCAATACATAAGTACATAACTGTGTGCAGACACGGACAAGGGAAAATAAATGGGAAGCGATTCGCACTAAATGTAGTTAGTAAAGCAGCTGTTCTCAGAGCCATTAATTCCTGGACGATGACGTGAGCTTCAACTGGATAATGCACTTATAAATACCCAGGTAATTGTCCTTCACTTTTAACAGTGGGTCATCTGTTCAACCATTCCCAGGTTTAACTTCAACCCAATTTCCACAGAAGACAATCAAAGTATTTTTGGGTGGGGGGAAGAGAAAATAGAAGTGACCCTTGAGACTCATCTAAACCAGAGACTTTGTGAATTCATGTTCACAAGGCTTTACAGAGATGCACATATATTTATCTATACTATACACACATATACATGCTTACATAAACGTATGCTTCATCAACACTGTTTTGCAATCTGGAGTTTGTCAAAACCTATCTAGTGCATCACTATTCAAACAAAGAGTAATCAAGTTTCAAAGCTGCACAGATGGATGGTTGCCAACTTCCCCGTTCCTTCAGAGTGTAAAACAATGCTGCTGCTTTATACCTGCTGTAAACAAACTGTGTTCAAAGCACTGAATCCTCAAAGCAAGCCTCCTTCACTCCAGCAGCACTCTGCTGTTGGGAGCCTACATACATTTTGGGGAACACAGAAGGAAGGAGGTGGGAGCAGAAAGAGCAGCTGAAACATAATTAAGCATTATGAAAAAGAGACTACTCAGTTTAAATTGCAGAGCTAGCAGTGGCAATAAGACTATTGCTTTGCAAGTGAACAACAGATATGCCTTCTCTAAACTAGTTTTAGTGCCATTCTTTGGTGGATAAAAGTGCTTTTCTTGTCTTCCAACCATACATGAACTACAGCAGATTGGGTCAAGTCCAAGCTGTGACCATACAATGCATCAATGTGGAAAAACAAGTGCTGGATTCAGTTTTCAGAACAGGTTACTTCTATCAGCACACTAAAATGCCATCAATCTCACCTGCTCATTCTACTCACTAACCTCACACAAGTACTGAACCAGCTGTGGAGCTCCTCTAATCCTCTCCACCACTATTTTACCTTCTCTGTTAAAACTGAAGAAAAGTTGCAGAGGGGGAAAAAATAATAATAAAACCACAGAAAATATAGCTGCTTAAAAGGTGTGACCAACAAAATTCCTCATGAGCAACACAGAAACCACAGGCATCTTTGGTTCCTGCTTGAGACATGCTCAAGTGTTTCTCCCACCGTGTCTCTGCTGACTGGTGTCAGTCCCATTCCCATCCCACCTCATCCCAAACCTGATCCCCCAGCTTCCTGGAGGGTGCTTCAATTGCCCTTGGCAGATAAGCCAGAGCCTGAATATCTATGACACAATAAAATGGGATGATCACCCATGGGATACTCATTTTCAACTTTATTCATGCAACCTATATTCAATAGCAATTGGATAATCACTGTCCCTTCCACTACGTAAAATGATGGCAGAGAAAATAAATAAATAAATAAATAAATAAATAAATAAAAAGAAGGGGTTATATTGTTCTCCATGCCCACTGGGGTATGGGGAACAGGCAATGCATGCAAAAACAATGAAGGAGGTTTTAGCTGTACTTGGAAAAAAATTATAGCAGAAAAAATATTTAAATCCTGGAACTGACTGCAATTATAAATGATGACCTGCCAACAGGTACAGACTTTGAAGAACAGATTAGACAGTTACCAAAAGGGGTAAATACTACTGATCTTGCAGGTCTGTATGTCCCATGGAGGATTTTTAACCTATGGTTATTCTATTCCAATGCTATAAATCACATTATGCCAATATCTATCGTATCTTCTAAACACATCTCTGAGGCAACAGTATTTAAGCTAACAGTGTAGTAAGTGAGCATTTATTTGGCATAGATGATGGTACAGAAAATATGGCAATACACCAGAAATAAAATATGCAGTCATGTATATCCTAAGCGATAGAGTTTGGGCATATTTTTTGAGCAGAACATGGTATGAATTTAAGGTTGTTAAAATCTGTTCAAATATTTTCCATTAAAATAACAACAATTCTCTCTATCAACAAGTCAAGGCTCTGCAGTAATGATAGCATATCCATTTTGCCATCAAGATAAACTCTAACATAAAGAGTTTACTCTATGTACATATACACAGATATGTTCCAAGGAAAATCTTTACTAATTACCACCTAGATTTCTGTAACGTCTCTGATCAATTCCATAACCTTTCTCTGCAAGCTGGGTACTGCAGATGATGGTCAGACCTTGCTTTGACTGAAATCAGCTAGAGAAGCTGCAGGGCAGCAGTGTCCCTTTGCTTCAGCAGAGCAAGAGCAGCCCACTGTGTGTGCACCCCGGCACTGCTCACTCCCATCTCCAGTCCCTGTCTTCCAGAGGGAGCTGCCCTGCTGGCTTACAATGAACAACACTTGCTGATAGCCTAAAAAGGGCCTCCTTTTGTGTGCTGGGAAGAAGCAAGGTACCCTTAAGCTGCTAAACCATAATTTCCGTAACAGATACCCATTCACATTAGTGCAGAACTGGCAGACTGGCAGGCTCTTGTCATTGTCTAGAGATAACTGTGTGTGTTTTGTCTCAAGTATAGCATGAACAAACCCATCTCATTAGACTTAGCAATATATACTGACAAAATTGGTTTAGGAAAAGAGGGAATTAGCCTTGTGTTCATAACGGTTGTTCTCCAGGTTTTTGGCTATCTTTCACTTGGCTTGTGGGGCTTGGTTTGGGATTTTGTGTTTGGCATTTCTTAGTTTGTTGGGGTTTTTTTTTTGTTCTGTTTGTTTGTAATTAGAAAGATAAGCTTCTTCAAAGTCTAGTGTTTTCTTTAGGTTGTACTGTTTACAGAAATGGGAAACAATTTGTCCTCACTGCTTACATAAAGAAAATAATGTGCATTGTGTTTGTGGCCTCACCACAGGCGTTACTCAGCAAATTTTAATTATCCTGTTGGTGATTGAGTGTTGTGTAAAAACATATCCTAGCATGTATACACATCTGCCCTTGCTTATTAAAGTCTGTTAGCTTTGGCTAGCTCACAGACATGAAGATACTTCCCACCAACCAAAGCAGATTTTGAACTTTCATCTGTTGTTCACTGTTCTCTCCCAAATAAAAATTGGGTATAATCAGCTTATACACCAAATGTTGATAATTTCATGAAAATAGTAGCAAAAAAATGATGACTGGGTTCATGTATGTAGTTAGCCAGATTTGCTTTTCCCAAGCTACTTCCTTCCCTCCACAAGCTTGCACAGCTCTCAGAAGCCTTCCTTCACAATGTAGTGCGGCAGGGAAAGGATGCTCGGATATTTTCCAGGCACACAAATACACTTAGTGCATAATATGGGAACTATGTAATTCCTTAATTAAGCATAATACAATTTATCCAATATACTGTTCATAGAATACATCACAGAAGCATAAGATGATTTGAGGTGTATCTTTTACAGTAAAAGAAACATTTTTTCCTCACTGGAACTGAAGGGAATGCTTTAGAAGAGCGACTGTGAAAAATGTCAAGTATCTCAAAGAAGGTGAGGTTTAGAGAGTCGCTGGTGGTCTTAAGGGATTGCTAGAGAAGAGGCATACCCACAGAAGGCACCTGGGGAGAACAAGTGGGAGAAGGAAAACACACAGTGAAAGGTGGGAGGCTGTAGAGCACAGTGAGACAGATTTTACAAAGCAGGAAGGCACTCTAGGCCAGATGTTTTCTAAGTTCCTATGACATCAAGGCATACATTTAGCTCAAACAAGCTTTAATTTCAAAAAGTAGGTAAGAAAGGCAGAAACACACAGAATAGCTAAGTATTTGCCCCCAATACAGGAATGAACAATAGGACAGCTTGTTTTTAGTTTTGAAGTCTGACTGAAGATTTTATCTTCCGTATTTCCTGTTTCTGATACATTTGTAGCAAGTAAGCAAGCCACCCTTCTAAGACCACTGAGAGGCAAATAACAACAGTCAACAGTACTTTAAAAAGTACTAATGACACAGAAGTACTGTGATGAATGGCAGCCCTGTTATAAGGGTTGTATTTCACCCAGGCGTATACACTAAAAACTGCCTAGGAGCCAGAGTCTCCTCAGCAGCACCCAGGCAGTCCCCTCCACCTTAGGGGGGATTTCACTGGTGAAATGAGGCCAGCATCTACTGCTCTGCAGGCTTAGCTGCAACCACGAGCCGCTGAGACCTCAATCCTTGTCCCACAGAAGGAAGCCAGAACCTGATGGGTAGCACTGGTAGGTGGGACATTTACTGAGCCCTCATGGTTTCTTTCACAGCATCTGTATTTTTCCTTGGCTCTCAAATCCAATTCCTCACTGCAGAAACGCTGTCTCTCATATTCCTCTGCCATAATAATGACAGGCAAACTCAATTAACACTGTGAGCAGTTTGGATGTCTGCACAACAGGTTGCCAGAAAAAAAAATCCCAAGGGGGAAAAAAAGAAAAAACCAACCAAAGATAACTAAGAACATTTGTTGCATAATGTAATTCAAAGCTTCTATCTGCAAGACCAATACAAGACATGTTTATTATGTCTTAAATCAAGATGTGAAAGCTTGGTTTTTAACTGCTTAATGTTAATGATTTATTATATGTGCAATACGTATCTAGTTTGGTAAGACCCATATTATGCATTCAATGCAGATTTTCTCTTCAAGCTTCTTACTCAGATCAGAACATAATAAAATGACAAAATTGTGCATTCCCCTGCAAATAATTGCTTCAGAGATTAGCAAGGGAGCCATGTATCTTCCTTTGTAACACCCTGAATTTCTGTCAACATCATCATAAAATATATACCACAAAATATAGTAAGGGTAACCACAAGCCTTTTTATGTGACATATTTTAAAGGGCTTTCAACATTGAATCGATCTTCACTACTGCTGTTATTATTCTTGTGATCTAAATGTACTTTAGATAGGTACTTGAAGTAGAAACATTAATTTAGAAAGATTAAGTATCAGGAAGGCATTTCTCAAGACACTAGAGATGAGCACACAAGTATGTCACCAAACAAATGCTTACCCCCAAGTTTAAATATATATATATGTGTGTGTGTGTGTGTGTGCATATACATCCATAAACATACTGTGTACTTACTTTGAGAACTACTCATCTGTAATCTTAGAGCTAGGGGCCCAGCGAATCCCATAAAAGCAACAACCATTATATAAAACAAATTAAGCAACACTGAGAGGCAAGAGACAACAAACATTCCCTATACTAACAGCCTTTCTTTTAGAAAGAGAGGAGAACAAATCATTTAGTCCAAGAGGACACAGACAAAGGTCCGTGACTTCAGCATGCAGTTCTGAGGAGTTAAGCTAGGAAAGAGCAGCAAAAACATTCTTTCTAAAGCATCAGCACAGGTTCATAAGGAAGTATCATCAAACCTTTTTCTTCGCAGGCACTTTTCATTAGAGAGAAGTATCAAAATAGGCCCAGCACACCCTCTTTATCATATTTTCCCTCCTCACGCAGCCAAGTGAGGAATCTCCTCACACCAAGCCATCAGGTGACAGTGCAGTATGTGGCACTGTGTGCATGTACAGGAACGTACTAAGTGCCTTTTTTTACCACCTTATGTCACTGCCTGCCTTCAAGGGAGGAACCAATTGGACATACACAGTGAAAACAAAAGAGATGATCCAAATTAACATACACAGCAGGGAGCATAAGCTTGGGAACACAGCTGGGATGAAGAATGTCCTTCACATACAAAATTAAGACTACAAAGTATTTAACAGAGGTTTTCCTGGGGAAAGCATTACCTAAACACACGCTCTACACTGCATTATAAAGCTGATGATAATGACAGTACATCTGCTACTCTTGGAAGTATCACCCTCTGTTCTTCCTCAAACAAACAGCCATGACATTAAGTTTTGGGTAACAAACCAAATCAAATTAGGAGCAACAGTTACAAGAGCTTACAATAAAAGAATAACTTCCTAAAAGCATCAATTGGCTATTGACTCCATTTACCATCTGGAATACTGCCATTACTATCAAAAAATACATGTGTCAACAGAGCAGCAGCCTCAGTGCAGTATGCTAGTGTTGGTGCTGCAGAGGACAACTATTTCCACAGGATAACACAGCTGAGCTGTCCAGCCATATGGGGGCTTCTGGCAGGCCCCTGGAGAGGAGAAGGAAGGACAACACTCAGATACCTCAAATTTGGTATAACGTATAATCAAGGAAACACTCTGCTACTGTATTTTGTCAATTTTATTCTATACCTTTCCCTCAGTTCCCCAAGCAGGCTATCACATACATAGCCACTAAGAATGAGTGTTTTATCCCAAAATGAGAACGAACAAATGTTTCTAAACACTGGTTTTATACGGAGTGTAAACATACATTTGCTCGGGAGTGTTAAATATTTTTAGCAAAATATCTCATTTAGTTTTTATTCTATTGATGGAAGAGCAAAGAAGCAAAGTACTTTGGAATGTTCCTTCTCTGCATGGACAACTAGTAGCAGAAGTTCATATTCTAAGCACAGTTATCCCCAGTCCTCTAAAGATGCTACTACCTCTGTTCTGGTCACTGGGTACTAAGTACAGGTGGGTCAAGCTCATAGTATCAGACCACCTGCAGGAATTCTCATGGCAGAATTTAAAATAGAGACCCATGCAAAACTGCAAAGCTCTTTATGTATTGAGCTTGACTATCATACTTAAAGAACAAAAACTATTTTTTATTGTTGGCTCGAGAAAGCTGTGATCAGGTTAAGCTTTTGGAAGCTTCCGAAGAGCAGCCGTTTATCCAGGTATGGAGTGAGGCTTTCCACATGTAGTACAGGTGTAGTGCAATACCATGTTACTGAGTGCTCCCCCAGTGACAAAATCAGATAGTATCTTTTTTGAAAGACTAACTAAGATCAAAACTTGTGGAGGCTTCATGCAGGCTTTGTGTATCTAGAATCACTTCTGTTCCACCATGTTCTCAAAATGATCAGGGATTTGAGATGGAGGAATTATAGATTATATTAAACCATGCAGATCAGTAAAACCACAAGAAGATGGGGTTCTGCTTCAAATAAAAACAGCCCTTTTGAAAAATCTAATTTACATACATAGCCTAATCTAGATACTGATATTTTGAAGTGATTAAGTGCTCCCTTCTTTGAAAACAGCCTTATTGTCACAAAACCTGAAGTAGTAACAGGGAAAGCAGGTATCTGATGCGTATAAATAATCATATAAATACTTCTTACAGTTATTAATAAAAGACATCTTAAAATAGTCTTTCTTCTATACAACCACTTACACGGCTTACATACCACATGAATAAGAGTCATAGGAGTTTCACTGTAGTGTAGTTGTCTTAGGGATACAAACAAAATAGTTTTAACTCCCTGTACACACAATGCAAGCATATTACTATAAATGGAGAAAGGCAACACTTTCTATTTCCTTTTTTAAAAATGTGTAAAATGAACGTTTTCATGCATATGATGCTAAATGAGATAGGACAAAAACTTCTTTAAATATTTTACAAATAACTGTCAGTGATATGACTTCTCTCAGAAAGGGAGGCTTTGTGTCTTTGATGACCTCAGTGATACAACATCAAATACCACTGAAGAAACTTGAATATTTTAATTTTACAGCATTTAAATGAAATTATAGCTATGAAGGTAGCTATGATGTGTGTAATCTGTGTAACCGTATATACAGTAGCCCATTCTTGCACATTTTTCACAGATACACAAGTTACAAACCATGTACCCATTGACTTTTTTTTTTCTCAGCACAGATGGCATTTCAAGAGCAATTTTTTTGTGCCACAGCTAACACAAACCACAAAGAAATTACTCTTATTGAATATTGCCTGCTGTTGAAGAGTGTTTTGAAATTACACTCCATTTTTTAAGGGAAATGAAGAGCTGAGAACAAGTCATGCATTCACATCAATGGCTAACAGAGAGAGCAGCAGTGCTGACTGAATGCAGCTCTTCACAAACCAGCTCCTAATGGTTGCTGCAGATTAGGGACACATTTTTCCTCTGTGCCACTTTTGAGGAATTCATTGAAATTTGCTTCGCAATGAGAGCACAGTCTGTTGGCAACTTCCATCACACAGATAAAATTATGTAGCCTTTTGTACCGGCTACCAGTGGAAGAAGATTTTTAAGAGAAGTAGTTATACTTTGACAGATGAAGACAAATCTTCAAAGCAGTGCTTTGATTTCAGGATTTCCTAGAGAAATGGGAAACTTATTTTTATGTGTATATGTAAACATGCACAAGCAAAGCCTCCATCTGTAAACAATAATTACCTAAAACAATACAGACTCCAATGTCAGGCAGTAGAACAACTTAGCTTTACCACACTTAATTGTACAATCAAATTTTCACACGTTTTATTTTTCACTGGGTAGCAAGTCCATAGTTAAAAAGACTGGAAATTAACACTGGCCAAAAATCCAGATGGCTAAAGTCACCAGCTGGTGTTAAAGTTCCCTCTTCTAACATTAATACTATGGAAATCTGGGAACTATGAACTAAGAGGTCTGTGTGACGACCAGGTACTACAAAAGGTCCCACCAAACAGAGAGTCACTTTTTCATGAGAAGTAAGCTTCATCTGTATTCTTGTTAGGTCTATTGCTCTTAAATCACATCCTGCTCTCACAGCATCAATTACGGTAAACCAGGCTCAAACCCCATAATCACACATAGTTACCATTATGTCCCAGTGAGTGAGAATCACTATCAAATATAAAACATTACAAGTAAAGAACAGCAAAAGCATGTTTCTTTATTCAGGAAATTAATATTCCTTCTGCTTCTAACATTACTGGGAAAAATACCTCAAGAAAAACGTTAACTAAACCATGATTTGCGCTTTAACAAGAAAATTACATTGGCAAAATCCTGCTGGATAGGCCATCCAGCATATCCAAGACAAGTGATGAAAGAATTAATTGTACTGGTCACATAACTGGTTCCTCTAGAAGCTGCAACTGATTGACCATGATGGCTGTGGGGATGTCAGTAACACAGTCAAGTATTAAATATCTTGTAAGTGTCCAATCTGCACACAGCACAGCACAAAGGAGAGAAATGGGGAACCAGAGAAAGGTCCACCGGAAAATAAAAGATACATTATGCACAATTTCAGAGCAAATCTTTCTACAGCTGGGAATGCTACACCTCTTTCAACAAACAATCCTATCCAGCATATTGCTGTGGCTCTCTGGCAGTGAGAACCTCTGAACAGTAATGCCTGAGTTTGTACCACCACCTATGAAATATCAGCTTATTTATATCAAGCTCAACCACCCCAGTGGTAAGCCACAGCTAAAATGGGAGAGCCCTGCTCTGTTCCCCAGCATGCTTGAGACTTGATGCAACTCACCGCTTGAAAGGTGAGTTTCCAACAGTTTGCAAGCTCTCAGGGATGCTGTCATCTGTCTCAACATCATGAGAAGCTGGTTCAGCTATCACGGCAATGAACACTACACACATTCAGGCACCTAACCTGCAGATGGCCTTCCAGGTGAGCAAGGTGACTTTTGGAGATGTGGTTTGGCTCTGTGGTAACTACCTGCAGAGTTTTTATTTGCAATTTAATCAACCGTTTTCAAAGAAGTTTCTGCTACACGGTTTTTGCATACTGCAGGCAGACTAAAGGCATCCAGAGCTCAAAGGATATCTACAGTCCTTCTAGAATGCAAAGGAAATGTAGCAGTAGAAAACAGCATCAAGAAATATATAGGTTTTTACTTCAAAATATGCTAACAGACCCATTCTCTAATTGCTCTTTGGATAAGAGTTTTTTTCCTATTAACAGTTTGATCCTAGAAGGCACTACACCATTTTGTAGCAGACCATGACAAGCAGTTTACCATCAATATCAAACAAAATCAAGCTCTACCAACTGATTAGGTAAAATTCAATCAAGCTGCACAGATATTTAACTAAACAAGTGTAGCAAACAAAGCAACAATTTACTACTTCAATAATTAGCTGGTGCATATATTTGGAGAAGCTGCTTTTAAATGCATGGTATTGCCAACTACTATCAGAATTTTTACAAAAGCTCTGAAATATGGGAATGACTCTGGGAGTAGTTTTCATTATATAAAAACAACCGTTATCAAAGTTTCTAATTAGCATGAATATACAGAAAATGAAACTTAAGAAACAGGAGCACTCAACCTACAGGATTGTGAAAAAACAGGAGAAGACATCACACCTCCATGAAAAGCTATTGGGCTAGCAGGGAAACTTAGAGGGCTTGGAAGCTCACAGAGCTACACTCAGCAAATCCAAAGCACAGCCTGGTTTCTTGGCCTTTTGTTTTCACCCAATTAGACTGAAAATCCTCAGCAGCCAACAAATAGTTGATATCCTCTGAAGTTGCCCCATCAATCTCCTCAGCAAAAATTGTGAGAGACACAGAAAATAAGCTCCCCCAAGGGAACTGAGGATAAGACTAAATCAGATGGAGAATCATAATAGAAGACAATCTCTGAATAAACTCCGCCTCTGGATAAACAGAAAAGCACAACTTGATCGTCAGGTTGTTCCCTCTACAAGCAGATTGGGAAGTCCTTCAGTGAGGTTATCATAGTTAAGCAGATACTGCTTTTGATCTTGAAGTCAGGCTCCCGGAGAGTTTTGGCTATGAAAATATGCAAATGTTTCCATTGGAATGCATGATGCATAATCAATCATGCCCAGCAGGCCTTACAGATCAACAACACACTCTAATCAGAAGGCTGCCCAGAGCTATGTTCCTGGAGAGACCAGGCAAGAAAATCATTTAGAGATGAAAATACATCACCATCTGTACTATTTCTTTATAATGATGGTCAGGAAACATGGCTGAAATTCGTTTTACCCCAGCTTTCTGTAGCTATTCTACAACGACCTAAAGAGACAATGTTGGAGAGGATTCCTAGAGGTATTTAATTTCTTTTATTTCAATTATTTAATATATTTTTCCACTAAATCATGAACTAATTAGTAGATAAAATATAGGTACAGGAATGGAAATTAATTTCACAGTAACAGAGCAGCTTTTTTAACATAAAAGCATCAGAAGATAGCAAGATCCAATATATTCCTGTCATGGCAAATGTCACTGCTTAACAGCAGTGAAACAGAAGAGCACAGCAACTAGAGTCTATTGCACAGTAACTATTTTAACACTATAAGAAAGTGTTTAAGCAGCTGACGATAGGCTGTGGCTTGTCCTTTAGGAACACAAACTATGTAGAAAAAGTTAGGCAGTTAGAAAATTTATCTTTTGTTCTTTTCTTCAGAGACAACAGAGTACAGGAGGATTGGGGAAAAGGAGAATGATGTATCAAGAGGATAATACAAATTTCACAATATTTTGAGGTCATCTAGCAGAAGACTAACAAAAGAAAATCCGTTTATTTATTTAAACGCTCCTACTCATCAGAGGGGTAGAAGTGATGCCTACTTAGTACCTTCTGGAACACCTGAAAGGACCTCCTCTGACATAAATGGATTCAAGTTCTGAAGGTTTTCCAGCTAGCACTGGTCAAAACAGTTCAGTCTTAAAGGGCCTTTAACACCACCACCATTTTCAGACATTTATTCTCACATTTTACTCAAAAAAAGGAAACTTCATCCCCTGCTCTCCACCACCCACCCTTCTATCGTCATTATTCCAAGAGGCAGAAACCATTCCCTGTGTCCCTTCTCACATTCTCACATCCACTGACATTCTCACACCCACTGTTATCAGCAGACCAGGCTCTTTCATGTCTTTCTTACTGACATGCTTTGGAACTATGTCTCCATGATGGTAAGTAACTGAAGAAAATACAAATGAGCAAGAAGGCCCTGTTAACTTCCACACCTCTGCCTGCTGGGGACATCATCTCTGATTACATCTGACCTCTACAGATGTAGCTACCTGACATACTTGCAGACCTGGGCTTGGTTCTGCCAACCAGACAAGGTGATTAGTCCCATAGTGATACCACTCTCTTTTTACAAAATGGGTTTTCACTACTCAGATCCATGGATCTGGCTGAGTTTGATCGCTGCTGTTTGAACTGGAGATCAACTGAAAGCGTATTTTTCTCCCTTCTACAGATAAAATCTCAACTTTCAGAGATAACTGCAGTTCAAAGCCAGACCCCTTTTTCCAAGACTGCAGTCCTTTATGCATCAAAACTGACAATAACTTCAATATTTAAAGCAAAAATAAAGAATTCAAGTCTCCTCATTATATCAAATAATTCATTTGCTCAAGCTGAACAGTTTCATTTATGCTTATCTGCATTTCAGAAGAAGGAACACTATTCAGCTCAGATAAATTTTGTTCAAAATGACCAAATGAAGAAATCTGAAAAGGGAAAGAATGAATGGTCTTAACTGTAATTTCATTTTTTTCATTCCAAAAATAAAAATAATTACAAAAAAGTCATGATCTCCTCCTGTCTTAATCCAAAACACACTTCCAGTACAGGACGTAACATAGAGAGAAAGGTCAGTAGTATTTTCACAGGATGAAATAGAAAATGCAAACAACGAACTTCAAAATTCTGCATGCAATAAAATACTTTTTTCAGGTCTGCACTTAGCCTGACACTATTACTTTAAAGAGCTGCCCTATGAAGCACCTTGAGTATGTCATGACTTTGACAATGAAGACACCTTTGTACAGCAGAGACCCCAGTTCAAGTCCTTTTTCCAAATTCAACAGCAGAAGCCCACACCTGCCCGGCTCCACTGAAGTGTGTAACTGCTGAGCTATTAATTAGTGTGGATCTAACCCTTCTCCCCAGATATAACTGAAAAGTAAAACTCTGCAGTGTCACTTCTTCCATTGGTTTCCCACTCTCCTGCATGTGCACATCAGATGGTCACAGTTTCATCTACAGTAATTTCCATCCACCTGACTACCAATCACACAGAACACCAGGACTCAGTTAAGACATTTTTGCATTTGTGAAATTTCAGAGTCTGTAAGCAATAATGAAAGCCCTGAAGCTGAATACCTCGAAGAATAATTATGCTGGTGTTTTGCTGAACTGTTACTTATTTTAGATACAGTGCCTCACAAAGATTTCCATTCTTATTCACTGAGATCCTTAAAAACAGCTAAGAAGGGATGGTCTTTGTTTCATTTTGCGGTCAAAGTGAAGTATATTTATCCATCTTTTAGCAGCACTTCTGTAAACATTTTTTCAGAGCTCTTTTGGACATACTTATATGTCCCTGTTAATAATATATCTGAAGCTATGATTAACTTCTGTCTCAAAATCACTTAAATATTCTCTTGGGTTTAGTTGAATACTGCAAAATTTAATGTTATCTTTCCCTTTGGCATCTCAAGTGAAATGGGTAACCATCTCAGTTCCACTAAGGTTTTAAAACAAAATAAATAGCAAGTTTCACTTTCATAGCACTTTCCTACTTTTTTTTTTTCGTAAAGAGGGTGTAGGTAGCAATAAGAAATTCAGACCACATTAAAGCCCTTATTTGTCCCATGTAATTGTAAACATTATCTGATTAATTCAACATGACCTTCCATAACTCGGTATAACAAATACGCAAAGATGGGTGGATTTTCTCATCAGAAGAGAGGACAGTTGACCCAACAAGTCCTGCCAGGAGGCAAAAGGAAGAGAAATTCACCTCTGGGGAACATGCAACTCTCTCAGCACAGTCCTAGACAGAAGACTGGAAGGGGCCTACAGAGAGGCAAGAAAGTTTAAATGCATGGAGTCTTCCTGGAGAATGTGATTTAGAGATCAAACTGTGCTGCTGAGGAAGAGTGACTGAGTGCTCCTCTTCATTACAACAGCAAATATTTAGGAAGATCTCCAAGCAAAGGTTTAAGCATTCTTCCCATCAGTTGTGGACCAATGGCCCAACAATTCACCTCAGCTTCAAAGCAAAACTTGAGCTTGACTGGAAATATGTAGCAAGAATGACCAAAATGTTTATTATGCTATTGAACATACACTCCAGGTTTCTTTTGCACTTCATTCTTTAATTCCGCTAATGCAGGAGCTCAGCCTGCATGTCTGAAAACCCACAACATCATAATACAGTAATTTTTATGTTCCCAACAAAATACATGCAAGAAAAAAAGAACAACTTTACTTTGTAAATGAACCTATTTCCTACCATCTTAAGTATTCTATGCTCACAACTAGTGTCACAATTAGCCTTAAGAAGGCATTAAAGATGTTTATTCATCCTCTTTTCCAGCTCACTGGGGAAAAAATATCCATCCCTCCAAGGAAGGATGATCTTGTAGCTACAGAAAATGGGAGCTTGACTACTACTTCAAGTGGATTATCTGCATGAAGTCACACAAAAATGCACTTAAACCCTATACCTTAGCTGCCTGAGTTGTTAAATGGAAATGCTAACATATGGTTTGAGCAGGTTAGCCTAGGTGACTTCCTGAGGTCCCTCCTGACCTACATTTTCTTGTGATCCTATTTGCTTTGAGACACACAGGATGAATGAGAAGGACACTCAGACATTACAGGGTTGATTACAAGTGAAAATCTCAAATAAGTATCCTAACATTTTCAAGGTTTTAATACATAGCTTTTTACTACATATATATGGGGGGAAACTGTAAAAATGCTCATGGACTCAGTGCAAGTGACATCTATGACAACCAGAGAAAAACAAGTCATCCTGTTCTGGATGATGTGGTAGAACCTGCTGGTTATGTTTGTTTTCAGAAAGCCAGCAAACCAAAAAACTAAACATCTGTTTTGACTACAAATTTTTTAAGTGGCATCATAAACTTGAGAGGCCTTTCACTGAAATACGTGCAAGTAAATTTACCAGGCAGCTTAAGCAGAAATCTGTACAGACAGACTGATGCTAACATGAACACGAACAAGTAAAAGAAAAAGCACTTGTCATCTTGCAACACAGAATACCCAATGAGTATAAAGTGTCTGCAAGTATGACAGTAAAACATTTTGAAAAATAAACTGCTAGCAGGTAAGATGATTCTGTGTCTAATTTATAAGATTATTTCTCTGGGTGAGGCTGAATCAACAGTCTCTTCCTCTGAAGACATGTCCTCTTCTCCAAGAACCTCAGCCGCAGCACATTGTAAAAGCAAAAACAGTGCAAAAGCAATACAAAGTCCTATTCTGAAGATGGTCTCATTTTTTGCTACTAATGTTTTTAATTTCCTAGCAGATCTCTCAAACAGGAAGGTTATGATTGACTTTGGACTGCCTGGACACAAACACTAGTCTTAGCA
Source organism: Daphoenositta chrysoptera (assembly GCA_013397915.1). Classification (NCBI taxonomy): domain Eukaryota; kingdom Metazoa; phylum Chordata; class Aves; order Passeriformes; genus Daphoenositta; species Daphoenositta chrysoptera. The sequence goes on along the minus strand of VZRO01007697.1, from coordinate 646,619 downwards.
GTTCATAGTGCTGTTTACCAAACTTGTATCTAATATCCCATTAAAAAAATGGCAGTGGAGAAAAAGGAATAAAGCTTGAAACAAAACACAACAAAAAATCCAACTCTCCTTACCTTGCTGGAGGCACATCAATATTTGAAGAAACAACCTTGCGCTTCTGTTCCAGAAGACAAACAGAACGAGTGTTTTCCTTTTCATAATCAGGAGCTCTGTTTAGTTTTTTGGTCTCTGCTGTTTTTAAATCTTCTTCCTTTGTGGTGAACAGGAGAAACTGTTGGTCTGGCAGTTTTCGACTGATGTCACATTTTACATCCTCCTGCTGAAATGCAGGGAAGGTCATTTCACGCTTGATGTTGGCTGCCTGAAAAATTGAAAGCAATTATTAAATTTTTCTCTAATTCTCCTAAAATGGGAAACAACCCAATACCCACAGGCATTTACTTCTAATTAATTATTTGAATTAGTGAATACCATTTCTTTGTCCTTTATAAATTCTGAAGCTGCCATTAATTTCTCAACAATGTTGAAGACTATCCAGAAAATAAGCAATTCTTGTCCATTTGATAAAGCTATCAACCTCTTTATGTTAAATCAAAAAGGTATTTGAATTAGAATGTCAGAAACCTGATTATAAACAACGTATCTTTAATGTACACACATCTGTGCTGCATAGCTATGCAAAAGAAATCCTAGCTGCCCTCCTCCTAAAATTCCAGAAAAAAAAATGTGAATTTTTCCAGATTAAACATAACTAAGAAATTAAAGAGCTTCTTACAGCAACATACTGCATTCTTTAACAGCTCTATTTGTAAATGAGGGTTTTTCCAGGAGCAGAAAAAGAATTTGCTATGATCCAACTCATCTGCCAGAAGGCAAAGGGGAGCAAGTGATGCCAGCAGGATCTCTGTGAGGAGACCCTCCAGCAGTGACGAGCAGGGACACACCCAGGAGCAGTGCCAGGTTGTCTCTCTGCCTGCCAGCACTTCCCAGATCTTCATGTCTGCTGCTTCCCATAAGCAAACACTTCCCAAGCAAATAGGTGTCTTAACAAATACACTACCACTCTGGAATACAATGAGCTGGTGTTTATAAAGCAAACTTTTGCAGGGTTGCAGGGACGACCCCAAAAAGTCATCAGAACCAAGCCACTCCATCTTCCCAGCAAGAAAAACAAAGCACAGGACCTAGATTTTCCTGTGAAATCCATTCCCAGGCCAGCTACGCTTTCCCAGCTTCAAGGGGTCAGACCCATCTCTCAGGCAACCCCTCCAACCAACACGAACAGCCAAGCAAAATATGGCCCAACAAAGTGGCAGCTTCTCCCACCTTAAGCAGAGGTAGTTCCACACCACATGCACTCACCTGGAGAAATCCAGGTGCCTTCTAGAGCTGGCAAACTGGATTTTAAAGTATTTGCAAATTATTGCTGATCTTTACAGTGGAGATAATCAAAGCTGTGTTGTCCTCAGACAGTAACAGCACAAATAACTGAAATTTCTATGTAAAATCTTTCAACTTCTTTCTCCTTTCCATCATCCAAAAAAAAAAAAAATCAATCAATGTATATGTGTATATATTCATGCATTAAAATATATTCCTCTCTCCACAGATCTCTGTTTATAGATTTCAAACCTTGGCGGTTATAAAAATAGTGCAAGCAATTTTAAGTTCACAGGAAAGACATACTTGCCAAAGTAATTTTGTTGTGTTATGTAAAGTGTATCACATCATTAAAGCATAAATATTTAGGACTGATGATTTAATTGTTTCTAGTGCTTCCACTGAAGGGCTTTTAGCAGTTGCTTCAAGAACAAAACATGAGTTATTACTTTATGAATGTAAACAGTAGAAAGAATTAGACACTTTACACTTCTTCACACACAAACAGATGACACATTACCAAGAAAATCTGCCTGGAAGACAAAACAGCATGTGATCACACACAATTAGGAGAAGACATACAAACAATATAAACTGAATTCTGATTTAATGATTACTTTCTTTAAAACTTCTTAGATTTACAATAAGTCTTTTTTTGTGTGCCTAAGAATCTCTGAGAAACTGAAATGCTGAGTTGCCTTCAATTTTCATTAAAACTGACTTATAAGTGATGCACTAAAGTAACAAAAAAGCCTGAAAATACCCAAGTTCCATTTTCCATCCCTAGAAATTATGTAACACCAAACAAGGGTACATACAAGACGTGAATTCCACCCCCTCCACGGCCACACGGTCTTCCCTTGCATGACCACATCTCCCTTCCTGCCCGCCCAGGATTTCCACCTCAGCCTGTGCGGAGGCCAGCTCTGTGCAGGGCAGGAGCAGCTCTGCCCACTGCACACGGCACAAGCACGAGGCAGCACCAGCAGCTGCCTCCTTACCCTCTACAACCCTTAGTGTAGAAAGTGCCAAGAGCATGGGAGAGGGGCAGCCTCCCTCATTCCCCACTCTGCAAGGCCAGACTGAACTCAGTTTTCGTCAGGATGGTTTTAATTATTTTTTTAATGGACTAACTGCATGACTGTACCAAGGAAAGAAAGGTATTTTTGTCTTCAAATATGAAACGGTAGGATTTTACTCAGTTTCAGCAAATGTATTGTGCCATATATTGCTGAGTTTTCTTTACAGACCTAAGCAGTGATGACAGAAGGTTGCAGGCTCAGACTACAGCTGTAAAATAAAGCCTAGACCATAAATAGCAGAATACTTGTACTGCGATACCAGATAATCTATTCTTATATATCAAATTTATCCACATCCAGTTCAAACACATTTCATATGTCAATATGCCACAATTTATAGCCAGCCCCCTGCACGCATATGGAAGTGAGGAAAGACAAAAATCACAGAGCAAATGCCCAGGCTGCAGAAGCAGTTCAGGTTCTTCAGCCAATGGCCAGGAAAAGCAGAAGACCAAATCCAATGCTTAGACTAACTCTCTTCCTCTCCTTCAGTTTTCAACAGATGCTTGGAAACATTAACTTCTTTTTAATCTTTCCCCTGAGAGTGACTGCATATGAACAATCTTTTCTGGTTTAGAAGAAGGTGATCATCAGAGAAGGCCAAGAGTTTTCCTTGGTCCTTTTTCTCCAGTAGCTTTCTTCTACTCCACAGGCAGTTTTTCTATTTAAATTCATCCATGTCTATGGAAGCCATTTCGACTTGAAACACCTACCCTGTCTGGAAGTGCACAGTGTCTTTTGCTGGAAATCCAGCCACCTACACAAGCAGCCACTGATGTGAGGAGTGCTGAGGGTCACAGTCACTTGAATGATCAGGTTCCTCGCTTCCTGGCAAACACACTGATTAACGACCAGGACCCCTCCGATTTCAAGCTCTGCTTCACCAGTACTCATAGTTCAGAGATAACACAGACAATTTCCAATATATCTTTCCAGACAGTTAACTGCTCTGTCATATTCTATCAGTAGCTTTATTTTTTTTCATTGATCCCTCATATTCTTTTAACTTGAGGCTTGTGGTGGTCCTTTGAGTCCAGAATGTTTCAGCAAAACTTCTGTGGAAGATCTAGTCCAACCTGTCTACGCCTGTGTCACAGACAGACAGAAGGTAAGACTACAACACCATTTTACTTCAGCTTACTTCCAATACTTCACATTTCTCCATCCTTTGTTGTTCTCAAATTCCATCATTACATTGTTCCCTAATGGTTCAGCTTGTCATCCTACCTCCAAATTTGCCACCTTACTGCCTCCAGTATCAACTGCTGGTAAAACTCTTTCATGCACCTGATGAATTATCACTCATACAAGCCACTTGATAATAAGCTGTTTTTCTATGCAATTCACTGTGTATTTTCACCCTTAAGCCATTAGCAACCTTCAGCTTACTTTCAAAAGAGTCCTTTACAACCTGGCCTCAGGCAACCAACATCACTTGGAAGTTCAGTCACAGAAGCAGGAGCTATAAACCACCTGTAAATTTAAAAAAAATTAGCTTTGCTTCTCTCTGCAGTTACCTTCACCTGCCTTTGTCAATTTCCCCCCGCCTCACTGTTGGGCAAGGGAAACTTTTGATACTCTGCTCCTTGGAAACAACTGCATTACCCATGCGTTCCCCAGTGGAGCTCAAGCATGGGGCAGTGCCAGAGCTGGGGTCTGAGGAGGCATTACTCCTTTGGCAACCATCCTGCAAAAACTGAAAACCATTTCTTGCTTTGGTTTCTAAGTAAAAACTTTATTCAGAAAGCCTTTCAATTTCTGTTTCAAAGTTGTCAAGACAATGGTATATATTTAGATTGAGGGTTTTACTTTTAAGTTAAGGGTTTTACTTAAAGCTTGATTCATTATTATTAAATGATGAAGTTTAATAATCCATGTGACAGCTAAATGATTACTATTAATATTATAATATAACTAACAGTTACTATTTTCAGCAGTATATTAATAATTTTTCATTGCAAAACCTATCTTAACTTGCCTATATAAACTTTGATGTGATGGTATTTTGTCATAACCAAATTGCTGGTCCTGAACTCCACATCAAGACCATGCATCGCAATGTAAGTCCAACATGAGCACGCTTGACACTGACACAAATTGAGGAATTTAAAGAAGTTTGTCGCTATTCCTTACTAGTGATGTGCAGGCTGCAATTTTTCAGTAGTTTAGGCCTTAACTGATGTGCAGTCAATTTTTGCTCTACCCAAGAGCACATCCTGATAAGACGCTGACAGTGCAGTCAATTTTCAGTAGCCTCCAATTTCAGTTAAATTTCAGCCTGCATTTTACCCTGAACAGCAAAAAAATTATTGATCAAAAAGACAACTCAGGCACTGAATTGCCTATTCAAATGATCAGCAAACACTAGAATAAGTAGACCTATCACATTTATATGGAAACACAGAGACTTAGATTTCACAGATTTGGATGTCACCCCTTGAGTACAACCTGACTGGACCGTATGATCTTCCCTTGCTTATGGTGCACTGCTGCTCAAAAACTGAAGTTATTTTCAAATAGCTCACTAGCATTTAACAGGCATTAGAATGTCTGTGTTTCCTGTACAATGGAAAGCATTAAACTCCCAAGAATATTAGCATTATTTGCCTCTATGTGACCCAGCTGTATGGAAATATATCTTCAAATGTGAAAACTGACTCCTACCTATGTTCTTTCAAATTTCCTATTTTTTTGGTGCAGAACCTGTGGATTCAGGTGGGCACAGCAGGAATAGAAACGTAATTTTTAACAGGCTTTGTAATAGATTACACAGAGAGAAGGAAATACAACTAGCTATTGAAAGAATTGCCACACCACATACCATGCCTACTTTGCTGACAGTTTTATAAACAACTCAGGGGCTGATTTGCACAAGGCAGCTGCCCAGCACAACAGAGCACTGCCTCCGCCCCCGTGTGACTCGATGCAGCACCTTCCGCGAAGCGATGCCAGCTCACACCAGATGAAGATCTCACCGCCAGTGCGACTGCGACTGCCTGCCAGGGACCAGGCCCGCGATCACAGCCTCGGCAGAGAGGGGCTCGCAGCTCACGGCCAGGCAGCACAGCAGCGAGAGCCTGAGGCTCCCTCGCCTTCTGCGGGCACTGGCCAACTTCTGCTTCTCCTCACAGTGTCTGCCGGGATCTGCACGGACTCAGACAACTGAGAGAGCTGAGCATGTCCCTTCCATGAACACTTTGAATCTTAGAGGACCGGGTAAAGTAAATAATCTTCCAGCTGTGGCCTACTTTGTGCCATTATGTTTTCTTCATACAGATAACAAAGCTAATTTTACAATAAAAGCAATATAGTATCTCTAAAAAACAATAAAACTATTTTACAAGGATGAGGGAAGTCTCTGTAGAAAAGCCAACTGCATCCAAAGCTCCCTATAAAAAAACATGCTAGTGGAAATAGGTTTTGGGAAACTAGCTTAGAGTAACCCCACCCTATCTTAATAATCCTGAAGCCATTGTCATGTTTCCAGCTTTGTACAAACTTCTTTTTCTCATAAAGCTGTATTTCCTTTACTTCACTTACAGACCACTAAAACTGGACTCAATTCCAGTGTCATTCCAAAAACAACAAGATCCCTCACAAGCCACACTAGGCTGTTTTCCAGACTGGGGGATGGGAGGGTGGGGGATGGTGGTGTGCGTGTGGGGGGAATGTAACATGCTAATTAAAAAGCACATATCAAAAAAACCCCAACCCACCAGCAATCACTGCTCCAATTCCAGCTATTTGCATTGTCAATAGATAAATAATTCTAAATTAATAGTGGGTCCTAGGCCTATGCACAATATCAACACTACATAGCTGATAAAGAAGACACAGTTTTGGATGAGGACTTTTGATTTCCATCGGATTTACTATGTAATCAGTTGATCTAATTCCATCAAAAAACTCTTTAGATTAAACACCAATTAAAAAACCACCAGATTAGACAGATTAGCTATGAGATGGTTTAGCACCAGCCAACCTGCTGTATAACTCTGCTGCTTTTTATAAACAGTTTTTTTATTCTGGCTTTGGGACCATCTCTTTCTGTTTTGTAAAATAGATGTAATCATCCTCAGTGTTTGGGACTGCCGATAAAACTACCAACTGGTAAGAAAACAAAAGTCTCAGGATTTTTTTTTAATTAAACAAGGCTTTAGCAACATTTTTGATCCATTACAGAACAAATAGGCAGCTCAATGTGGAAGCAAAAGAAGGAATCAATATATTTCAGCCTAGCATGTTAATGGGAAACAATAATGAAATGTGTATATGTAACATGACATACATTTAAAATGTTCAGCCAAAACAAGAGCTCAATAACTGCAAGACCCTTTTCAGGCCAGCCTGAACAGCCAGGCAATGCTCTAGGGACTGGGATAAGCCACTTTTCTCAACAAGAAAGACATCAGGAATAAAGTTCACAGCAAAACACAACAAGCAAAAATGAGAAACACCAAACCTGCTACCAAAATTACATGCAAGGAAAAAATATTTAAATTAAATCCCTGGAATGACAAAGATTTTTGTTCACTCATATTACTTCATACAGTATTTCCAGCTCGGGTTCCTGTATTGTAAAAAGGCTCTAATTTTTGACAGTCTAAAACGGTGTCCTCACTAGAAGGAAAGAATGCATCAAATTTCCATTTTGCCAGAAGTCTCTATTCATACTGGAACACAAAGAGATAAGACAGATTCTCGTAATGATGCTGGGAAATAATCTGCCCTGAATTTCAATGCATTATTACATTTTCTAGTATACTTTGCATTTAATTACTCACTTCACCAGCAGTTGCTCATTACACATAAATCACATCAATCTAATCACTCTAAGCATTTGTAAATTGTTGGTCTCTAACAATATAGAAGATAATACATTTTAAGGTCACTGCAAGTGTTCTTTATAATACACAGTACACATTAATGTACAGTAATGTACTATTCATCTTCAACCAGGCTAGGACAAAGTCCCTCTCTTCATTTGACTGAATACAGAAAACCATCCATAGAATATATTTTCTATGTATTAAAATACAATTCTAAGCATTTTAAGTTGCCTGGATTCACAATACAGTGCTATGCAGCAAGAACTGGAGTCAGCAAGAAGCTTCTACCCTCCCATCATCCTCGTGTATGTCAGTACCTACCTGGCTAAGCCTAACTCATCTACAAAACCCATGCATCCCAGCACCAGTTTAAGTTATAGAGAGTTACAGAGAATCTACACAGATGAGTGACAGAAACTTTCACTCTCACATTTGAAATCCAGTACTCAGCCAGGTACCCATTATACCCCAAATAAAACCACCACCAACTTGTGACACCTGAAATACTGCACTAACTGGCACAGGAAGAATAAATGTTATTAAAACTGGACAGAAAGGTCTTACTAAGACTACAAGAGGAGACAGCAAGGAGCACTGGGAAATCATGGTCCTTCCCATACACCATTTTCAAGTCTGAACAAAAATTATTCAGAGATATTTGTGCCTTTTTCTCTCCACCACATCAACAAATGAATGAAGATGTGGAAGTATGGTAGCTTTCTTTCCCATCCCATATGCAGGCATAGTAAGTTCCTCCCAGAAAAGTACATGACATAACTTCTAAGATTATCAGACACCAATCAGTAACAGTGACGAAATTTTAATACTAATTACTGAAAGCGTGTATCTTCAAAATTTGCTTGCAATGTTTAAGTCTCTAAGAATTAACTGTGTTCTGTGTCCTGGCTATGCTGTGCACACAAGGGTGTGACCTGCAGTCACTGCCATGCAAACCTGGCTACCTGGGTTCCAGCTGGACATTGGCCCCCAGGCTTGGCATCACTGGCAGGATCTCAGCAGAGGTATTCCAGCCCTGATTTCCTTTTCTTAAATAAAACATGCACCTGAGAAACACACTGCCTCTAAACATCTAAAAATGCAGATGCTGTCTTGGAAAGCCTTAAACAGGAAGAAAGTGGAGGATTGTAGTTGCAAAAAACAGGCTAATTTTTTATTTAGGAATTCAGTTACTGCACTTCAATCTTTGCTAAGCATGCTCACCATTGAGTGCTTGGTACTCCACCACGCTTTTAGCAGGACTTGCAGGCCAGGAATGGGCAATCATAATTGCCTTCCCAATTACTGGTTGCACAAAAAGTGAATTTAAAATGAACTAAATCAATTATCACATATTTTTTTCTCACAGGGATGTATGTGCCCGGCCCTGCAAGCCGGAAGGAAGGGTTCTTGCCAGGCAGCAGGTTTCCCTAACCTCTCCTGCAGTGAAACCAGTGTAAGCAATGCCCAATGACACCAGGGCAACCTGTGACCACACAGAGAACAGGTGAGGGCCTGGAAATGTGTGCCCTGGGCTGGGCCAAGGAGCACAGAAGGAGAAAAGAGGAAGATACACTTGTGTCCTGCTGGTCACCTCTGGGGAAGCTTAAAAAACCCTGGAATTGGAGACAAAACTAAGCATGCTAACGTGGGGTAGCAGGGAAGTTCAAACAAACCCTTTTTGTTCTTATTTCTATTGCATTACTAGATGTAATTACAAGCTGCAAGTAGTGAGCAACATCAAACCACCTGTTCTCACTGCACTGGCTGAAGTTCTGAAACCTCACATCAGGGTATCTTCTATGGTATGCCTATGAATATCTATTTCCTATGAAGCGGTGATTTTTTCCTACTTGTAAGAGATGCAAAAAGGTCCTAGAACCCAGTGATAAAGTATCTACTGTCTTTGCTGCCCCTAATGTTGATTCTATCTAGATTAAAAAGTTGTACACAACCGCTTATAATACAGCCTTGTGTATGGACTTTCTTACTGATATATCAATATGGCCTTTACTACCTTAATTTCACATGCAAATAAAATATCTTTTAACTATTTCAAGACCATTGCTGAAGATGTACAGGACACTCCACTTGTTTCTCTTCATCTGCTGATGGTCTGGGATCAGTAAGGATGGCAGCAGCTCAAAGAACTACTACCACTTCTATAATCTCATTCAGGATCAAGCAAGTAAGAGCTCACAAAAATCAAACTATAGAGTGTGGAACTCCCCACATTTAGCAGAAGGTTTTGGAAATGCTGCCTCAACTGCTCCTCAGTAAAAAAAACCTTGATTGGTTCATCTGCATTTAAAAGCCCTTCTCCTCTTGACTGGATAGAGATATATAGCAGGATCTTTTTAGTGAAAACAAAAACAGGCTGCCTTTATTTTCAAGACCTCTTGCAAATAAGATACAGAGGTGTGAGATTTTTGTGGTCCTAAGTCGTTGTCTGACTTTGAAAGCAGCCAGCTGAGACAAGATACTGCAGATCTTAGATCACTTAAAAGGGTGTAGTAATGTAATCCATTTGCCTTTACATCCTTGGACTTGGCTCATTTTTATTTGTTTGTTTAAATTATGGCATTTCAGTGAAATTGAACCAAGGTAATTCACAGATGTATGCAATGGTTTTAACTTCTGAATTAAATAGGTGCTGTGAATGAATGGGCCAATGCTGATCCCTGATGCTTAAAGCCTGGAGGAGATATTACAAGATAAGAATTAAGCCCAAGTCCTTATCTCCTCTAACGGATCTTGCGTCTGGAAGTAGAAAGCACAGTCCCTCAGTGATCCTTCAGCGGAGGTGAACAAGCAAGGAGCACTGCCTCCAGCAGAAGATTCTCCCAAGTCTGGGTTCAGCTCAAGACAAAAACATGTAGCAGTTTTCTTGTTCAGATTAGGAGAGGTGCCAAAAACCCGTTTATTTTTGTGTCTGACTATACAATGAATAGTATCACAGAGTTACAACTCATTATCCCTGGAAGCAATAGAATAATACCAGTAAAAACATGCAGAGGCCAAACGTGACCTTCTCTTCTTCAGCTGCTCCAGAAAACAGCCACCTATCAAACCACGACGGGGATGCAGTAATATCTCATGGGAGAAGAGCCTTCACAAAGAAACTGAAGGACCATCAAGCCCAAAGTTAAGCACAGTCCAACAGCCAAATGGCTTCTGTCTTCTAAAGGATGAAGGCTTGCTCCATTTCTAACCTTCCCTTTCCTCCATACGCCTGTCCCAGCTGTGATATCCCATCTTTTCCTCTGCACTACCAAGACACCTGGCAGGCCCTTCCTTGATACACCATAACTGGAGGACACCACAGAGTCCACAGACTCTGCTGCACGTTTTCCACTGTTCCAGTAGCCCACAAAAGCACGCAATGACTTCTGGCACAAGCACAAGTCTGCCTGTGAGTAACTGGGAGCTGGAGAAGGACGGAAGGACAGAGAGAGGAATGCTTTACCCTTTTTGGAACTGATGAAACATAAAATCCACAAACTCTGTTTCATCCAGTGCCCAGGCACAAAGCAGTCTATGCTATCCACGCTGCTGCTCCAGCAGATGGACCTACCAGCATGGAAAAAGAAACACCTCCAAGACCAATCACTTCTCTCCTGCTCTGAGAACGTAAGGACTGTTGTCTGAAACAGTGCTGGCCACACATGTTGAAGCAAAATATCACTGTAAATCCTTAGCAAACACCAATTCACCCTTACTCATTTTACTGCTTTTTCCATATAGTTCTGTAAGCCAGATATGAGGGGCTTTCCATGGCCATATGGATCACCACTGACCTACAACTAATGGCAGCAAGAACTGCATCACAGTGTTCTCTTAAAAGTATTTTAAAATAGAAAAATCAGATTTTTTCCTTTGGAAGTACTCACATTTGTCATCATTGCATTGTAGAAAGAAAAAGTATTGAAAAATATGAGGTAAAAAGCATTTTGGATCCAGTGAGAGTTTTTTTACATCACTGCAAAGGGATATGCATATATACATAAAAGATCAGGCTGGCTCAAACGTTTATCTCACCAGCTTTACAAAGTCCAGTTTATAGAAGGTGATTGTACAATTTGCTCTCTATGTCAGGATGATGTAGGCATCAGCCACCTTATCTGCTGAAGCAGAAAATAAAATTTAAGTAACCATCCAATCTTGACTGCTTCTTTTAACAGCACTGCCCATCTAAAGTTCAAATAATCTTTTATCCACCATATAAAAAAATACATTAAAGATGGTAAAACACTGAGCTATATAATTTCACACTGCAGTATGTGATCACTGACGCATTTTAACTTCCCCATGATTCTGTGTTCAGTGATAATAACAGTCTTTTACAACTATTGGGACCACTGTGATTCACACAGATTCACATTCATGTTCAAGTAATTGGGCTGAAATCCTAAATCTGCTTAAACTAGCAGTACTTTTCCATCAACTTCAGCTGGGTCAGGATTTTATGGAAATTAGACTGTATGTTTTGCAAAACACAAATAAAAGGATCTGTATTTTTATCCAAAGTTCAAGCAACAGAAGTTGTTCAGTTTCCTGTCTTCATTAGTTTTGTTGTCAAACAACAAATACCACCCACACATGTACGTTTTAATACAATAAGACAAATGTCACTGCAATAATCTTTTGAGATTGGAAAGTTTGGCAAGGTGCCAGAGCAGCGAAAGTGATCCCATCACAGACTGTTCAGCAGCAGCAACATTAAATTCCTACATGCTCTGCTCGGCAACATGCAACCGTGAAAAACATGAACACAAGTTCATGAAATTAAAGCTGATTCCCAGAGGAGCTAATGAACATTCTTTTCATTCACCTTATATTTCCAGCTCAATTTTTGTAAATACACAAAAACACTTAAGAGTTCCTCTTTTAACCTCTTGTCCTTCTGTAGAATTTGGGCTGGCTTTAAGCTGCAGTATTAGTCAAGCTGCCCACTATTTTTAGAAATAAGCAATTCAATAAATCACTTGAAAGTATTATAAAGCCAATGGGGGCTCTCATTCTGAGGGGAAAAAAAAAAAGGCATAATTGCTCAATCCACAACAGTATTTACAGAGCAGACAACAGCAAGGACCAGCATGCTCCTGGCTGGCCAAGCAGCCAAGCTCTCATCTTTGAGGCACTGATTTATCCCACAGCCTAGTAAGAGTTCTCTGGTGCTCTTGTAACGCTGGAATTTCTAATCTAGCAGCTGGGAAAACAGAGTAGGACTCGAGGGTTCAAAGCTGATTTACAGGACTCTTAGACGTCTCTGTAACCTTGGGTCTGAGAAAGCTTGGAAGAGTACAGGATCGAGAAAGGCACAGATGGTCTGTACATCTGCACTTGTCACAGGACACATTACAAATGTTAATTTACCAGCCCATGAGAAGCACTTTCTCAATACTTACTTTTCAGATGAAAAAAAATGTCCCTTCTATCTCCAAGGAAGACCCAGTGAACTACAGTCTGGCTGGTCAGCTTCACCTTGATCCCTGGGAAGGGATCACCATGCAGGGAGGAGTGTGTGATACACCCAGCAGTCATGCTGCCACCCATAGAAACCCTGACAGCTTAGAGAAATGAGCCAACAGGAACCTCAAGAAATCCTACCAGGGGACATGTGAAATCCTGGAGCTGGGGAGGAACAACCAGGCACAAGTTTGTGCTGGAGGCCACCCAGTTGGAAAACAGCTTCCTAGAAAAGGCCCCGGGTTCCCGGTGAACACCAAGTTGAACATGAGCCAGCAATGAGCCCTTGTGGCAAAAAGCTGAACGATGTCCTGGGCTGCATTAGACAAAGTATTGACAGCAGGTGGAGGGAGGTGACCCTGCCCCCTCTACTAAGGCACTGGAGAAGCCACACCTGGAACGACAGGTTCAGTTCTGGGATACCAAATACAGGAAAGACATGGACACACTGGAGGAAGTGCAGCAAAATGCCACCAGAAATATTTCAACATGGAGAAGAAAAGCCTTTGGAGAAACCTCATTAGAGCCTTCCAGTACCTCAAGCGAACTTATAAAAACGAGGGAGAGGGAATTCTTATATGGGCAAATAGTGACAGGACAAAGAGTGATGGTTTTAAAATGAAAAGAGGGCATGTTTAGAGTAGCTGTTATAAAGAAATTCTTTACTCACAGGGTGGTGAAGACCTGGAACAGGTGCCCAGAGAAATGGTGGATGCCCCAGCCCTAACGTGTTCAAGGCCAGGTTGGATGGAGCTCTGAGCAACCTGGTATAGTCCCTGCCCAGGGCAAGAGGCTTGAAACTAAATTATCTTGAAGGTGCTTTCTATTCCAAACTGTTCTATGATTCTGTGATTAAGAAACTGGATTATCTCTCCTATGAGGAGAATTGGACCTGTTCAGCCAGGAGAAGAGAGGGCTTAAGGGAACCTTAAAAATGTCTATAAATACCTGAATGGAGGGAAGACAGAGCCAGGCTCTTCTCAGTGGTGCTCAGTGCCAGGACCAGAGGTGATGGTCACACACTGAAACACAGGAGGTTCCCTCTGAACATCAGGAAACACTTCTTCATTGTGAGAGTGACCCAGCACTGGCACAGGTTGCCCAAAGAGGCTGTAGAGTCTCCCCCTTTGAAGATATTCAAAACCCATCTGGACATGGGCCTGGGCAATCAGCTCTATGTGACCCTGCCTGAGCCAGGGACTTGGACCAGATGATGTCCAAGGGTCCCTTCCCAACTCAAACATTCTGTGACAAAGACCGAGGAGCACATCTCTACCCACTGGTATGTACTGAACACCTGAAGGCTGATCATCCTCAACTGACCTCATTCTAGATTGAAAAGAATAGAGCAAATAAAGTTCAGAACTGTTAGTGACTTCACCTTTATTCTTATGTAGTTACAGTTTTCTAATACAATTTCTTTTAGAGGCAAAGTGGTTATGTTTGGTCTGCATCCCAACAACGACAAGAACAACAAAATTACATGAAAAAATCCTCAGCAAATTAGTCCCATTCATTCTTTATTAGGGGAGAATGGAGAAAAAAATACTATCTTACTTTCTCACCACCCCTAGCTCTGCCTCCAGTAATCCATATTATGTATAAACTTTTTAAATTTTTCATAAGGAAGAAAAAAAAAAAATCCCAAGTCTAGTCATGAATTTTCCACACCAACTTCACTAGGCAGGTTTTCACTCAAGAACAAGAAGAAACTGAATGAAGTTTAAAATTTAAAAAATTAATTAACTTTATCTACTTACAAAAATATGGCTAAGCTGCTGGTGTTTATCTGCCTCTCTCGTCTCATCCTTTAGTTGTTCCTCACAGTCCATCAGCATGGACTCTGCAGAAGTGGGCAAAGCAGGACCATGCTTGTTCTGAGTTTGTACACAGCCTAGCCTAACAGGCTCCAAGTTCAGGACATGAGTTCTGGTGTTCTAATAACTAGCAGTATTTATAAAAATAAAGTTATCATTATTAGTCTGAAAGGGAACATCTAAATTTCCTCTAAAGTTCCTAATGTGTCATACAAGGTCTCTCCTCCACTAAGCAAATGGGTATTTGAAGCTCATACTTTGCAAATTGCCTCTTAAAATACATTTGCACACACATATGAAAGCTAAATTAAATAACACTTTGCTAATCAAGCAGGAAAACCCACTTTTTTTGTCCACAAAGAGCCTATATTCCATCCAAACAGCAAAGCTGATTTAAAGCTGATTTAAAAAACAGCAGAAAGTCTGATTTAAAGGACAGCAATAAATTTACACCTGGCTTCAGAAACAATGTAGAGAAAGGAGCAAAAGAGCAGAGAGTGAATTCAACGCAGCGCAACAACACACAAAAGTAAAAGGCAACTGATGTCTTCCACACAAGCTGTGAAGATTCTTCTGCATCCCATATATCACAGAGATGTCTTTATCTTTAAAAAACAAAAAAAATGGTGAAGAAATCAACCCAAAACATAACAAACCACAAAAACTGTGTCTAAAAGCATAATTTTTCATTAACTCCTACCAACACCTGCCATCCCCACTCTGAAACCTCTGGCACAGAGTTGTTCATGCTCCTTACTTTGCACCTGTTGTACATTTCACTTCCCAAGGCGGGTAAAACTGAGCCCAATGTTAAAGTGTAAAGTGTAAGCATGGAGCTAAAGTCTTGCTTACACTGCTTTGGGCTCTGCCATCACTGCACAGCTCTCTGGGCCTTTAGTTTTCAGACTCTTCATCCAATCATTTCCATCATTTTGGGAGCTATGTATTTGCATGAACAAATCCACTTCTGGGAAATTCATCCTTTTGACCTACCAAGAGGTGCTTACAAAGAGGCCAGTATCTGGAATAGGCAGTTCCATGGGTGAGGAACAGGTGCAGTACCGATAGTCAGCTGGATTAGGAATGTCCTGCGTCCATACTCCAAGCTCGGGGACAGAAATTGGGCTGGAGATAAACTGGCAGCTCAATGGGCTGAACAGAAGAAAGCACTACCCCTTTACTATTCATAACATGCTGGCATGTTATCACAAGCCCATGTTCACTACTAGCCTACATTCTCAATCACAGCAGTCTGATGGTTTATAGGCAAATTAGCCTGCTCTGCTACTTGCAGTGGGGTTTTCTTCTAAGCACCAGATAACGTCAGCATCAGAGACTGCTGATGGACCCTACTTCAAAACCTCCTTTCCATATCATGAAACCCAGCAGTTTCCACAGACTGCATTAACCCCAGCATGGTACTAATGTGGCTGCTTGTGATATATGAAGAAGGCTCCATACAAAAGATGAATTAAACAGGACTGCAAATTAACCCATGCTTCAAGACAAAGTACTAGTAATTACACTATTTATACTTTTTCATCTCATTTCAAATGGCTGAAAATCCAAATGCAGCCAAAGCAAATAGGGGCTGCACAAAAAGAGTTTCACATGCAAAATGAGTCTGCATAATCAGCACCTTGGTGTTATTCGTTTCCATATAGATATTAATGAACTAGTTCTGACATAATGAGAAAACACAGCACTTCTCAACAAGGCTTTACAGGCTCTCCAGGACTCTCTGGCTATGCTGCCATTACCCACCAGCCACACACAGCACACTCGTGCCTCTTCCAGCTTGTTAGCATAGCAGGGGAAAAAAAGTAACAAAAATGTTCTCCCGTGTCCTCCTCTTGGACATCTACACAGCTACAGCAACATAAAGACACAATTTTCATATTTTCACCATGACCAGCAATCTCTCTTTTTTGTCATATATGTTCTCTCTTGCCACGACTTCAGAAACTAGAGAAATAATATTTATCTTTATAAAGTACTTCTTCCTCTCTATCCCCATGCTTAATAGTGGGGGTCAAAACCAGACTACCAATGGCACAGCCACTGGACTTCTTTCTGGAGCAGAGAATACGGCTGTAAGACCTAATAGTGCCAGTACTTTGCTGATCTTGACTAGTGGACCAAATTCTCAGGCACCTTTTAACAATATTAACTCCATTGCTGACTTTACGATGCTTTCATCCATGTATCACAGGCAGTCCACAGAAGTGACACAGTCACAAGCCCCTGAAACCTCTAGCTTTAAAATGCCATTCCACCCAAGGGCACAGACAACAAATGTACGTGTGAACACACACCAGAACACTGTGTGATGCTTTTTAATTGCATTATGCAGACAGTATGCACTGCAAAACCAGCTCCCAGATCACTTTGCTTTCAAGTCCAATTAAATTCTGAAGCTCTTCAGGATGTCTCTTATCTCTTATTATGAAGAGTATTGGTCACTGCAACAATTTATGCCATCCTTCATGGCATTTATGCCACCCTTCAATATACTTTGCTCCCAGTCCCCAGTTCAGAAGCCCAGGTCTGGGAGTCAAATGCTGCTGACTCCATGCCACTTGTCCATTTGGAAGAAATTCCAGTTGACAAATCACAACCAGATCGTGCCAGTCCTATTTACCCTCCCAGTGTTTTGCAGTTGGACCTCTGTATTCATTTCATGCCTGCTTCTCTCATTAAGAGAAACACAACCCACTTGGAAAACCCACCTGCCCTTCCCACGCACTCAGGGCCACACAGCCAGAGCTACTTTTGGGAAGCACCTTTGCAGTTCAGTGACTTCTGGCTTAAAAGCACTCAGAAACACAATGCCAAGGGCAAAGAAGTTTAATCTGTTACTTTAAAATTACTTGGAAGAACCCTCATATTAAGCTTTGAGAACTCCCACACTAACAGTCTCTACAGAAATACCCAGATAATTTATTTACAGTGTTAAATTTTAAGCTTTCTTAGTTTCTAGTACTCAAAAGTATAAAAAGAGAAAGCAGAAGCTGAGCAGGTAATGACAGTTAGAAATATTCCTCCCAGCAGGGTAAATATCTGCACCTGGTTACCAAAGGTGACTTGACAGTTTATTATGTACACTAAAAGTAGCCTAATAGGCATTACTACACTCAATCTGATCTATGAGGTAGGTTTACTATTCAAGGAAGTAAATACATGCAAGCACAGTATTTTTGTATGTACACATACTCCTAAGTGTAAGGCAGAAATACCAGCAACCTCTAACAGTCCTACTACTTGAAAGCATGTTGAGGGTTGACAAAGAGAACAGTACACTCCCACACTTTATGCAGATTATACCTATATAATCAAGTTATATTTCAGATTATTGTGCTCCACTTGATAATTTCACTCTTTTTTCCTATTAGGAACACACAGGAAGCTTCTCTAAGCCTCCTCTACCACTTAAGACTTTCAGTACAAAGGGGAGAATGACGGGACCAGAAGCCCATTATGGTGCTCTTCATCCTAAGGCTACCACTCAAGCATTAGTTCTGTAGCAACAAAACTGTTCCAGCCTGTCAGGCCTCAGTACCATGGATGGTCTGACCCAGACACCATGACCTCAACTCATGGCATTTGACAGACTCAGTGAAGAGCTACAGACAGGGTCCGATGACCCAACTGTGTCAGACTGATTCTCAGTGCTGTAACAAAATTGCTCTGAAGCAGTATGGGGATAACTTGCATTTCTGCTGCTCTTTTCCTTTGTGTGTTGTTTGTTTTGGATTTGTTTCCTTTTTTTTCCCCCCTCCCCTCTGTGGATACAGGAAAGACCCAATGGTAACACTACTAATTATCCAACCCTGAACTCTTATCAAGTAAGAATTATTACCTAGATTAAAAAAAAAAAATCAATTCAAATGCGTGCCCTTTAAACTTTCATATACATTTATTTTCCATAACCAGCGCACATCTATCACACGAATCTTCTATAGGACTATACATAAACTTAATCCTACTACCCTGGTTATCCCAAGAGAAAAATAATTACAGAAAACGCTTCATAATAAAATCATTAAGCCTGAATCTGCGGGATCTTAGCCGGTGGGTGTGTTCATCAGGTTGCTCCAAACCGCACTGATTTCAGCGCACTGCCCGCGCACGCTTCGATGAGATTTGAATCGGGCCTCTGCACAGAACGGCTGCATTCCTAAACTTCCCACAGGTCGCCCACCCAGGCCTCCTGGCCACGGCCACCCGCGCTCGCAGGAGCCCTGCCCGGCCCCGGCAGCTCGCTCGCCCCGCAGGCACAGCGCTCCGAACACCTCTGCGCACACGGCCGGGCTGAACATCCTTCCAACCCCGCCAGCCGCGCGCTTCACCCAGCCAAGTCTCCATGGCCAATGCTCAAACTCCTTCAGACCCCGGCGGCTCCCCTCGCCCCCCGCCCGCTTGTAGCCAGCCACCCCCGGCGGCCGCTTCGCCTGGGACTCGCAGAGGGCCGGCCCGCCCGCCGCCGGCGTCCCTGCAGCCCCCGGCGCCAGCCCG
>VZRO01007697.1:594293-626887 GCA_013397915.1 Daphoenositta chrysoptera | reverse complement strand
GTCCAGAGAAGGGCAACAAAGCTGAGAAGGGTCTGGTGCTCAAGTCCTGTGAGGAGTGGCTGAGGAAGCTGGAGTTGTTTAGCCTGGAGAAAAGGAGGCTCAGGGGGACCTTACTGTTCCCTACAAGTCCCTGAAAGGAGGTTGTAGCCAGCTGGAGGGCAACCTCTTCTCTCAGCTAAGCAGTGACAGGACGAGAGGATAAAGTCTTAAGCTACGCCAGGGGAGGTTTGGGTTGGACATCAGGAGGAATTTCTTCATAGAAAGGATGTTTAGACATGGGACTGAGCTGCCCAGGGAGGTGGTGGAGGGAGTCACCGTCCCTAGTGGTGTTGAAGGAAGGATCGGAGAGGGCACTGGTTGCTATAATTTAGTTGACATAGTGGTGTTCAGTCATACATTGGATTCGATGATCTCAGAGGTCTTTTCCAACCTAACTGGTTCTGTGTTTCTGTGACAACCTCCACCTGCAGGACAGGCTGCCAGATTTCTCGGGCCTCAGTAAAACAAAATTATTTCACTTGTCCCCCTTAAAAAAGAGAAATAGAAAAAAAATGGAGCTTTTGAAGAAAGAACAAAATGAAGAAATTGTTTGGGTTTTTGTCGAGATCAAGAACTGAAGCAGTGGTATCTATACCATGTTGAGAAGAAAATTATCTGGAACTGTTAGGAAAGAAATTTTTGGTTTTAATCCTGTGCTTTAAGCTTTAAAATACGTTTCTGAAAAGTGTTGGTTTTTTTTTTTTTTTNTTTTTTTTAATTGTTTAATTTTTTTTTAACTGTTTCCAAACAGTTTGAAGCTCCTGTGGCACTTAAATTTGCTACAGACTTCTATGCCATTAATTAATGCCTCCTGAGATTGAATTATATTTAAGGTTGTCACATGTTTTTCCTAAACTCTTCCTCTATAAGTCTTAAGTCTGCATTTACATGTTATTTTTGAGCCATATGCATATTCTTTTCCATCTACAAGTGAATTACAGTAATTCCCTTCTCACTGTTCAGTACTTTCCTCCCTGCACATTCTGTTCTAGAGACCTGCCAACAGGCCAAATGTACACATATTGTCACCATGGGGCCAAGCTTCACCCTAGGTTAATTCATCCCTTTCAAAAAGTAATGGTATCTTTCATTCTGGAATATAGCATACAGTATTTTTTGGGCAAGAAATTATAGATAATATAGTACCCATTCTTAAAGAAACACTGAAGTTACTTTTCATGGCAAGCTATGTAAGTTGTTTGAATTCTCTCAACTCAACCCACAAACCACTTGTTTCCATTCATTATTTCAAGGTTCCCAGAGATCTGGGTGAAGATCCGTAACAAAATTGTTGGCAGATTCTGACATATCAGGGCTTCCAGCAGGATCACCCCGCCCATCCAAAAGTGTCTTTTCCAGATGTTTTGCCAGTGCTTTGACCAGCTGCACTGCAATGTCGGCTCAGCCTTTCTCAGCAGAACAGCAGCCAAAACTCCTGGTACATGCTGCCACAAGATGTTCTGTCTTTTTTCCAGCCACTACACGTGTACGTAGCTTCTTGACACCTGGCTGAGTGGATCAGTCACAGTTTTTTGAAGCTGATGTTGCATAAAGGAGAGATCTGTGGAAGGGAAAAAAAAAAACAACAAAACACCAGGAAGTGCTTTTTTGTTTTATTCCTATGCTGAATGTTCAGATTTAGAGTTTAGATTTGACATAATGATGTTATGCTTAGGTTTTACCTTAAACATGAATTTCAATGATAGTCATAATTCCTTATACCTCAAAGGCATGGAAAGAGAATCATTCCAATACCTCCTAGTCTTCAAATTATTTGAAATGTTTTGTATAATTTGAATACCACCTGAATCTAATTGTGATCTTCTCTAGTGGCCTGTGTTCACAGTTATCTGAATTATAATTGTATTACCAAGGGTCCCATTCCTATCTGTCACATACTGGGATATATACTGAGAGACTTCCTTAATTTTTTCAAAGTCCTGTATGTTTTAATTGCAGCAAAACAAGAACCAAAGTTAGAAACTCTATGCAGCAAGTGTGTTATCACTGAATTGGATTGTATGTGCTAGCATGAACACCACAAATAAGAGAATGGGAGCCAAAGGATCTCTTGCAGAAAACAGCAGTGCTAAAGGCTAGCTGGGCTTGTACAGGCACATCTGTTAACTCCCATGACAGCTCACACCTTAGCCTCTCTTTGAAATCCCTATTCAGCCTTTTTGCCAGGTTTGTTCTGGGACCTGCTATAAGGTACAGCTGACTTGACACCTCTTGCCTCGAGGTTTGGTGGGTGAACATAAAAGCAGAGATTATTAACCAATTTTCAGGGTTTTAGTTGTCAGTTCAACAATTGTTTCAAAAATTACCTAGCTGGGTTCTCTGGTTTGGGAGCATTGTGGCAGGAGGCAGAGAGGCTCAGACAGATTCTCAGGAACACACAAAACATCCCAGGCCTGTCTGCCTGCAGGAGGATGCTCCATCCCCCAAAATGCTGCCTCTTCTCCACAGAACTCCACCAGATCACGGCCCATCAGATCTCAAAGCAGAGCAGGACAGCAGGTGAGCTGAGAAGAGGAAGACTGTAACCAAATTCTGGTGGAGGGAGAGGTGCCACAATAGTTTTGGGGTCCAGAGGGAACGACAATCCAGAGTTCACTAGGCTGATGGCCAGGGCAGTCCCAGGAAGGGGTTTAGAGAAGACTGACTTTCCATTAGTAATCTGAGCTGCTAATGCTTTTTACTCCTGCTGGGTTATCAAATGCAATGAGAAGCCAGTGTTGACAACTCTACAACAGATTGGTTAAAGATTTCTAGCACTTCCCAGGCTAGCCAGATTGGAGCTGTAGTAGGAATAACTTCTCTCACAATATTTGATACAAACAAAAGATAGAAATTACTGTTTGCTCCATTTCTCCCAGTCTGTCTGACTTGCAGTATGAATGGAGCTGAAGCTGAACCCTTGTTGTCCTTCCAGTGCTTCCCAGGGGAGCTAAATTATGGAGAAAGTCAGGGAGTCCTAGATACAGTCTTCTTCTATATCTTTACATTCACAAATAGTTAAGACTCAAACACAGGTCATAATCCACTATCACACATCAACATTTTTTGCCCGAGACTCAGTCTTAGCACTCTTGGGGTGATCTGCTGAACAATCTGGCCCATAGCCATGGCCTGACATCAAGTAAATTCTTGAGATATACGGGGTAATCTGGTATCACTTAGCTCAACAGAGATATCTCACGATTGTACCACAGCATAATATGCCTCTAACGCAAGTACAGGCTCTGGCTGGAATAAGAGCTGTTTACATGTCAATGATTTCCAAGCTTATTAAAAGTTAATGTGCACATTCACACTCCCTTTGTGTACGCAGCTCTCCAACACAGCAGAAATGTTTCAGATGCTTCTTTGCCTCTAACCTTAACGATCAGTTCATACTTTCAAAAATTAAATTTCTCTCTCTCTCTAAAGACACGAGACAATTCGAATTATAAGTACATAAAAGCATATCTATATCTCCCTCTAGAAGTTCTTCTAGAGCAATCTGTGAAGGTGAATTACACTGACAGCTTGCCAGTTCATCTTGAATAATGATTGTCTGACTTCTTCCAGTATACCCACTGGGCAGCCCTGTGCACTAGCCACAGAAAAAAATCTAGCTTTCCCTAGCACTGCCGTAACTACTCTGTGCTGATTAACATCAGGTGGAGTTGTCTTATGATACATATTTTTCCCAAACATTATTAGTCCGCTCAGTTACGTATTCCTCAAATTTTTAATATAATTATTTACTGATCTGTTTGGCATTTTGTTCTATTCAGCAGCTGCTACTTTGTACTGTGATCACGACTGCAGGCAAAGCTTGCCTGACATCACATCAAGGGAACAAGTTCCTTTTACTTCAAAAAGCAGAGATTTTTCTGTAATGCTGAAGGAGGCACTACTCTGTAACCTCCCTGCTCACTGGTCCCAGAACTGCTTCCACCAGGGACCATCACTCAGCAATGCAGCTTCCAGCAGGGACAAGCACTAGCCACGGCAATCAAGCACTAGTACGGGTGTGCTTTAGTTTGCCTCATAGGAGCAGGTGGCTACATCACAGCAGGCATTTTATTGGACCACCCAGAATCCTGCCTCAGCTCTTTTTTTCCCCTTTTATTCTTTTTTTTTTTCCTCTTATCTCTTTTGTATATGCCTTCAAGGAAAAAACACATTTTTTGTTGTTTTCTTTAATATCTGAATATTTTTCCCCTTGTCCATGAATGCCAGCTTTTTATCACTAGACGCAAGATCCCCCCCTGCTCCCACCTCCTCCCAGACTGATGCTATGCTTCAGTTCTTGCCTTTAAAAAAATCTAGCAGGAATAGGAAGCAAAGAAACCCTCAATTGACTGCATATTTAATCACTTTTTTTTCAAATATAACCTACTCAAATAGTCATTTACTTTTCACTTTTTGGTGTGCAACAAATGTATTCGTTTGAGCTTTGGTATTCAAACCAGCATGTGCACTAACAGTGTGTGTGTTCCACTCCCCTCATAATCCCAGGCATTTGAGCCCCTGCCAACTTCTTTATTCGGGGACCTGCCTTCTCCACACTCCCTTTGTAAACTTTGCATTTGTTTTGCTTTCTAGTGATCACTGAAGTTCTCACTCCAGCTGGGAGGACAGCCAGGCACCTTCAAGAACAAGGGAATGATTGACAATATTAGGCAGAAAATTGTCTACCAGATGCTGCTCAAAAGGAGAGGTGGCAACCTTCCGACCCCTTTCTCAGTACGCGAAATCATCGCTTCTGTGACACGCCTCTGCCCCCCTTGTCAGCTGAGTGGGGAGCACAGGGTCACTCCTGCGTCTGGCTGTTGAGCAGTAAAATGCCACCCTGCAGACACGGCTGTGCCTTCTGCCTGAAGGAGGTCCCAGTGCCAGCCATGCGTTGGAATGAAGTGGAAAAATTCACCAGACATTACACATTACTTTTCAGTTACCACTCTGAAATATTGACTAGGTCTGAATAACCTTACTGGTACAGAAACGAGAGGAATTCCAGACAGTCCATCCTTGGACTGTGAGAGAATAAACACCAACCAGACCTGCACGGGTTTTTAAAAACCCCTTCCCAGAGGTCTTCCTGCTGTCATTAGTACTTTAACACAATTTACATGTTTATCTCTCTTAAGGTTTCGTTTTCCCCCTGAAAAAAGAGGTCAGCTCACTGGAGTTTCATGCTATTGCTAATACAATGACTACAGTTCCCCTTTTTACAAATTAACTAGACTGAGAAAAACAAAGGGATGAACTTGATAAAAGACTAACATTTTCCTACTTAATTAGGTGACTGAACATGCAGGAAAAAAAAAACACAGAGACAACACTTTTTCTTAACAAAAGCAGTGCAGGACAAGAAAACCCAAAGAGTGTACACTGGAGACAGACACCCAGGACACATAGGCCTCTGAAATGCAAATGTTTAGCCACAAAACAGAAATAACCATATATTCATAGTGGGAGTTTTATTACACACACACACACACACAAAAAGCTATTTGAGGGAGTTTCTATGTTGGTTGTGCTCATTCATGTGGGGTAACAGCAATGTGTGTGAATAACAGTCCCTGAAATGACACCAGAATTAAAGGAAGGATATAGGAAATGAAAGATGATAATTGAAAAGCTATTTTAAGCAAGTGTATTCATTAATTGTCTTAATTCAGGTGGAACTTCTCATGCAAATTAGATTAAATATATACTAAGAAAACTGCAAGATTGGCATGTCAACTTCCTCTTTCTCAGTGTAGTGTCAAAGAACTCAGCTTGATTCTTAAAGTCAAAGCTGAATTTGCAGAGGTAATAATTACAAAGAAAATAACTAGCTGTTCCTTTCAAAATGAACAAATTACAGCAAGCACTCAGAAAAACATAAATATTACAGGACCCATAAAACTTCTTTCAGACTCACTTTTTATATGGAAACTCCTTTGTAAATCTTGTGGAAGAAAAAAAAAAAAGACTACATAGCTCCCAGTCAACACCAGCAATAAAAAATATTTACACCAATAAATTAAGCAATGGGTACAATTTTATTTTTATCATCTTGCTACCTATCATAAGATAGCATAGTTTTATTTGCGTAAATTCTTTATCTTGGAGATGAATACTTGCCTTTGAAAAAAGGCACTCCGCATTTTTTTGCTTGCATACCACACTGACATCAGCCCTAAAAGCTCTAAGTAAACACCACTAACCAAAATTTAAGGGAAACACTAGATAGCCAGGTAACTTGAGGATCACCCACACCTCAAATATTCCTCATGAATCAGCTGCAAGCCAGTTCACTAGCTGGAGAGGTAGAACACATTTTCTGTGTTGAACATGTTCCTATTTTCTAGTGAGTGCAGTGGTTCCTAAAAGCTAATTTTTGGTGTTGGTGGCGTTTTTATTTGGTTGTTTTGATGTTTTTTTCAGGGAAGCTCCCTGAAAAAACCGAAGTTACTCTGGAGGTTCTCCTTCCAGTCAACTTCTTGGGAGTGTCCGGACAGTTCTGATGGCCCGTTTTTCCGTAAAAGGCTGAACGAGACCACTCCGGACTGTTCCGCTTTACTCGTCCGTCCTCGCTCGGTATCAAGCTGTCCCGTTCTCAGTGTGGAAACGCGGCTGACCTCTTCCTGCCTCTCCCACCCTGCTCTCCTCCATGAAGAAAAACCCCGAGTAAACCAACGATTCGCACACGCTCGGCGCCGGACGGGCACAACTGAGCGGCCCGGCGTGCGAGCGGGCTGTCCCGCCAGGCCCGTGCCCCGGCTGTCGCGCCGCAGGTGCCGGCCCGCTCTCCGCACCACCGCCGGGCGCTGAGGGCCGGCCGAGCTCGGGCAGCCCCGCTCCATGCTCCCGCCCGCGATCCTGTTCGGCTTTTCCCTCGGATTCCCGCTGCCGCTGCCGGCGGAGCGCNGACGCCCCCGGCCCCGCCCGGCCCCTCGGAAGGGGAGGCCCGCGGGCTGCGCCCGGGAGGGCGGGAGAGCCGTGTGCCGGCAGCGGTGGGTCCTGCGTGTTTCCTACGCGGCGGCGGAGGCGGGCGCTGCTCCCGGCTCCGAACGCCCCCCCCCAGCAGCCGCCGCCCCTCAGCCCCTCTGAGTGGCCCCGTGCGGTTCGGGCTCTGCAATGATCGGTGCCACAGCGGGTTATAAATAAACACCGTAAAGCCCCCGCTGCTTTCACCTCTGAGGGTTGTGTAAGACTTTCGGCTTCCTTAAAAAAAAAAAGCCAGATAACGCCATTGTAATCTTCCTCTGTGAGGGGAAAAAAAAAGTTTAGAAACTTTTATACAAGAGCTCAGAAATCGGCAAATATGTAAAATGACCCAAACTTGGATCTGTCACACCTCATGATTGTTGAGCTAAAATTGATGACCAGGGACCCTCTGACGTGAATGCGGTTGGGACAAATTGTACTTGAGCATTTACCTGCTTTACAGGCACAATACAAATGCAAGCGTGTACTACTAAACACGTAGTGGGATTTGGGTGCAATACACATAATGTAAAATGCAGTCAAGGTCGCAGCTAATGGCTGTGGCAAGTTCATTTCAACTGCAGCAACCCCCCTGGGAAACAGGAAAAGGTCTTAAGTTCCATGTACTAAATCTCACTCTCTCTTCCGGGAGATTACGGCTTTGGTTTTGTTTTCAGAGAGAAGATGTAGTAGAACAAAAACTGTATTTTGAAGTGGTGGTGTTTTAAGCATTTTCTTGTGATTATCTTTTCAACTGTAATGTTTTGACTTGAATTTCTAAGTATTTTAAATTAATTTTTTGGTCTATAAGTGGTTAGGCTTTGTTTAGAAACACTTCAGCTGTTCTGTTCTGCTAGCTTCCTTTGGTTTTTTGTATTTTAACATGTTAAAATGTGTTTTGTATTTTAATCTATGATTTATATAAGCAAAAAGAAAACCTTGTGCATACTAGCATGCTACTAAATACAAAGGGTTCTTTTCAAGTGTTTATAGAACAAACTTATTTGTGTATAATTTTTTTTTTTTTTAAATTTGAATGAACTGTCAAGTCGGGCTTTATTGAGGGAGGAATGGAGCAGCAGGGAAGAGCAGAGCAAAGGGAAAAGTCAGCATGAGTCTTCCTGGAGGCTTTTTGTCCTATTGGTATTAAAGATATTTGGCCAAAAGGTGCTAACGCAATGCACAAGTTTGGTGTAGATGGCAAGATAAAAGAGTTTCACTTGAGCCAGAGCTTGATGAAGCATCTACTGCCTTGTCTGAGTTAGTAATTTGGAACATGTTACTTGAATAAACACAGTCTCAAAGTGGAAAACAAAGGCAGAGTGAAGCAGCTCAGGGAAGCACAACATAGAAAAGAAGGAACAGGAATGGCAGAGGATGGCTCTAGTCACAGATGAAGGACAAAAGAAGAAGAGTGGAAGGGGAGGGGGATCAAGTAGTAGGAATGGGAGGCTATCCCCAAGGCAGGGAACAATAGCAGAGGTGTCGATGAAACCAAGGATTTTATTTCTAATACTTATTTCCTCACAATTTTTCCTTGAACACAACTCTTCTTCCTGGACAGCTTACTGGGACAGAGGAGAAGAGGACTAGAGGCCCTTGAGAAAGAGGCTTGGCATAATTACTCATGACACAGTAAGTGTACTGAAGACACCTGATACAGCTGTTGTTAAAAGTTTGGATTATTTTCCTTTTGCATCTGTATTTCATGGTCACATTGCTCTTTGTGTTACTCAGTTCAGCTGCCTGCAAAACCCAAACTTAGGAGACTTGGGGCCTAGATTACCATTTTCCTCAAGTTCTTAGAGAATAATGGCACTGATTTTAGAGGAGAATTAACCTCTTCTGCCACAAAGCATTAGGTGAACAGCCTGCTACATGAATTATTATTTTGAGTGTTTTAATTTTAATAACTAAAGTGTAGCATAGTTTTTTCAAAAAGGAGATTAGTTAACTGACACCACCTAACCTTGCCAGTTATCTACAAGTAGATTACATAGAATGATACTCCTTTGCACATGATTTTGCAAATGTTCTCCTCGGTTGTACCCTTTATTTTGCAAATTGCAGACATTGAGATGAAGGGTCTATAATTTCCTAGCTTGCCTTTCTCTTGGAGCACTGGTGCTGCACTGGCACGCATCCACTTTGCTGTGACTTCATTTGAATACAGCAAATTCTTTATTATGATGAACAAAGGGTTGCTCTCTGGTCTGCTTTGAATCTCAGTCTGCTCATGGAGATTAGTGGGTTTTGAGCAATGCCAAGTTACTAAATATCTCCGCTTCACTGATCTCAAAGACATTTGTGACAAGGGATTTAGTAGTCATTTTCATGCATGTTCTTGCCTTTGAATGGATAATACCTTAGTAGTTCTGCTTCCCATTGCTATTTGATTCTCCATTTCATTCAAAAGGGTTTAAATTCAAAACTTCTCTACTCATATGTTGTTGCTTTGAGATACATAAACACATTTGTTTGTGGTTTTAATCCTTGAATACAACTCCCCTTCACCTCTTTGCCTTTATTTGCAGTTTGGGGTTTATTGTCAGTCATGTTACTAAGAAATACCTTGTGGCTAAACAATGTCTTACATTGATGTCTATAATATTGCTTCTGTCGATGCATTGAACAAAACTGTGTATAATAAAGCAGGATCCTGAAATGATAAATTTTAAATTTTCTCCAAGACTGGTGGTCAGCCTTTTTTTCTTTCCTGAAAATTTCTTAAGACAAGGAGTATTACTTTATTTTGATATACGGGACAGAAAGTGATAAACCCTTAAAAAACACTGGGTTAAATTTTCCAGAAGTGGACAGATTCCAAAAGCCTTGTGTGGCTGCCAGGTCAAGCTGTAGACTTCTCTTTTAGTTGTTCCAGGAGAACAGCAATTAATCTCCAAAGCTGGGTTTGGTTTCAGAAAATGGATGAGCACAGTGAATTCCTTATTAAACTAAAGAAATTTACTAAGCCAATTTCCTTAAAAGAGTAAAAGCAAAAGTGTTCAGAGCTCAGTTTACAGAAAATTCAGATCCACCAACACAGACATAGGTAAGAGAAGTATTAAGAAAGGCTGAAAAAGCCCAAATAGACCTTGGTGGTAGTTTCTCTACAGTGAGGTTACTCCTAGTTCAGGATTTGGCTGTTGTACTTCCAATCCATGCACAGCAAAGGATATAATTTATTCATAGTATTTCAGAAACTTTTTTATGTGAATCTTTGAAGATTTGGCCTACTCAGTATCTTCACCTGCATTCCAAAGGCCTGTACTGTTCTCTGAAGTACAAATTTCTACTGGTGAATCCAATGCATTGGCCAGGGCCTTTGCTTCTGTACATAACACACTTTGACATCAGCAACACAAAACCAAAGTGGGTGCAATCAAAACCTTTCAAGAAAGCCGTGTCAGTGCTGTGCTACACTCACAGCAATAAACCACAAAGAATGTGTTCAGGGGGAGCAGCCTGCCTGAAAGAGTTGCTGTCACTTCTCTTGCTCCAAGTGCTGGATCAGCTCGAGCTGTGAGCCGCTGATCACTTCTACCTGCTGTTCATGATGTTGGTCAGGAAACACACCTGGCCTCAGGCTATTCAGTCTAGGGCAAGGTTTCACTAAAGGTGGTGTCCGAACTGCCACCCAGCAATGTGAGGTCACCCTGCATCATTACTTGCCCAGGGATGTAGTAAATATTGCTTGGTGGGATTGGTATCATTATAAAGTGTTAAAAAACTGGCTCTTGTTTTTGTACTCAAATAGACATTTTGCTGCATTTTGTGTGACCCTGGTCTTTGTTTCTCAGGTAGCCACCTCCAGCTCTTCTTACCAGACCCAGCGTTTCCACATACCTGTTTCCAGCTGTGCTCCACAGGGATCCCATCACCTTTACAGATTTACATAGCTTCCAGCACAAATGTAGTTAAAACATCTTCCAGCTGTCAGCATTTCATCCCAGGTGAAAAAACACAGGCCTCTAATCCCTGAGTTCTAATCATGTTCCAGCCACCTTGATTCCGGTGTTCTGACCTGCCCTGAAGATGCCAGTAATGGAAAGAGATATTACTGTTTTACTGTGTTTCTTCCCTCAAAGCATAATTATAAGCCACAAGTTTTGCATGTAGACATGTACCAACAGGCACTAGGCCTGTAGAAATTTTTCCATTGATCAAACTTGAATTCCATATACAGTTACAGTCAGGGAAGCAGCTTCCAATGCATGCCCAGAACATTTGTTTGATAATGAAGAATTTAAAAACCTGTCCATGAAACTTTGTAGTACTAGGTGAAGCCAGAAGGATTGCTACTGTATCTGCACCAAATTCCCACTGCTGATAAGAGCAAGATGATTGAATAAATGGCAAGATTTTCCAGTTTGCCTGCCAGCAATTATGAGGAACAGGAGATAATGAGGAAGAAACTAATGGCATTAATTTCAGACCAGAATGAAAAAAAAACAAAAACCAGTGCATGGTTCATCACAGGGCTAATACTCTATAATGATTGATGATTCTGTAATCAGAGCCCACATAGAAACAGGCTGTAAATTAAATGGTGTATTTCACAAATGGTTTGGAATTGTAATGCAATGATCAAGAATTTGCAGAGAAAGACTTTATGCCCCTTTATAACAAGCTGCAATGCTTCTAACAGAAATAATTAGGGTTCTGACAATGTATTTGTTTGAATGAAGGATTGAGTTTGACAATAAAAAATAGCCTGTAATCTGCGTGTCACATGCAGCTTTCTACTGACACAGATCCTCATGGTCTAGTGCACCAGCATTCACAGCAAATTAGTCTCATTTTACTGTATTCCTTAACCACACCAAGTGGTACCTAGAGAAATAAACTTGTTTTACCATGTCACTGCTAGTTGGATAGCTCTTACAGCTGAAAAAATCATAGAATGATTCAGCGATAGACTTAAAAGAAATGTCTCACTATGGTTGAACTTCCTTTTTTGACTTAGTAGTAAGGAAAAAGGAGGAGGAGAAGGAGGAGAAATCCATTTCTCTTTTGCTTTTGAAGTCCCCAGTTTGGCAGGCCACTGGCTTCCTCAAGCAATTCACTGCAATTCCTAACTGGAAAGTTTCCTCCTCTCTAGAAGCAAAGCACCACTCGTAGCTTTCCACAGAAGAGGAAGGGTTAGTAGTTCTGGTTAGGAAACTGGACTAACATGAGCAAACATGCACCCTAAAGTCCATGTCAATTTGAGCTAAACAAAACAATTCTTCTTTTGGTCAAACTTATCTATATTCAGCACATGGGCAGATTAGCCATGCAGCACACACGATGCCTCTGACACATCTAGGAAACACAGGGTCTGTTGCAGCCTTTCAGAAAATTTGGGTTATCCATGAAGCTTTGGATGTATCTTGCCTGTGTTCCATGTAGCATATGTACATGTTCTGTTTGGGAATTCCCATGGGCAGCAGCCCTGATTCTGTCTAATATTAGGTGTCACAGTGCAGCTGAGCTCTTTCTTTAGGTAGTCTAAGATGGTCTAAAAGTGCCACTTCTCAGAGGTCCTGAACACACTTTTTCAGCAGCTCATCAGAAAACTGGACAGTGTTATTACCATCTCTTAAGCAACTGATAAATAGAAAGGGATCTTACATTCTGTGATGGCTTGTGTGATCATACAGTCTATCAAAACACCATTTCTGAGTTACTTAACCATTTTTGGGCCCAGCCTAATTGTTTCAGATCTAGGGGGAGGTAATTCCAGCAATTACTATTTTTGGGTATTCAGAAACTGCTCGCAGAGAAGTCTGAGTCTGTGCTCAGGTTGGAGCAGTCCTTACCAGTGGCATCCATACAAGTGAGAAATTTAGAAGCTTTGTTAATACCTTCTTTTTTCTCTCTGTTTTAATAATGAGTTGTAACAAATTTGCTAGCTCTTAAATATGTGACAGAGTTCTAGTCCACTTGTGGTGCATTTGAGTCAGATTTTTCACTAACACTGGGAAGGTGTATGTTAGCATGTGGAGGAGATGAGACACCCATTCACAAGAGTTGTGTTTCTTGGCTAACTTTTATACCAGTCTGGTTATGACAAGACATGAAAATGTGTCTGTGCAGTAGCTGTCAGTGAGGATTTCAGTGTCTGTCCCCAGGCTTGCAGGAATGAGCATGACAACTGTGAAAAGGGGCACAGCAAAGGGTGACACAAGCTCCTGTCTATTGGCCTTTGATTTTGATCATGAAGCTAGTAGGGAGAATTTGCAATATATCTGAATGATTCAGTGCTTTAAGGATTTTTTTCATATTATTTTGTGCAAAGTTTTTATCTTGAGCCTCCCTTGTGTTATGCATGTACACTTCCATGCACATACCAAATTTTCTGGTATGTCTGTGATGGATTGCATGGCTGGGGGTATGCTGGGCTCTAGCCACCTACCAAGCCATCTTTGAGGGTGAGGGAACTGATGATAAGAGCACTCCCCATTGCTTCACTTTTTGCTTGTTTCTCCACAGTGGCCACATCACAGTGAGATGTTGTATTGCTTAACCTACTCCCACAGAAGTTTAATAAGAGTCAAAAAACTATTGTCTTTGTCCTAGGCCCTCACAGGCATGCATCAAGTATAGGAGATAGACCTTTTGTGGAGAACATGAAGATGTAATGGTACAAAGTGCTTCTATCCCCTCTTAGCTCCCAGATGTGGCCAGCCACCCATGGCTGCCCCACAAAAACAGTTTCCAGCTACTGCAACCAAAAAAGTCTCCTTCCAATGCTAAAATCAGCGGTCTCAGGCATGTTGGCAGCAACAACAGCTGTGACTGCTGGGACCTCAGCAGACCCAAAGTGAAATCTGGGCAGCCACCAAAGTCTGCCCTAAAGACATGAAAATTAGAGAAATACTTTCAGTTCCAAATTTGCACAAATGAAACAATCCTTTAAAATTTAATCCAAGGAGGTACCTACTGTGCTTTTGACTTGTCATGAGTGTTTAATGCTCTCATGACAGTTTTAGGGCTAGAGACAAATTTGAGGGGTGTTAAGCCAACACTTTTCACACATATTCCATTTATTTACACTGCAGCTTGTTTTGTACATTGCCTACAAAATTATGCTTCATAGAAGAAAAGCCTGGCAACACGAGGGAAATTGTTGTAAACAACCAGAGTGAAAGCTCCAGCCTGTGTACAATAGACATGCTAGAACTCAAAATAGCACCAGAGGAAAAAAAAAAACCAACCTCCCTTAACAAACAGTAAGAACATTGTTTGTTTTTAAGAAACACTGAGCTTTGTTTTCAGTTTCTAGATTAAGCCTAATTGCCAAAAATGCCTTTGTTACTGCCTAAACCAAACTCAAGTTGGGAAGCATAGTCAATAATTATTTCAATTAAGAATGTACTGTCAAAAACCTAAGGGTGGGAATGCTAGAAGTGAACAGTTGTTCAAAATTAAGAGCCTCATCCTCTCCCTATCCTTTGCCTCCATTTTTCTCCTCAGATACAGAAATTGCAGCTTTAATGAACAGCAATAGAAGCTGAGTTTCTGAGAAAAACTAAGTTCAAAATGGAGAGCTTTTGGCAGCAGTCTCCCTCCCCCTCTTTTTGAGAGCCTTAACACATGCCAAAGTTTTCCTCTTAACGCTTGCCAGGGCTATTGAATGCTGAAGTCACTGTTTTGAACTTAAAACCTCCTGGAACTCTGAGACATTTGTATGGAGTGTGCTTGCTGCCCTGCATATCTGCTAGAACCCAAGACTGAAATTTTAATCATAGATTAGGCTTTGCAATCTTAGAAATGAAAATTATTTGGACTGCATTCTGTCTCCCATGATTTTTCTTCCCCTTCTGGCTCTTCCACCCCATCAGGCACAAACAATAGAGTTTCTTGCACCCTGCAATACCCACCTTCTTCCCATTAGGAACAGAACACTTGGCAATCTTCCTGGATGGCCATGCTGGTCCAGAATTGTCTCTGGGACACATGCCTTCTTTTGTGGTCACTGGAGTGAGGGGTATGTCGCTTGCAGAACAAATATTACTCAGTAAAATGAGCAGGAACAGAAGTTGTTCCCTGGTGGCTGTTCCTACAAATGGGTGCATGTTGTATAAACAGTAAAGTATGTTAAAGCTTTCCAAGCCCATGGATTCTGGGGATTGCCTCTCTTCTCATCCTTTTGCTACTGAATCTGTTCATCAGGAACAGAAATGAGTTAGGGAATTAGGCAACTTAATGGCAAGTTTTTTATTTCTGCCCCAACAAGGAGTGCATTTCATGAATTAAACAGCCCTGAGAAAAGCTATGAGGGGGCCCCAAAACCTACATACAAGGATGAGAAGAGCATTTGAAGATCTGGACCCTGTGAAGACCTGATGGATTCAGAGCCAATCATGCCAACGGCTTGCAGCTGTATCGGAAAAAGAGAACATTTTTTCTGTATGGTGAGGAAAGGCAAACATGCAACAGTACTTACTTGATACACCTTTGGTGCCAAATCCACAAGCTGGGTGTAGTAACATGGCAGATGTTGGCAAAGTCTGTCTGGTAAAAATTTCTGTGATTTTTTCATCTACCTTAAACTATCTCTTTGTCTGTGAAGAATAAGTAGCAAGAACCCCTTGTGATGTGATAGCATTCTCATTCTTTTTCCTTTGTTGCAAATGTACTTTACAGAGGAACAAATGAATTAGCTTCATCATGAATTAACTACACTTCAGATGGCACTGTGTGGCTGTCGGTGCTGCAACTTTCTTCTTCCTGCAGTATGAAAATTGCATGTGCATCACTGGAGACTAGTCCTTTCATGCAGTTTCTGTTATTTCTGAAATACCAGAGGGAAATCTGGAGTTCTGAGTTATCTACAAGAGATGTCCTGGTCTGACCAGATCTTAATCTCAAATGAGTTCAAGCACTCCTCTAATCAATTCTGAATGCAGCCTAAAGTGTACACAGCACTTTACATTTCCCACCATACTATAATGGAGATGACACATG
The DNA here is from genome assembly GCA_013397915.1 of Daphoenositta chrysoptera. NCBI lineage: Eukaryota > Metazoa > Chordata > Aves > Passeriformes > Daphoenositta > Daphoenositta chrysoptera. The sequence goes on along the minus strand of VZRO01007697.1, from coordinate 610,927 downwards.
CTTTAAAGTGTTGGATTTATGCAGATTTGCCAAGAGGGCAATGGTGCACAAATAGAGATGTTTTTAACTGAAAGGACATGTGCTTCCCATACGGATGCGGTCATGGTTGCTTAATCTCTGAATGAGTTCATATTGCACTTCTCCAGAAGAGAACATGTGCTAAGTATTTCTTCAGGCTAATTTTTTCATGCTACAAATAGTAGTTGTCATCTCACCCAACACACAGGTTTCAAGACACAAGCTGTCAGAACATACTGGAATGGTTTCTGTCTGTGAAAGACGACTGCCAGAAAGTACCTGCCTATCCTACATTGGGTGGGCAAACCCTTAATATTGTCCTCTGTGTTCCTCAGAGACTACCTCAAGCAGTTTGTTCTTAGTACATTGCCTGTTGGAGACTCCTTTGAAGTCACTGAACTCCATTAGTGATGCAGGGGACCCAAACACTCAGCTCTTATTTTGTGGTAACCATCTAGGGCTATAATAGCCTCACGATTATCCTCCCTACATGTTGAAGTGTTTTGGGGTTTTTTTTTTGAAAGCAAACAGAAAGTTGCTCAGCTTGGGTCCAAAAAGGAATAATTTATATTTAGAAGGGCTTTTCTTAGATTAACCTAAAATTACTTAATGTATTAAGAACATGCCTGTACAGCCACCCCAGGCACCAAGATAGTAACTTTGGTTTTAATTTTGTCATATATGTGGTTGAAAGGCACAAGATAACCCCCAGGCCATGTTCTCTTCACAAAGGGGTTCCTCTTGCTGTAGCACCTCATGGTGGTGTTGCCTCCAGCTCACACATCTCCAGTGGGAGAGTTTTCTCTTCCAAACTCTCTTGTTCTGTGAACCACACAACTGACCAGAAACAACCTGAAATCTTTCTGTCTTGAGTTTCTGGCCAATTTTCACTTTAAGCTATTGCTCAGACAATTCCAAATGGAAAAGTGCATAAGAGCTTTGAAAAGGGGAGTCAAGTGTTCTCAAACCTGTGATTCTCTGTCTTCTCCTCTCCCCTTGACACCCATGAATACACAGAGTTAAAGAAATACACCTTCCTATTTATCTCCCTTATGTGGGGTAATAACCTTGGTTGTGGCCAAACCACAGTGCTGGTGCAGAGTGTCCTGGGTTGCAGTGTATTCTGTCACCATCTTCATGAGCTGTTGAAGTCAGGGGGGTGGTGTTCCTTGCCTCCTCCCTCCCGACTGTCTCCTGTTAATGGGCCCGTGAAGTCCTTGCCACATGGCTCATAGATAACTCCCTCCGGACTATATTCTGTTAATGGCCCATGAAGGCCTTACCACATGACTGACAAAATTACATCATCCCATTGTGAGATGCTCCGCCCAGAGGGAGGAACCAAGCATTCTATCCTGGATATAAACTGAGATTTCGAGCACCACAAGGAGCCTTTTCCACTGGATTCCCAGAGGACGGGAGCTACATAGCCACCACTGGAACTTCCAAGACCAGACCCTTCTACAGGATTTTCCACCACTTTCAACAGGACCACTTCATTCCAACTGCTACCAACACCCTGACCGACAGGGTGTCAGGTTGTCAGGTTGTATTTTTTGTACTATTGCATTTATTTTACTTTTTTTTTTTCTCTTTCTATTAAATTGTATTTCTGACTTGGAGTCTCTCGCTGGTTTGTTTTCAAACCTCGACACAGAGACACAAGAGCTCTGTGTGCATGGGTTTGCTTGGTTCTGTGCAGGCTCATTAGCTGAGGCTTGGAGCTGGACCTGCAGGACCAAGGCTGGAGCTGTGCTGAGGCAGCTTAGGGGGTGTTACCCCATATGCCAGAGCAGACTCTGTATTCTGGTAACATGGGCTGCAGAAGCAGGCTGTGCCTGGGCTAAGAGGCTTGCTAGACATCACGTGTATTGGAGAGCACCACAGATGAACCCAGGAGGATCTAGTAGGAATTTGGGAGCCATTGAAAAAAGTAATCTCACTGTTCAGAGTATCATGAAAAACCTATTACAATAAACAACAGAGAACGGACTTCACTCCCACTCATCTCTTTGCACTCATCTGCCCAATGCGTATTTTAGCTGCAACTTATAAAAGACAGGATCATTGTCATCTTATCTGTCCACTTATCAGTCTGTATAGTGTCACCTACAGATGTGTCACAGACAAGTGGCAATCAGCATCTTTCAATCATGTACCAAACCTTCAAGTGTTACCTAAGGTGCAAAATCTGGAGGGAAAGAAACCTCAGATTTACAAATACCTTCACATACTTCATACAGTTTTGTGCTGGTTTTTTATGCTTACAACTACTGAGACAGCTTCTGTGGCCAAAAAACCCCACACCTGATCAAGCAATAAAGTCATTGCAAATAATGTCACAATACTACTTTTCCACAAAAATCCTCTTATTTGGTGAATGATGTTGCTGGATGGGATCTGCTTGAAAGAGTCCAAAGGGATAAGGCTTTGGAGGGATCCAAGAAAGCTGATATTCAAGCTTCACCTCCTCCAAGGTCAACAGGAGTCCATCTTAAGGAGCAGGAAGTCAGACAAAAATGCCAGGAGACCTGCATGGATGAACAAGGAGCTCCTGGCAAAATTAAAACAGAAAAATGAAGCATATAGAAGGTGAAAGCAGGGACAGTAGACCTATGGGGGATATAGAGACACTATCTAAGCATGCAAGACACAGGAAAGCCAAAGACCAACCAGAATTAAATCTGGTCAGGGGTGTCAAAGGCAACAAGAAGGCTTTCTGTAATTGTATCAGTCACAAAAGGAGGACTAGGGAAAATGTGAGTGTGCTGTTGCTGAAGGTGTCAGGTGCCCCAGTGACACAGGACATAGAAAAGGCTGAGGTGCTGAATGGCTTCTTCACTTCAGTCTCTACCAGGAAAACCTGCCTTCAGCAATCCAAGGACCTGGAGACAGAGGGAAAGTTTGAAGCAAGGAACACATACATGTGGTGGAAGAGGATCAGGATACAGAATACTTAAGCAAACTGGACAGCGACCCCAGTGGGATGCACCCAAAAATGCTGATGGAGCTGGCTCATGTCATCGCATTTTGATTATCATTGAATTATCAGGATGACTTGGAGAGGTGCATGAAAACTGGGGAAAAGCAAATGTCACTTCTGTCTTCCAAAATAACCTGAAGGAGTACCCAAGGAACTATGTGTTTTAAAGACAAGCTACGGATACCTCTCTTCTCCAGCCTGTGACAGCCTCAGTCCTGTAACCCAGAAACAGCACAATGCTGGTTCTGCTACTGGCTTGCAAGACTCATTATTTTACTTGGATCAGCACCTGTTTGCTTCCTTCAGAACTCGTCCAGATTTCCTTTTGCCCAGATCCTTTTTTTCCTTTGTACTTTGCTGCTGAAAATAAACTGCAGGTGAGAAAGTAGAAAGACCTCCGAATGCTAGTTTGTGTGCCAACCTTCAAGTATCTGCTGGACAAGGCTTGGCTCTCTGCGGGTTGACATGCAACCTAAGTGCAGCCTTAGAAAGTTCAGGTTCATGCTCGTTTGTTTGTTTTTACAGGCTCCCTTAACTTTGCAGAAAAATTAAGGAAAGAAAAAAACCTGACTTTTAGGATAATCTGACTTTTGTAGCTCAGCCACCCCCTTAACAGAATTTTGTGACATAAAGGAAAAACAGAATGGTAGCCTTAGAGTTCTGTCCTTGCCAGTTTTTAAGGATTAACTACATAAATGTGGAGCATGTATGTGGTTTTCAAAATAGGTGACACAAACCTTTTGCATAATGGAAATAGTTCCTCAGTCCAAATCAGAGATTGCTACCAGTTGTTCTTATTTTTATTTGATCTTGTGGCAAACTGATATCCTTAGAAATAATGATCCTCATTATTATTATCTTACATTATCCTAATAATCCTTAATTACATTAACTGATGGATGATGATGGGATTTACATGCCATTTCAGTCACATCTGTAAATATGCAGATCTTGACTACTTTGGTCAATAAGCTCTTTAGCAGGAGCTGTTTCAGAAGAATCTATTGTAGCTGTAATATGATTTCTAGCACCACGACACACACAGGATCCCTGTTTTCTGCCTGAACTGACAGTTCTCTGTTCTTGCCCATCAGTCCTTCCACAAAGGCTGCACAGAAATTCCAGTTGTGTGAGTTATACGAAAGGTCAATCTCATTTATGTAATAGCCAACTGGGAAGAAGTAGTGCTAAAGTATCTTGCCAGCTACAGTGCTAGGAAGATCATGTCAGTGCAATTTTGGGCTTTTGAAACAAATCTGTCAGACACATTTTCTATGAAGCGATGTCAAGCCACTCTTTAGCTCCAATGCTTTCTAGTTCAATATAATGCTCTGCTCCATGAACACAGGATGAACTGTGAGTCTTTGAGTGAATATGTACCCAATTAAAAGTCAATTGTCAGCCACACTTCACAGGGACTAATTCTGTTCTAAACACCAGGTGTCACTGCAGTATACGCCTGATTCCACACCGAGCTCCCGCTAGGTTAAAGCTTTACTTTTAAGTGATGTCAAAGCTCACGGAGAACAAAGATGCTCGTACTTTGTTCCCAAGTGTGTGCATGCAGCTACTTGATTAGCCAGAATCTGGGCAAATTGTTCAACATTGCAACCAGCCACATTTATAGTTCTTGTGGTTGGCCTCAAACCTGAAGCTAACCATAGTAATGGAGCTATTTTATGGCTGATAGCAACGGTTCAGAATGAAGAATAAATTTTAAAAAATCTGTGAAACAGTTCTCTTGATAATAATGCTGCATGCATTTTTTTTTTCAGAAGAACAGCCTGTATTGGATAATATTCAGCAGTTACTTAATAAAACAATTATATCAAATTGCATATTTTGCAGCTTCTTGGCCCATGAACAAATGTTCCGTAAAAAGCAATCTTCTTTTACACTTATCAGATCCTGAATGATTTTGAACATGAAATATTCCTTATTTTTACAAAATCTCTATTTATCCTATAACCTTGTATCTTTTGAGTATTAAAATATACTTACCTAGATTAAACATTAAAAAGCCATCACTTTGACAATGAACAGATACTATTTGTCTGTCTCGGTCTAATTTCTTCAGCCTCGCAGCTTGGCATAACTAATCCCTATCTGCACTGTGAATTTTCTAGGAACCTGTTCATCAGTAACTGCTTAGTATTAAATGGGTAAAAGGTGCTCTTTTCCTATCTGTAATTAAAGATAATAAGGAGGAAGGTGCAAGTCATGGAGAATGCAAGCCCCAAAAGGTTAGGTAGTATTTTAGCCTCATGTTCTAGTGTACAAAGAAGCCTTGTTCCAGTGACATGCTTACAATATGACATTTGTGTTAGACTTACATGCAGAATCTGTGTTACATATTCAGCAGTGGTCCTAAGTCAGCCACCTCCTGAAAGGCTTCAGGATGCTCTTTAAGTATTTCTACACAAATGAGAGTCTTGCTATTGACAGAGCAGTGCAGCAAATGGATGGGGAACATTACCTAGAGAGCATCTTTAACAAAGGGAAAGGAATCAAATGCCATGGCAATTTCAGAGGATAATCTATAAGGCTGGTAATTGCAACTTTAAAAATGCTGAAAGCTGCACAACTTTCAAAGGCTCAAACCCAGTATTCTTACCTGCATTAAAGAGCATAGTGCCATTATGTTCATGGGAGTCCCTGCTTTAGTCAGATGCAACTTAAAATTGGTGCTGTTGCGTGCATGCTTGAATCTTGACAGGATTGTGGCTTTGGGAGGAGTAAGGTGCTATATATCACGAGGAAGTCTTAGTAGTTCTTGTCAGATAATGAAATCAGCACAAAATGCCCAGAACAAACAAAATTCTATAAAATGATGAGGTTTTAAGATCTGAAGGATGAAGTGACTGCAAGGACTGAATAATATATTTGTTAAGAAAACAACAAAAGAGGCACAGGTAAAAATCAACCAACCAACCAACCAAACACTAAAACAAAAGACAAAGCTTATTTATTGTGGTTTATTCTGTCTGGCTATTGAATTTATATATAGATTTCAATGAATTTGCCAGGATTTTTGAATTAAATTAATTTCATTGCAATGTAACAAGTTTGCCATTTGACATCATTTACATGGATTTCCAATAAATTCAAGAATTATTTGCAAATATAATAACCAGCGAAAATGGCAGAGCCTCTTTTAAATGCTTTCAGAGAATACAGTACAGAATCTTATGATTTTTTTTCTGCATATAAACAAGTAAATATTAGGATACTACTGTACATAAATAAAACCTGTATTTTTTATTATTGACCTATGTTCTTACTTTTAGATAACTGCTCATATGTTCATGTAACATTTTCCCCCCAGAAATATTTACATAAACTTGTCTACATTTACAGTAAATAACCATAATTGCCTACTGTGCTTTCAGCAGCCAAAAGCTGAATTGGCTATAGAAACATCTGATGAAGATTCTTGGAACAAAGGTATGACTAAATGACATCAACTTGTGTATACTACTACAAAATGTTGAGAGGAATTTAATGGCATTTGTTAACTTCCAAAATGCAATTTGGTGTTGGATCTGAACTGCTCTAACAGTAGGATAAGCCCTGCAATTACAGTTAAACTACAATTTATGGAACATACATTCTGCAAAACTACAATATTTCAGTGTTTGCAGTGGTGTTGATAAAAGTATATAGATTTCAAACAGGTAGCAAGCCAAATAACCCTTCATGTAGCAAACAAGCCTTCGCTAATGCCATCTCAGAAGTCTGCATGCATTGACTTCAGGTGTACACGGCACAGTCATTGAATCACTGAGCTGCTCTCACTGCCTACAGGTCTGAGCTTCACAGTGTGTTTAACTGTATCCACTCTAAGATAGCCAGGACAGTTATAAGCCTTTCTTTTCACAAGCTCATACTGGTTTGAGGGTGTTTCGCAGTTCTGTCAGTGATCAGAGACTCACATAGTTGTCCAGAAAACACTTCTTGTTGCTAGAACACTCTGTAAGAGAACTTTGTTCGGAGATATTCCAGGAGTACATATCTTTTCCATTATGAAACAATGGATAAAATAAACAAAAGTGTCTGTATTTACAAATTATTATCCACTATGTTCTTAGTATGCAATGTTCCATATGTAAAGAAATTTTATGCTGAAGCTCATAGAGCACCCAATTTTAAGTGACTCTTAGGCATGGTTTTAATAATTAGCTATTAGACATAATTACCCATATAACTGACTATTTTTTTGTTGTTCTTATGGAAGTCGTATCAATTCACTAATATAAAAGAAGGAAAATACATTTCACTGAAAATAAAAACAGAAGTACCTACCACTAAACGAAACTTCTAAACTCTTAGGGTCCAGTCCTGCATCCTTGGCTCATGCAAAGAATTCTATTTAAATAAAATAACCCAGTTAGAGTTGGTTTTTTCTGTTTGTTTGGGTTTGGTTTTGTTTTTTGCTAAAAACCCCCCATTATGCAAGTCCAGCTCTACACATGATACTTACTTTAGTGCATTTACATTGGTCCATGTTGGGTTTATAACCAAACAAAAACATGTCTTTAGAATTTATTTATTCCTTTCAGTTCTTTTATATAGAGGCTTGATAAAAGATAATCCAACTGCATCATGGTTGGGTGGAGATGACTTGGCCTCGCCTCTCTGTGTATAGGGAACACTGAGAAGAATAAACAATGGTATCCATCTCCTGTGAGACTCTCAGCAACTTGTTTGTTTACTGTAACCTTTTCTGCTTTAACAATCTTTCGTACCAGGTTGTCCGTGAGATGGGGGAAGTGCAAATGAAACTTAGCTATTGTTCCTTTACCTCTTTCTTCCAAGCTGCTGCAGTGGGCTGTACCTGTCTTGCCCTGACAGTGAATGCTCTTTTCTGGGTCTGAAGGTGGGCTCTTAGCACACTTTCACCTAGAAAGACCAGTCAGACCGAGGAGAAGCAGCTCACATCCCCTTCCTTATGTTAAAGAGGTTGGGACTGTGAAGCAAAGGGCCATTCCTAAGTGGTCATCACCACAGAGATGAGATGAGATGAGATGAGATGAGATGAGATGAGATGAGATGAGATGAGATGAGATGAGATGAGTGAGATGAGATGAGATAGGCCCTGCTGGAAATCATGAAGGTCGTACACTCAGAAACTCAGGAGCCACCACAGTGGCTCATTCAAAGACCTGTCTGCTGGTAAGATATTCTGAGAAGACTGGTTATGTGACCTTTCTCGGTCTCAAGATAAAAAGAGCAAATTCCAGTATCCTCAGACATGTGAGAAAGAAGGTTCTTGTGCTCTTGGATGTTTCTTTAACAATACATTTAAACATTGTGACGATTCACATCTTGTATGTGTCTTTTAATGTCATGTGAGTGCTTGCAAACTACAAAATTTCTCGTCTTGAAAGAAAGTGAAGACCTCCACAGATGTCCTCCAGACAGGATGCGATTACCCCAAAACATCCGACTGAAGTCCAGGCTCCTAAATCTCATAGGCACATTTAAAAGGTCCATTCAGAAGTGCTGTGTGATGCAGTTTCTGTGCCCTCTGTACAATTATCATGTTTCACTAAGGACAAAAGAGATACTCAGATGGTGACAGCTGAACATAGTGGGGAAGAGCAGTTCCATAAATAAGAGGGTAGTCCAAATCCAACCTATGCTGAAAGTTAAAATATGAGTTAAAATTGTTCTCTTTGTAGACATTAGGAATTGAAAACATCAGCACTGTCTCTTTTTGTTTTAGCAATAATGTTTGTAAGGTTTAAGCCCCCCTCCCCAATATAATAAGATTAAAAAGGCAAGAGCTGGTTATATTGTCTTGTAGTAAACAGGAGGCATTCTGAAATCTCAAATGAAGCATTTTGAAGTCAAGTGATACTTACATACTTTATAAATAATCTAAGCTGATTGTTGCATTATCATAAACTATAAGAAATAACAACTGCTTTCTAAATGAAACAAAATTTCATTTTGTATTTTCTGTACAAACACATGCTAGTTAAAATTAGCCAATGAATTTGCGGAGACAAAACCCTTGTCAGACTGTGCTATTATAACAATAAATGAACATCGCAAATGAAAGCCAATATTTAGGAATGTGTATGGCAAGAGAGTACCACATACAGCAGCCAAGTGGCTGTGCAATAACAGCAAGCACGTTTACCTTTACAGAAACATCTGTATTTTTAGGCACTTCGCTATCATGATTGTAGTGACTATCCTTCTGGCCAGTTTAAAACTGAAGACCTCCAGAAACAAAACCTTGCAGCTTGAAAAAACAGAACTGTAAGATTTATATTGTACATAGACTGGGCACAGACCAATGGGTATGTAATGCAAAGATAATCTGTGCATTTGCGATGGAAATTGGGGTGCTGGAGCATAAATATATCTACATTGTGTAGACATTCTTCCTGACCTTTGGATTATATGTAAATTAATTTTTATCAATTAATCAATGGGAACCTTGTATTACAAATAAGTTCTCACCTTTGTGCTGTTCAGGAGAAAAGAACAGTGTCTACTGTATGTGATATCCTAATGCACTCCTGGAAAATCACCACATAGGCAATTAATTTGTTTAATACTTCTTGTAAGCCTGGGATATTTCATGCTGACCCAACCAAGGGGGTTCTCTCTCCTTGAAGAAAGGGAACCCTGTATTTTTAGCTCTGTGATGTTCCATTCACAGCATTTATCTTTAGCATAATCCTGAACACATGTTGCTTGCTAGCAAGGGATATGTATTTCATATATATTTTCTTTTCTGAGCTGAGATCTGCTCTGGCAATGTCTTCAGCCACCACCATCCCAGAAGAGATGCTACAAATCAACTTCAGCACCAGGGTATGAAATCATATTAACAGTAATTATGTTCCCTGCTCCTAGCAAGAGACCTGCCCTTGAAAGTCTTCAGCACACCACCAAAGGAGCATCTGTCAGGCATCTTTCTGCATTGTTCTGTTTTGCAGCAGACTACCACACCAAATTACTTGTGAGGCATGTAAAAGCCTTATTCAGGCCTACTCCAACCTCAATAAATAAAACTCATCTGAAGTAACTGGTTATTTGCCTAAAAGCAAAAGTCCCTCATTGGAGTGTGGTCCAAATTAAAATGTTTGTTGCAGAAACAGATTTGTTACAGTCACATGGCAAACAAATGTATATGCACAATAGGAGACAGAATAAAAGTCCTTGAGCTGGGCCATGATGTTTCCAGTCCACAGTGCACAGGTGAGAGTCATGTCTCTGGCAGCTTCCCAGCCAAGCCACCTGGCCTGAATGGCTGCTTTTCCACACCCGTGTCCCAGCCTAGGCAGGCCTGTCACACATGGTGACTCCACTCTGGCTGCGGTGAGATGAACAAGAGACAGGGCAGCACTGCCAGCTTTTGTAGTCAAGAGCAGCACAGTTAACACTAAGTTCTGGGAAGCAGACAACACCAGAGAGAGCACTCTGTGTCACAGCGTTACACGTCAGCTTTCAGAAAGCACATGCAAACCATTGATGCAGCATCTTATAAAAGCACCATTGAAAGGTTGAACAGAGAGCACCGCGTATACGGAATTGTGTTCAAAACAGCAGACAGGAGCTGTTCAGGGAGCCATGGAGAAGCATGCAGCCCAGAAGCATCCCTGCAGGATGGATTCCTTGAAGGCACGGTAGATGAGGGCTTGGAGAACAAGGCAGCTGGTCATCAGCCAGTTGAAACTATGGGGCTGGCCCAACTCTGGGTTACTCATGAATATGAATCCCCGCACCTACTCATCCCTCACTCCATGGATCCTGCTACATGTAAGCAAGCCTGCAGTTTATATTAATGGAAAGACTGAAGCAACTAATTATTCACAGTTGACATGAACACCACCTCCCTGAATGCTCACTATTGTAAAACCTAGGTTCTTCAAAAGAAGACTGGTAATTCTTATTGCAAAGCTTAGTCATCATAGCTACATTACTGGGCTTTTTAGTGGATGTTTGTGAGTGACTATTGCTATTGTAGGGCTAACTGAGGTCCAGTACATTGAATATGTCTCTATAAAGATGTTTCCAACTTGGGACAAGTAAACATTGCGGTTGTCCCTTTCTACTTTTGAGTTAAACACATACAGTATGGAAAACAGTATGGAAGTACTAGCTACTTTGTAGAAAAGGCACTATAACTGATCTAACTGTGGTAATTAGGTACATGCCTGTGCTACAGGTATCTGCGAAGAATTTTTTTCTCTCTGTGACTGAGAAAGTTATTCTACACTCATGGTAGAAAAGGATGACTGGTTTACATATTGGATTAGCAATGGTTTAGGTATGTGGTAAGAACAACTCTCATGCAAGACACAAATTCATGGAAGAGATGTCTGAACTCCATTTCCTATTTTCTGCCAGTTCCCAGAGGGAAATCAAAAAGAACTTCTCACCAATGCAGTTACATACACATTACAGCTTCTCTTGGCCTTACTGTGGCAATTTCATGTGAGATCTTATTACAGAGTTGTGCCAAAAAAAGGAGACAAAGAAATAGACTGTAAAGCTTCCCCAGAAAACATCACCAGGTAACAAATACTTCATTTTGGATGTTAGCATTTTATTTAGGGATATGGTGAAAGAGTTAAAAAGAGCAGTAAAGAGACAAGTAGAAGAGACTCCCTTTTCTTTACAGTCAAATTAATGTCTTTGGGGGATTACTGCTGGAATTATCTTTCTATCAAATATATTAATGAAAAGGAAGCACTGACAACAGTGGAACTGATCTTACTAGGAAGGAACTGATCTTACTTCTGGGAAGAGGGAGACTAAACCAGAAGCTTGATTCTTTGTCAAGAAATGTAAATATTCACTTAGCAACCTTGGCCTGAATTCTAAAACATTTTCCTTTAGCATTAGACTACATAATGGAGATTGCAGGGGAGTTATGGACTCCCCCATACATCCTTGTTCAGGAGAGTAATTCTTTTTTGCAGCTCTTAAGTCCAGTGTGTGTGGGTCTCAAGGTTGAGGGCAGGTACACATCCCAGAAGCAGAAATCCAAAACGTGAACTGCTTCTCCATGAGACTGAGGTCTGATGGAGCATTAAAAGGTAATGACCAACCTGAGAGACATTTAAACAGGAAGGAATGTGCCACTGCCACAGGACTGCAGACATGGTACCAGCTCCCAGTGCAAGGCTGTATGAGACAGGTTAAAAACAGAAACCAAAGAAGGAAGAGAGCAGGAGGAAAATTTTTCTTTCACTGTGGAAAAGGGGAGTCTGGAGGGTCTCAGGAGCAGTTGTCGGAACAGAGGAAAGAAAGGATGGAAGGACTTGTGTCCCTTCCTACAAACCAACATTCTTGATCTGGCTGTGAAAGACAACAGAATGGACAGTCTGGACAGTCTGGACAGACTGACTGGACAGTCCTCCACCATCCTTTGACCTGCTGGTCTCGATGGAGGCACTTCTAGAGTGATGTTTGCTTTTCTTCTTTTGCACCTTAAAATTTTACAATCAAGAGTTCAGTGCTGTTCTTTACTGTCAGCTGACACTATCTCTATCTTTGAATTGGTCTTGAAATTGAATCTAGTGAACATGACAAACCTCATGTTCCTGTGGTTTCTCCAAAAGCAGCCATCCATGTAAAGGGATAACTACATCTTGAGATGTATTTGGGAATTTCAGGAGTTGAGGTATGCCTGCCACTAAGCTGCAGGAGTCAGACTGAGGACTACATGTATAAACTGGTACCTGTGAGCAAGGAACAGACAGCAAACACAATTGTTAAAGACTAAAGAAATGCTCCAGACTTAGCATGACAGATCTTTTAAAACATGGTGCATCTAATCTTTGGCCTTAAACAGTGTGAAGTAGAAGGAGAGAAAAGTCAAAGGTGAACTTCATGAATTCACATTCAAGGAAACAGAAACAAAAACTTTTATAAAGGAAAAAACTCCAGAAAGCCAAACCAAAGTCATCCTTAAAAAGCACTGAAGTGAAGTGGAAGCAAAGGGTTTGCTGCAGCTGTCAAAACATGGCAGCATGGTCAAGAACAGGATGGATGTAGACTGGTCTGAACTGCTTCTCCTCCAAGGAAGAGAGTCATAGACCAAGTGTGCTGCACTGTCACACAAGGTCAGGATCCATGAAGTTTGAACCACCCCCTGGGCAGAGGCTGCCTGCACACTTACACTGCTCCTCAGAACTCTACTACTTACAGGAGAAGCCTGTAAATCAGCACACTTATTCCAGTTATGAAGCTATTTCTAATAAATGTGTGTAACCAGATCTATGTTTGCTCTTTATAGTACCAAGTCGTGTTGAGCACTGACCAAGGATCCGAGAAGGGCTCAACCTGGTATATCAAAACCCAGCACCAACTGAGCTGAAAGTAAACCTGTTTTGTTTACTACAGAATAAGCCAACCTCAGTTTATGTACTGTTTATTTTGAATTAAAAATAAACTGCTCTTCAAGCACATGCCAGATATTATGTACGTGAATGTTGCCAAGCTTGGACTATAACTTGTACTTGTGTCCAAATTACAAGTGTATGCTTATATACATGGGGATATGTGCACATGCATGTCACACAATGCCAGGTCTCTACTGCTGGACTATTCTTGTACCATTGTATTATTTATTGTACTATTCTTGAAGAAAAAACGTACCAATCCAGTACCTGTTTATTTCATCCAAGCACTTTGTTATTCACAGTAACAGAATAACTCGGCATTTTTGAAAAGCCAGTGGCTTTCAAACTGCTTCTCAGAGGCCCAAGAAGGTCTTGGTTGCCCTCCTGCTCCTTTTAGCAGAAGAACAAAGAGGACCAGTGGCTATGCCTGACTAAATCCCACTGTCTCTTTTTCCTCTTTTTTGCCCTTTGGCAGTGTTCTTTTACATAGACTCCATGATTTTAGCTTAAAACCAGAAAGGCATGTTCCATATCCTGCTCAAGGAGACAGAAAAAGCCAACAAAACAACCCCAAAGCAATTTTCATTTATCTACCTTTGAAATAGAAAAAAAAAATTAAAAAGAAACCAAATAAAGCCCAAATAAAGAATGGGATTCCTCCTGTTACAAACCCCAGTAAGTTAATCTACAAAAACTCTGAAGATGAAAAATATGTTGTAAAAAATAAAAATACTATCCACTCAATACAGTACATATTTTTTCCTATATAAGAAACTAGACAAACATATTAAAATATTTAAGTCTTTAAAAAGGGCAAAATTCTGCAAAAAAAAATACTCAACACTATTGAGGTTAGACTACACATTATGCCAATGCATTCATTTGCACAACTTTTTGCAACATGACAATGGTCTGGGGTGTGTATGTGTAGGTGTTCATGTTCATTTGAGGGAAACAGTGCAAGAATGCTAAGCGTGACCCTTGCCATTTTAAAGGGGTATTTCACAAATAATTAAACAAAACCCCTACAAATACCAGCACACATCTCAAATACTGCAAGTCACATTCTACAGCCCTTGACATTAAAAAAAAAAGGAAGGAAAAAGAAAAAGCCAGCAGAATTAATTCAAGTACATATGGAGTGGGTCCCTTGTGAGCTACTGTTGTTTGCACTTTAGTTGCAGTGAATGTGGACAGAGCTCCCCAAAAGACACAGAAGTGAGTGCATCTTCCCCAGCCCTGCAAAATAAGTCTGAGTTGAGGTACAATAATCCGTGGTTTGCTCAACATTGCGGATGCCAAAACTTGAATGAAAAATTACGCTTGAAAAACACTTTGAAGAAAATTACATAAAATAATCTCTTAAAATGAGAAGCTAGTTTTGTGTGAAGGCAGTCTTTTTGGTACGTAATCCTATCAGGACAAGCATGGCGCTCCTTCCCAAATTACGTTTGCCTTGGAGCTAATAATAATAGAGAAACCTTTACGTTGTCCTGGTCATCTTTCTGACCTGACGTACCCTTTCCCATGAGCCTTGATCCACCACCCAGAAAAACCAGCAGGTATCACACCCTGGCTGAAATGTACATTGCTTCTTCATAACTTGTGTTCTATACTTAGCTTTGTTCCTCAAAAGGAAAAGCGCTTCCCTCTCCATGTTTCACTTGTCCTTTGAAAGTAACAGCAGGGAAATCTGCTGCTGGCGTAGTTAAAGTCTGGTGAATTCCCTGTGGTGCTGCAAGTCCCCTATGCTCTCATAGTCATTCTCTCCTGAAAGAGCAGTGTGGTTTGTGTTAGGCACGGACAAGGTCCTGTCTTCCTCCTGGCTCACTGACTGGATCGCTTCATAGTCCGGCTCCAGCTCCCCGTTTGGTCTGTCCGCTGACTGAGGCACAGTGGTAGAATTTAGGGTGTTTTCAAAGTCCTTCACACTTGCATAGAGGCCACTGCAAATGGACGGGGACCTCTGAGATGCAATTTCTTGAATACAGGTGTAAGGAGAATCCAGTGCCTTGATGGCTTGTCCTGGCTTACTCACTGACGAGTACATGGCTGAGATCTAGGAAAAGGAGACACCTGCTGAATATCCAAGCATGGCATAAAGCTTGTGCACCAGTCTGTACCCTTGTACTACAAGGATGTTGGTTGCTTAAGAAAAGATAGGATCTTCTGATAAAAACCTATCCTTTCTAAAAGGATATGGTTTTTTCCCTTGAAAAAATATTAAAATTATTTCTCACAAATCCCTCCTTTTCTGGCATGCATTTATAAATCGATTTTCTTTCAAAAAAATAATGCTTTATAAAATAAGTTTGTAAATGTAAAACTTGCTTGAATATAAATCCCTGGCAAGAAAATTAGATCTGGGCAAAAGGGAATGGCTTTGTGAGCAGGAGCTCTTGCAAGTTTTGCTATGGTCCTGGAGTTAATTTGGACTCAGTAGCAAGAGAGGCATCAAAGGGAGGATCAGGCTGAACTGCTGTAATGTAGGAGAAGGATGCTGTCTGATCCTTAGGGCTTTTAAAATTATTATTGTTACTATTTTTAATGGTAGTGGCTACTTTTCTGCTTTTAGAGACACTGCAATAGAAGAACAGTTAATTGTTTTTATAGGCAGAACTAAATAGGTACCAATACATGTGAAGACGACATTAAAAATCTGTACATAAATTACTCACACCAGATAATAGCAAATAGTGCCAATACTGATATGCAAGGTCTTCTCTGTTGACTACACTCTGCCTCCAAAGAAGAGCTGCTTCTCAGGCACTGAGTATCTGAACTGTAGCCTGGAGACTGAAACCTCTCGGCTGTAAACACCAGAAAGGGAGCCAGTGTTTCATTCTTAACTCTAAAAATCACCTCTGGTGAGGTGGTACACTTAAACAAGTGCATGAAAGTGGCCTTTCATGAAAAGGTGAGGACAAGCCCACATCCACACATGTGCTTCTGCTTAAGGCTTACCTGGGCTGGTGCCAAGCACAGTTATCAGTCTTGATTCCCTCTTCCAGGCCAAATGGATACTAGCCCTTGCACAGGACAGATGGCCGAAATTCCCTGCACTGCTTCTCTAGTAGTACCCAGTATCACAATGCAACATAGCTTTTCTATTACATGTAAAGTCTTTCCCAAGCATGCAAGGCCACTCTGGGTTTGTGTCAATCCAATTAAAAGAGTAGATTGGCATGACAATGTCCATTACCATTACGCAACACAGATTGATGCAGATGAACGAGAACACTTCTGATAATTCCGGGATTTTGGTT
>VZRO01007697.1:563392-594283 GCA_013397915.1 Daphoenositta chrysoptera | reverse complement strand
GCTGGTTGGTTTTTGTTTATTTGTTTGTTTTAGAGAGACATTGACGTGGAAATGGCAATACTTCATACGTTTTACTGACTTCAGCTAACCAAACAAAAAATGGCTTTTCTGCTCATCTATACTTCAACTCTGCTCAGCATTAGATTACACTAACCCAGTTCAAGATCAGTTTATTCATTAATGTCTGGGAATGCTTCTCCCAGCAGAAGGCATTAGCTCACTTAGCTCTTTGCCAAGTTTGTGTTTACTTTTATGTCCAGAGAACATATTTATAAATGACATGGGTGTACTGGACATGATCACAAACAGCCTTATTTATGTTTAACTTTTCTCTTTGTTTAACTCTCCTCCATTTATCTGACCAACAGACATTTTAAAGAACAGTTTATGTTCCAGTGCTTTTACTGTGCTTCAGTGTACTTCCCAGAGCCCCCAACGCTTTGCATGGGGAAGGTGGAGCATATGTTTCAAAAGGCTGCTGGTTATTCTTCTTGAGAAGGTCCTGTAATCCAAATCAAGAAATTACCCTAACAATCAACTAATTGTGGCCTCCTATTATTTTCTGACACCATTTTTAACCTATGGGCCTGATACAGCCATATGTTAGAGTACTTCTGATTTTAGGAATGTGGCAATAGAAACGCTGTGCAGAGGATCTTGGGCTTTCCTTTTCCATTCACACAAGTTTCACCTTTCTTAGATTCTGCTTGATCATGCAGAGCTTATGCTAATTTCTGTCTAAAAAGTGGTCTCTAATTAGTTACTGAATTTCATGCAAGAAACCTACCTCATCTTCCGTGAGAGATGGATCTTCCTCTCGAGACTTGTAAGACACTGAACTAAGCCTCTGTAAAAAAGGAAGAGAGAAAGAAAATAAAAGGCTCATTACCCATCAACAGTGTGAAATCTCTAACAAAACCCTCCCATTACAATCAATACATTATATTTTATGGTCATTTGCTCCAAGTTCCATTATACATAGCTAATATCCTCACTATTCAGAGTACTTTTCTGGAGATAACAGCCCTGAGGTTAGTAAAGCTTTTTAATGTATCTGCTCTTGTCCTGACCTGGAAAGGGCAAAAATAATGTAATGGTTAAAACAAACTCTGCACCACTGTATCTCTGCCTTTACACTTCTTATGAAGGGTCTGCAGAGGCTTCTAAACAATTAGAACTCAGCTGTTGTGATACACCAGTTGCCCTTTCATAGGATTTTCAGGTATGCTTTTAGATGAACAATACTCAGCTGACACCTTCCTGCTGATTGTTATCCTGCATTCTGCAGATCCTGGAAGTGCTGCCTGGCAGAGCTGTGTCCTCCCCACCCCTGGAATGCAGCCCCTGTGCAGAGGCGCTCAGCAGCCCGGCCTCACAACCACTCAGACCTGCTGCAGCCCACCCTGAGCTGGAGCCAGGTCACACAGCAGAGTCCTGAGGGATGGCAGGCTTGGTTTGGTATCAAGTCTAATTTCAAGCATCTAAAGTCTTCTCTGTAAAACAGGTCATGAAACATCGGGGGAAAAGCATTTTGCTCTTATGAAAAATGCCTTTGGACCTTTACAACAACAAAGACCCTTCTGCTGCACAGCAGCTGTGGGATGCCTCCTCCCTGGGGCTAGAAGGCTTTCCTGGTCTCCTGCTCCACAGTGATTCAGAGGGAGCCTTCCAGCACTGTAAAAGGCCGTATTTTGGACTTTCACACAACTTCTCTAACTAAAATACTTCATACCACCCCCAGTGCAAGGAACATGCAGGACTAGAGCTATTTTTAGCACAGTCAATAAAATACCACTTCCAGGCACATGGAACTTGTTTCCTTTTTTTTCCACAGAAGTTTGTTATGTTACATTCTTTCCTCCTTCCATTTTCTTGTTGTTTTTATTTCTGGTAAATACCAAACTTCAGATTCCTGGGCACTTCTGACAGAGCCTGGCCCAAAGCACACTGAAGTTCTGCCTGCTGCTCCCAAAGAGCTTCCCTCACAGTGACAAACTCCCTCACTTCTTTCTCACTGACTGGAGGACAGTGCTCTTTAACCTGTGGTTTGTTTACTCTTAAAAAAAAATAAAAACAAAACCCAAAAGGAAAAGTTCAAATATATTTTGGCCTTGTATTAGTTCTGCTTCACTACAGCAACTTAGTTTACTCTTTCCTATCTGCAGCATTATTTTTTGTGCCAGGGAGTAAGCTACTAGTTTCATCATCACACATTAAAACAAGCATGTGCTCATGAAATTCTTCAGTGATTTTTCTGTCATCAGTGTGTCTACAAGCACCATGTGTCAGGACCCCTTCTACAGTTTCCCACTCAAGTACTGATAAGCACGCCAGGGTGTTTGCCATCCTCTGCTGTTCCCCTGGATATAGCATTCTTTCTTCTAAATGTGAAATTTGTGACACATCAATTTTGGAGGATATTGTTATCTTTGAAACTTAAAAAAATCCCACTTGCTCCTCAACATTTTGTACCTAGCAGCTTTATAAACTATGCTGAAACCTCAACAGCAGCAACACAAACAACATGTGTCCTTATTTGCCTTCCACTTTCCTTTAGTTCCTCGACAGCACTTGATTCTTTGCGCTTTGGCTCAGCTGCTGCTCCTGACTTGGGCACCAAAACAAGAAGAACATTCTCCTCTGGTGCATTTGTAAGAGATGCTTTGCCCATCCTCAGGCTGTGCAAGGCTGAAATCAGATGGCAGCAGCCAGATGCAGACACAGAGCACTCTACCAGTGCTCACTCTGGGAAGACCTGGGTGAAAAAGGAGATCCATACTTCCTTTTTAAAGAAAAGAAAGAACTAAAGCAAAACTATTCTGCTTTTCCAGTAGTATTAGAAGAACTATGCTCAAGTTTTTTCAGGTGATAGAGGCCTGTAAGAGGCCTCATGCTACTAAAGCTGTCTTTCTTCACCAAGTCCTTTCAAAGGATTTGGCTGGGTCACAGCCAATAACCAGTTTAGGTAAATTTTCACCCATTTATTGCACTCCTGGCTCTTAAAAGGATGCTTTGTCCTTTTCACACTCTCATATATGGGAATGGTCTCTGGCTTGGTCCACCTAGTTCTCCCCCAAATTTGTGTGCTTCAGGAACTGGCATGGGCTGGGGATCACCCTGGCTGCCCTCTTTTAGGCGGTGAGACTGAAACAGTTTGGACTTGGACTATTCTCTCAGTCTATTCTCTTAGTCTATTCTCTCAGCTGGCAGGTACAAGCCTTGGTTACACAGGTGGCCTCCCTGCCTGTCCCTCCTTTGTGCCCTCGTTGTAGAGAGGGAGGCTTGCACGACTTACACACAACCTCTGTCTTCATCAGGGTCAGGGCAGAAGGTTGAAGAGTTTGGGATACAGATGTCATGCTAAACAAAGCAGCTAAGTACACTCTCAGGAGAGGAAGCAGCACCAGAAACACCTATGGGGTCTAACTAAGAGTTATCAATATAACATACATTTCCATAAACACCTTCATTTTGGTTGCCACACTGAAAAAACCAGGCGTTGCTCTGCATTGCTTGAAGCAGCAAAATAAAGGGAAAAATTATCATCATCACAACAGAAAAACAATCCCACCACCACCTCCCCACACAATGCCAACAATAATGACATTTATATATTCCATCAATTACCATCTCCAGCTCTGCTGCAGCTGTAGCTCTCAAGGACAGGCCAGGCGCACGCCTCGATGCATAATGCATGTACCCGGCAGCGAGCACGGCAATGATCCGACGCTGCCGAGGATTTAACTGGGGGTGGCTTCAGCTCTGAATACATTTTAATTAGACAAACACCTTTTTTCTGGCACTTAGGGGACTGCATGTGTCATCTCTTGATTAATCCTTCAAAACCTGAACCATTTTAATCAATTCCCGCTCCTTGCAGTTACTGACACTGCATACACGGTGTGCTGGGGAGCTACAGAGCAGCACAGGCTTTTCCTTTGTATCGGTGCCTGGGAAATACAATTACTTTCTGCAAGGCTTTTCACACCTGGTAGGAAAAATGTCACTGTTACGCAAAGCTGTTTATCTAAAAGTTTAATTAGAAATTACTTATGGCCTGAATGTGGGAGGGGGGAGTGTTGCTGGATTACTGTTGACAATCACATCTTAATTTTTCACTTAACAAGCTCATTATTTGTAAAAATGTGCACTGAAGGGTCCAGCTAAACGATTTTTATATTGTGAGTAGTCTTCATTTTATTCATTTGGACTGTATTGTGCTTTACAAGTTACATGGTTAGTTATTTATTTAACAAGAGATTCTTCTGCCTTCTTCCTGGATTGCTGAAATTCTTCAAATAAGAGAACAACCAGAAACAAATAACAATACCTCAGCTCTGCTGTGATTTTTCAGGTAAATGTTTACATTAAAAAGTCACATTGCATCTTGAGATTTTTTTTAAAATTTTCATCAATACCTACCTAATGATGATGACCTAATGATTTGATGACTTGGACACCAAAAATCTGCTAAACCTACAGTTCTTTCACTCACAATTAATAAAAAGATATCTAAATATTCTGGTAAATGCAAACTCAACAGTTTATGAAAAGTCTCTCCTATGATCTTAAAGCATCCTTAAAATGACTTCTGATAAAAATGACAAACAGGAAAATGTTGAAAATGTCATAATTCTATTTTTCAAGGAATTCACCACAACTCGTTCCTAGGGAGGAAGCATAAGCTGCTGAGAAAACTTAACTTTTGGCTGTGATTTCAGCACTTAGAAATTCTTTACTCTGTATATATGTGACACTCAGAATTTGACAAATATAAAAGCGTACAGCTGCAATCTCTCTCTTTCTATCCCCTTCTCCCACAGCGAAAGACAAGGTGAATCACTTTGAGCAGGTGCCTAACACTTGCATGGCTAAGTCGAGGTGGCCCAAGAAAGGAGGCACATTTAAAGTCAGGATATCCACCAAGGATGCCCCCCCCTCCTTCTTGTAAGTTTCATTAGAAAAAAAAGAAGAGAGGGCTTCTGAAGGAGAAATAGATGCTGACAGAGATACTGGACACCCCTTGTAATAGCTTCCACAAGTATAATACCATCAAACAAAGAAGCAGAGGCCTCCTGTGCAATTCCTGGATAATATTTGGGAGAAGCCTTAGGTAGTGCACAACTGCAACAATCAAAAATATAGGCTGCAACAAAATGAGCATATGCCCCTAATGCAAACACTATCCTGTACATTAAGATAGTTCCATTTACAGTCTTGCTTCATCTTGAGTGGGGTTTTTTTCTTGTTATTTTTTGTTACTGAAAAATGAAATAGTCTCCCACCCATATGTTCTCTGTCATTATTTGGCTGTTTGATGAGGACAAATATTTGCAGTATTTACCTTTTCTGGTTTACTTGCTCCTTCTGTCACTTCTTCTTCCACTTCTTTTTCTTGCACGTTCTCATTTTCATCAAGAAGCTTCACGGGTACTGGAGGGGGAAGCTCATCCTCTACATCTGGTATGTTGTCAAGAGGACTGTCTGAATTTGCACTTTGGCGACTCTTCTTATTTCGGTCCACAGATGCATATTCTGCTGACTCAATTCTGCACTCAGGAATCTGATTCTGACCTTGAGAAACTGCCAATGAAGCCTTTGATTTGCTGTTGGAGTTCCCTTCCATGCTGACTACTGCTCCAACATCTTTAATTTCCTTCACAGTTTCATACAAGCAGTCTTCAACTATGTTCTCCTGAGAGGAGCTGTCTTTCAAGACTTCATAAGGCCCTTCCATTCCAAGACCTTGATCATTTTCTGCATTTCTAGATGAGATGATAGTTTCCATGGGGTTGTTAGGGGGAATACTGGGTAGTTCCCGGCTCTGGTGACATTTTATAGACTTTCCAAGATCCTGTTGATCTAGTAGATCAGATG
Organism: Daphoenositta chrysoptera; assembly: GCA_013397915.1. NCBI lineage: Eukaryota > Metazoa > Chordata > Aves > Passeriformes > Daphoenositta > Daphoenositta chrysoptera. Next base: position 588,406 of record VZRO01007697.1, on the reverse strand, counting down.
TCTGTACCTCTTCATAAGGCTGGATACAGGCAGCTGTGCTGTCCTCAGAAAGAACTAAAGAAAATTACAGAGAAGTATTACAAACAAAAGCATAACTAAAAGGTGTGATTTGGTACTCTCTACATCACTTTGTTTTTGTGACACACTGGAAAGGATAAATGATACTAATGCCTCGAAATGCCTAGTGATCAGCATGCTTTTTGCTTATCAAAAGGTTTCAGTTACAGACATTTCTACACTCTACTGTTAAAATATCTTTCTCACATCATCTCAAATAGTCTGTACACCCCCAAATCACATTATATGGCAACAGCATTCACTGTCACAACAGAGGATGGGAGAGTAGCTGTGCATGGATATTCAGCTGCCTTGTACTCAGTTTCACTGAATGATTACAGAGTGCTCAGTAGTCTCAGATGGGAAACAGGTGGGAGGCCTCAAACCAAGTGCCTTAAAAAAATCCTCGTTAGATTTTCCTCTTTGCATTTCTCCATTCTTTGGAATCAAAAGGAAAGCATTCCTACTTCTTCCCTACCATGCCTCAGCTTGTTTAACATGCTGGCCAAATTCTCATTGCAATTGCACTTCGCTCAGCCCTCCCTGCACGCTACACCAGAAGCTCCTCACCGAAGGCTGTGCCATACTTCCCTTAGTCTCGCAGCACATAATGTAGGCTGACAACCTACTAACGAGCTGGCCATATGCACAAGAGAGAAGACTAGACTTCAGAAGGTAGTGTTAGGCAGAACATGTTGTTTTAGGTCCCAGAAGCAGGCCACATGTCACTGTCACTAGAGGGTATTAGGAACTGAAATCTATGGGGCTTCTCATCTTACACCACACATGTGACATTTGCATGCATTCATGGGCATATACAAGCATGTTTCAGGCAGTGTATGGTATGTAACTTTACCTCACACTCTTTCTTTAAAAAATCACTTCTGAACAGCTTTACTTTTCTTAGTGCAGTTCCTATGGCACTATCTCAACAAAAACAACCCATTCTTCAGTGTCCTTCAGTATGTTTGACATGGTGACAGAAGTGTTGCCAAAGCAATCAATGCCCTTGATTTGGTGGTTGCCATGGACATTGCTTTCTCTTGTGTTCAGGGCACGCAGATGCAGTCAGCACCTACAGGGAGGCATACCCTGATGGCAAAACTCAGGACAGAACTGGAGGTGTGAGATGGTAATCACTGTCTGAATGGGAGATGGGAGTTTTGCCTTTCTGGTCCTTGATTCTAGGGATTTCTGTGCTGTGCTGAGCACCTTTACAGACCCCAGAGAGCACACGCCCCATTCAGCCTGGCGGGGATAATCAAAAGCCATGAGAGCTCAAGTTTCTATGCTTCTGTGGTTATGGGCAGTAGCACAGAAGGGGTTGGTGTAGCTGAAGGGTTGGCATAGATAAGACAATGCTGGCAGGTTGGGTAAAGGAAAAAACCCCAGCATTTGATTTGATTTGGTTCTGCTTCCATAGCCCTGCCCCTGCTCCAAAAGATAGCAGAAACAGTAATAAAAAGAACTATTAACAAAAAGTGCATAAAGTATAAGTAAGAAATTAAAGCACAGGGGTTCCTGTTATTCAGAAGGGCTGTTATGCAGAGTGAGATGAATATAATATCAGACAGTCTGAAAACTCTCTGCTGGTTGACAGCACACCTTTCAGCAGCAGCTCTGACAGCTGCACATGTGGTGACTCATGGCAGAGAAATACTTCCATTCTGCAGGGCTTTGCTCTGCACATAAAGTCCCTCAGGGAACCACACACCTACATACACAGCAAGCCAATGGATGGGAGCAGCAATTAGCTGCAAAAACAAAGTTTAAAAATTACTTTGGATAGTTGTCTCTAAGGAGTGAAGTCTGGATAGCTTAGCCTCTGGTTGCAGGAGACGAGGAGAGAGCTGAAAGTTGGAGTGCAGCCCCTGCTGCTGGTGTTAGTGTGAAGACAACAGTTGGCTCCCAGTGGCTCTGAGCTGAGAGTGAGTTTATTTTTAGGTGCAGCTGAGTAAAATATTTTCCAGAGATACTTCAGGATGAATCATTTTGAGTGTTCAGCAAAGCAAAGACTAAGGAAAAAACAGGAAGCCTATTTACTTTGCCTGTTTTCTAAAATATAAAAATATAAGTGACAGCACAGCACAGGACTGTGATCCAAAGCTGTCAACCCTGGAGGAGGACCTGAAATATTTCCACAGCCTCCTGGAGCACTTCTGAAGCTCTAAGGTGCAACTTCATCTTCTGGTTTTATCCCAGTTCCATAGCTTACCAAGATTAGGGAATGTCCCATTCTCTCCTTGATGGCCTGGTTAATCTGCAGGTATGGCTTGGTAGCCCAGACCTGGTGGCCCAGAGAGGACCTCAGCACATCCCATTGTTGGCTGGCATGGAGGACTGGGAGCAGGGCGGTAGGGCTGTGCCAGAGCATGCCCAGTAGTGGAGTGGAGATGCAGCCTAAACCACCAGAATCTCCATGGGATGATCATCTCCACTGACTTCCCAGCAAGGCAAGCGACTTCCTGGCGTTTTTTACCCTGGCTGTAAGTTCTGTGTGATCTGGTGTCAGACCTGCAGAGGTGCCCAGAGCATTCAGACAGATGGCTTGCCTGTGTGCCTGGCCAGCTGATGGCCACAAGCCTGGGGGATCCCCAGGGGCAGCCAAGGTGGGAGCTGTGAGCCCTGGGATGGTGCTGCTGGCTCATCCCCCGCAGGGGCTGCCACTACTCACCCTCACCGTTGCTGAGAGCTCCGTTCTGTTCGCTGGCTGGGGGCGGCTCCGTCGCCGAACTTGTGATGGAGTGGCTGAACACCTCCTTGTCAGAGGGCTGCAACACACAGCAGTGACCGCGGGGTCAGAATAAATGTTCACATGAATGCACATGCAACGAGTTTCATTCTCATCTCCAGAGCTCTGACTCACAGGTATTATTGGCAGGAGGGCCAAACCATGCCAACTAGATTCAAAGATTTAAGGGCCTGTGTTTACAGATGTTGAAAAAATAAATGCAAAGATGTCCAGAGTGATGTCCTTCCCCAGCTTTATGGTAACAGACATTACTATGGCTTTAACCCGTGAGAAGAGAGCAGCTGACAAAGGGTACACTGCCCTTGGGCTGCAAATGGAGTGAAGGACAGGTAGGAGAGCTGGAGTACAGTGGTGTCAGAAAGGGCACTGAGAAAGTGCAGATTATCAGGATCTACACAAGTTTTCCTCCTCTTCCTGTTCTGTAACTTTAAAAGTTTCCCATGCTCAACCATCTTGAAATTCCCAAGCTATTTTCTAATCCGTGGTATTTTGCTAGGAGCTTGGTACAAACCAACCACAAGACAGACACAAGCTGCCAGAAATAAATACTTACCACATTCATCAGATTTTCATGATCTCCATTCTGATTTTTGGCCTTCTTTTCCCTTAATGAAAAAGGCACATGAATTTTTACTACAAATTATGCTAATATACAAATGCCAATCATTAATCTTACACTCCTGCAGGGAACAGAACTATGTTTCACAATAATACTGAAAATGGAATAACTGAAAATTATTGCAGGAATTGGTATGACCTCTGTGTAAGGGTTGAGGCAGAATGGATACAAGCGTAACTGAAGAGGTACAACAAACACACACAACCCTTCTTCTCACTCAGTGTAAGATCACAGTGAGGAGTGACTGATGATAATTACAATATCACGTAAGTAATTATGTAGAGACAGGACAAGGGGGAATGGCTTCAAACTGAAAGGGGGTAGGTTTAGATTAAATATTAGGAAAAAATTCTTTACTGTGAGTGTGGTGAGACACTGGAACAAGTTGCTTAGAGAAGCAACTACTTGTGGATGCCCCATCCCTGGCAGTGTTCAAGGCCAGGCTGGATGGGGCTCTGAGCAACCTGGTCTAGTGAAAGGTGTCCCTGCCCACGACAGGGAACTAGATGATCTTTGAAGTCCTTTCCAACCCAGGCTGTTCTATGATTCTATGATAATAAAAATATTATTATCTTCAATTTAATCATATCTGAAATTCTCAGATACACATGCTGGTGACAGACCACTTGGGAAGTCCCTTAAACTTTGTCATGAGGAATTAGAAAAGGCCAACAAAATCCAGGCAGCTTCCACTAAAAATGCAAGTCAAATTGATAATAAGCATGAACAGTTCAAAAAGGCCTACAGATGTCACAGCAGCAGAGGCCTGCATTTTAAAGGAATCCAGCTGCCCTGGGTCCTTCACAGGAGTCTAAGTATGGATCACGTTTCCAGTTTTTACCATTTGGGAAACCCAGCTCTTATTCAGAAATGCTGCAATAAAGTATGAGCTTAAAATAATGTTAGTCCTTCCCCTAGATGAAAAGTCAAGTAAAAAGGTGAGAAAATATTGACAATATGAAATTTTTGCTTCTTCTAAAGTCTGCAGGGAACTGTAGATATTAGCACAAAATTAAAATTCTACCTAATTGGGAAATAACAAAACAGCAAGTGAGCCTGCACCAAAGCAGAGCAGAGAAAGTTAAAAGCTCAGTTTCCTCTCTGGAAATTTTTCTGACTCTGGTATTTTAGAAAGAGCAAATTTTATTCCTCTATGTCCTCATCCATTTTTGAAGAGTAAGCCAGGAAGAAATTCTGCATAATTGCATTTATGCATAAACAACCTGCCCTGCAGAATGACCTGAAACAAAGATACTATATCCAAACTAGAAACACATGAATTTATTAAAAAACATCACCAGAATGTTTCAGGCAATGTATCTCTGTAACTGCGAAGACTACTCAGTGGTTTGACTCATCTTTCTAGAGGTCTTTCAAGGATTGGTGTGTTACAAAACAAAACACAGAATTATAGAATCATTTGGGTTGGAAAAGGCCTTAAAGATGATACACAGTACCTAAACGCAATGTCTGTGGGCCAAAGAATATTTAAAATGGGCTTTCTACTTTTAAATAAATTTTTAAAATATATATTTCTACTATTTTTTACAGAGATATCACAGGAAACTGTGACAATAGAAAGATAATGAAGAGTCAACTTACAGTTTACAAAAGTGTTTCTCCTGAATCATATGAAATAACAAGTTCCAGCTTAGGCTTTTTAGGGTTTCAACCAACTTCTGGGGCCTGTTTTTGCCCACAACTGCTTTTTTGCATGGTGGGCATTAGATAAACCCTGCTGAAAAACAGGGCCTTTTACTGCAGACACATCTTGTGCCAATACAGTGCAATTAATGGCTGCACAGTTTCCTCAATGCTCTCAAAGCTGAAGGGGTGAAAGCACGTGCTCCTTACAGGCATGTGCATCCAAACTGCAGATTTTGCTGCTCTACTGGATTTTTTTTCCCCCCATATACTTGGCTGATTGAGCTATGCTTGTAAATATAGCAATATGGACCACAGCAGTCCCACTGCTCACAGTGAGGGTCTGACAGGTCTGGCCTGTGGAAGGGCACCACGGACACTGCAGGCTGCCCAGCTTCCCTGTGCAGTCAGCAGGGCTCAGCTTACAGGCCATGAAGGAGCCTTGAAACGTGCATAAACCAAGTCAGTAGAAGTGCCTGTATTGGTGAAATTGAATCCTCGCATGGAGAAGAAAATAAGGATAAGGTATAAGACATTAATTAGCATCACTATTTGATCCTTACTCATTTTTGCCTGAAAGGCAGGATCAATTCTCTATACTTCAGGAATGGCCAAAGCAAAGCTGAAGTACATAATCACTTCCCTTTCCTTTTTACCTATACTTTTTTTTGTCCTGCTCAGCCCACCTAATGTTCTCAGTTTCAGCTTAGGGGTGTGATCTGCTAACACTCAGAGTCCACCTGTGCTGCAGGCTTCTGCTTGGGGGGAACCACCAAACAAGCACAATGGTGTACTTCCTTCACAGCAAACTAAAAAAAAAAATCAATTTTAGAATGAATAGAACTGTTCAAACTCAGGTTTGCTCTGAAAACTGTACCTTTTTTTATTTCTGTATCTAAATCCTCAGTATTTCCTGCTGACTATTTCTACATGAAGCTATGTACAAAGTGAATCAAGAACCACTAAGCCCTGGAGCCTTACCCATTGCAGCTGGAGCAAAGGAAGATGAGGAAGGTGAGGAACAAGAGTGTTGTCATGGCTGCCAAACTTCCCCACAGGATCACATGGAGCTGTCCAGTGCCTAGGAAACCAGCCTCTGGCCCCATGGTACTAGCAGGAGCTGGTGTCACTTGGGGTTGAAGAGGTTACTCCTTGAAGAAGACTGACATCTGTGCTGCGTGCACCCTCTGTTTCTGCAGAAAGGAAAACACCATCAGAGGTTAAGAGAAATTCTGAAGATAATGAATCTGACAGCTACAAGTCTGGCAGGAGAGATTTTCAAATCCAGATCTGACGAAAACCAGTTTCAAGTACAAGCCAGCCAGCCAAAGAGATTTTCAGCTACGTTTCTGACAGCAACATAGAACAGATTTGTCAAATATTAACGCAAGCTGTTAGCTATCTACAATCTCAACATGAATAAAAGGTAGTACAGCATCTCTGTATGTGTATGTTCAGGAAAAGATTTATAAATCCTCTTTGAGGGACAGAGTAATCTATTTTGTGGTTATATTTGTAAATTTCATTGAAAAATGAGCTTTCGAAACCAGCTACAACTTCTGCAAAGTTAACAAGCCAAAAAGAGAGCAGCAGCAGGTGTTCAGCTCCTTCCCTCTCAGTCTCTCCTGCCCGCACATGATTCAAGGCTTAAAGTGCAGTGACAAATAACCTAGATAAGTCTCTGAAAGCAATACCCCAAAAACCTTTCTCACAGCAGATAAGATCTAGTTTTATTTCTGTGTGACATGCTTATTTTCTTAATAGTATGTCTGGAGAGTAACAATATTGAACTTTCTTTTTTAACTTCTCCCCACCTGAGTCTGAGAAAACAACAGAGCAAAGTAAACAGGGTGTTTTTTAAAAACTTGAATAAACAGAACTTTTGCTACAGCACAGCAGCCCATGGGTAAACCCTATTTATGATATATAAGTTTTGGTATACAATATATTCTAAAATTCTGTACATATTTTTAATGCAATACATTGTTGATGTGACAAAATTAAAAATAAGTTATTAATTCTTCATTGATGAAAGTATCAATTTCTCCATAATTTGAGAACAGGTTATGCAAAGCCTACTTACAGGCTTTCAGCCTGACTTCAAGGTTGATAAAAACTGAAGTAGAATACAATGGCTAAGAAATGAGCAGATATATTTTGGGAATGAAAAGGTAGCACAAATATAAGATTGAATAATGTCTAAAGCCACTAATGACTTACTTTAATGTATTTATTTTCATAGATATATTTTTTTTTGTATAGGAAATATGTATGTACATATATTTATTTCTTTGCACCAGAAGCATTCTTTGTAAAAACAAATTCAATTAGGTACTAATATTGTACTTGTATATAAACATATCACCATTTTGTTATTAAAAATCTCATGAGAAAAAAAGATTTCTTTCCAGAAAAAGGCCTTCAGATCAAAGGAAATCTGGTGAATCAGAGAAGATACTTAATAGATACTAAGTTATGTGACAGGGTAGCTCTTAAAAGTAACATTTCTGTTCCTGCATAAAATGGGCTCACTGATTTCAACCATGCAGGATCAGACTTCTAAACACCTTCCAAGAAGAACCTTACTAACTAATCCACAGTGGATAAAAGCTTTTTTTTTGAAAAAAAAATTATTTTAGATAATAATGGCATGGACATAAATTGAAATGGGAAGAAACAAACCCAAGATAGAAAAAGTTGCTGATCCTGAAAAGACCAACTTCAAGGTGTAGTTAAATGCTTTTAGTTTGGGCAAGTAACAAGAAAGCCAGACAATGTGTAACTTCTCCAAACCCCTAAATACACAGGAAGAACAGGTGCCACACACCTTGGCAGGGCACATCCACCTTCCTGTCAGTGTTGAGCACCAACACCCCAGAGCCACCGCTCTTCAGGGATGACCACTGCCAAGCAATGTGCCTCTCTGGTTATCTTGGCAGAGCCTGAAAAATTAAACATTTAACAGTGGTGGCAGATCACTCTAAAAGTTATGTATACAGCAGATGATACAGCCCTGCCTCATCCCTATTTTAAAGCAAAGTTGGGTTATTTCTACACTGAGTCACAGTCATATCACTGACTGTGAAATGGAGAGACCTTAAGGGAAGCTGAATCAGATTTAGTCAGAAGAAAACTTGGTGTCATGCCCACAGAGACCTCTGTGATGACATACAAGGGCACTGTGCATTGGAATGGATTCCTGTAAAGGTCGTGGACTGTCCTCATTTAGAAAACATTACAAAGCACACTATGCTGGCTGCCTTAACTAGCTCCAAACCCTTGTTCGGAGGGTTGAATAGAAAGTCCTTCCCTTTTAAACTTCCTTTTTTTTCGGTGAATTTTCAAAGACATTTCCTGCCCTGCTAAAATTTAAAAAAAAATTCTTAAAAAAAATTTTAGTTTCTTTTGTCCAATCCTTTTGCCTTCAAAACCCCCTAATTTTCTTTTTTCATTGGAAAAAAAAATGATGAAATGAAAATGGAATGTAAAAACAAAGGAAACCGAACTAAATCTTTTTTCAGCATTTTTGTTGTTTTTTCTTCTTTGGTTTTCCCAAGAAATAATAAGAATGCAAATGAAAACAAGAAACCCTTTTTTTCCCCCCCGAATATTGGGCAAAGAAAAATGTAAGAAAAAGAAGAGGGATTTAAAAATCTTTTTCTTAAAATAGAAACACATTTTTATTTTCTTTTAGAGCAGACACAGAGCTGTCTTGAAAGATACTTAAATTATTTTTGCACCTACTACATAATTTTGCACCTACTCTGAAGAACGATACTATACTCCTCTCAGAAGACTAAGTAATGTAACTTAAGCGAATACTGTAAGAAAGGGGTTATTTTTTATTCTAAAGTTATATTCTTAAGGCTCCTGGACTTGAAATAAAGATAATATTTGAGCTAAGAAAAGCTAAGGATACATGGGGAGCAGCCCCATGGAAAAGCTGTGTCTTTGAAGGCTTCAGTACAGAGTTAGAAGTGTTGGGATGAGCTGGAGCAGATGGAGTTCAGACTGAACTTCAAAAGCAGTGAGATCTGAAACAGTCGGTCAAGGAAGACCTGCGTGTGCTGTCAGGAGTGAAGCAAGACTGATGCTACACATGAGGCATCCCACCAGGCAGAAGTCAAAATAGCAAAGGGAATGACCAAGGCCAGAAGATGTAGTTAATTTACAGGAAAATAGCATGAAATGCTTTGACTGTATGTTGAGAGAAAGAGGTCAGAAAAGGACAGAAAAGCACAGTGGCACTTGAACCAGGGCAGGCAACTGCTGGAGACACCTGTGCAAGCAGAACAGAGTAATAACTGGGAGCAGACTGATGACAGGTGAAGCCCTGAATGAAGGATGCTGAGCAGGCAAAATGTGACCAGTGACTCCTCTTAACTCCTTGAACAGCAAGAGTTTGGCGTAAGTGCTAAAGGACCTAGAAGCTGCTCAGCACGCAGGACAACCAGAAGTAAATACAATTATAACACAAAAACATCCCAGCCTTCCAGTACCTGAAGGGGACCTACAAGAAAACTGAAAAGTGACTTTTTTAAAGGGCATGTAGTGATAGAACAAGGGGAAGTGGCTTTCAACTGAGAGTAGGTTTAGATTAGAAATCAGAAAGAAATTTTTTACAGTGAGGGTGGTGAGGCACTGCAACAGGTTGCCCAGAAAAGTTGTGGATGCCCCATCCCTGAAAGTGTTCCAGGTCCAGGTGGATGGGACTTTGAGCAACCTTGTCTAGTGAAAAGTGTCCCTGCCTTGGCAGGTGGGTTGGAACTGGATGATCTTTAATGTCCCTCCCAACCCAGGCCATTCTATGATTCTATGGTTCTAGGTTCACCCTCAGTGAACCCTTATCATGTGGTGGCATCTGAGGGCTTGCTCCTGTTTAATGCCTCCCAAGACTTGAGGGTGAAATAATATTCACCGAGGCTGTTGCCTTTAACACAGGAGAGTTACTGAAATGCCTGAGGCTGGACCAGCACCCATCAGCTGCCCCAACCAGCCCTGGACAGAAACCTGGCAAAGACATACATTGAAAACACAACTGCCTGAACTCCCTCTGCTTCCACTAGGTGAATGCCTGGGCACCAAAACATCAATGCCTAATACCTCGGATTTAGGAGCTGCTCCAGGGGCTAGCTGTAAAGAGAAATTTATCTGAAATCATAATGATGGATCAACAAGCAGCTAATTTCTATGAGCTCTCTGACAGCTGAAATGTTTAACTCCTGCTTTTACAATAGAAAGTGATATTGTGCTGCCCTCTGGTGAGTCTCTCTGTTCGGGGGCTGGGATTTGTGGCTCTTTTGAGGGTGCTTCAGAGCTCGGTACAAACTCTGCTGCTCCAGATGGAGTTCACATGGGCCCACATATCTGTCGGGCTCAAAACGGTCCTACCTCCACCCTTGGAAGGCTGTCAGACTCCAGAAGTTCAACCCAGCAGAGAGACATTGCTGAGACAGAATAATGGTCAATGGAACTGCTTGGGGTTTTAAAAATTATTTTCCTATCTGACAATCCTTTAAAGATGAAGATTTCTTTCACTGTACCCTTTCCACAGAACTCTACACACAAGTTGTTGGGGATGCTGAACTCTAAAAGAGAATAACAGGGACATGCCTGGAACACCTGGATAAGAAACCTGGTTATTTCATCTATGGCAAAATTTAAACAATAGTCTGCATTCCCATTTCAAAGTCACTACCAGTTCAGAAAACTAATCTTTACACTATATTGGATAAAATTTATTTTTCTTGTGGGAACTTCTTGCTTTTTAGACATCAATATTTGCCATTATTGGAACCCATATGATAAACGATGCCTGTAGCCATTCCCCAAAATTGCACTTAAATGCCCAATTATATTTGTGGTTTCAGAATGACAGATACTTTGTTGCATAACCCACACTTTTATGGTGAATAATGTGTTATTTTTGCTTGTGGCTATTGCAGGGATAAAGCAGAACTGAGGCAATTCAGCCTGACTTAATGAGGAGAATGCAATTTTGGTTCCAAAAAACCTGTATCTGTAGTGAAGCAGATTCACAGGCTGCAAATCTGGGAGCACATGAAGTGTAAATTTTCACTGGTGGGGAAGCTGCTGCAAACGTTTGGAGTGAGACCTGCACACCTTTGAAGACTAGCATCCAAAAGACCCAGTGCACTTCAGGTGCAGGACCTGGCCAGGATTTTCTGAGCTAAGTCCTGCCTGAGTTTATGGCGGTGCAGGTGCAGGACGTGTTTGAGAGAGGCAGACACCACGCTCCGGTGTCCCGGCGGAGATGGCAGCGTGTCCCTCTCCCACCACCTTCCCCCTGGCTGCGGGTTTAGAGCAGTTTCATTCATGTCCTGCTGCAAACAACGCTCGGCCCACGCCTTCCAGAGGGAAAAGAGAGGGAAATGTCAACAGCCTCACCTCTCCGGGTTTCTTAATGAATTATAGATGGAGCATAGGCAAGAGGCTAAATTGTTCTGACAACTGAGCGCCTCTGAATGTGAGAAGCCAAACGCGACAGGACAGGAGAGGCTCGCGGAGGCTGCGGGGACTGCGGCTCCCTGTCCTGGGCTGTCAGGCTGTGTTCGGCTAACAGGGGCACTGCCCAGGTGCTTCATGAGCTCCCCCCCGAGCTTTGTTACAGGGCTCCCTTGAGATCTGCTCAGTCTCCTACTGCTCTCTTCCCCTTGCCACCCCTCCGGCTAACAGTGCCTTCAGTTATCCACTGCTGAACTGCAGAACAGATCAGGGAGATGACGTGGTTTGGAAGATCCCCTCCACTCCACAGCACAGACCTGGCAAGGAGAGTGGGAAGGGGGGGTGGAATTTTTATATGATATTTTTATTACTCTGGTAGCAATACCCCAGAGAGCTGCATTAAACCAGAAAATGGGGAAGTACGAGATATGTGGACACACAAACTGAGACAGGCTGAGAAGTATGAAGCTAATGTCCTCTTGTCGACATCCAGCTGCAAATGCTGTCATTTAACCACGAAACCAGACCAGAAACCTGGGCTACAACAAAGAGGCAACAGGAGAAATTGTCCTGCACGTGTGACTAAGACCTCTCAATATAAGAACCTTTCCTCTTCTGTTCCTCCAAATCCTGAAAACACACTTTCTTTATGAAGATAGCATCCTGCTGGAGACCTGAGGACTTACCTTAATCCCACTTCAGGAAACTGCCTCTGCAATGTTAGACCCAGCTCAGGCACCAGCAGGCACAGTATATCTCCAAGTGCCCAAAGACTGAGCACATCCCTTGTATGTGACACCCCAAGGTCACCCTAAAGAAAACATCTGAAGGCAGGCAATCCACAACTCCCGCACCCACAAAAGCTCACACCAAAATTCACACCTCATTTAGAGAATGGGAAGGGCATGGCAGATGCACTTTGCTCGGTCCAGAACCATTTCCATGTCAGGACTGTTCTCTGCATGCAAATACCATGGCACTGGCAGGAATATGCCATTCGTGCTCCTGAAACAACCTTAAGTGTAGCACTATGCTGAACTGTGTTAAGATGAAATTAAAACATCCTTCCTTCACCCAAACAACCTTCCTTTAAACCTCTTGATTTTAAATTGAACATGTTTTCTGACCTTTTCCACTGTGTGGCCTAACCAAGCTTTAACAGCAGAGCAGCTGGAGGCAGTTCCTGAGTGTCTCCTTTCTGTAACTTGCCACAGTTGGGGGATTCCTGACAGCATAACCTGATATGGCATTACACACATTTTATGACATCAACAGGGCTGCATTTGTGCTTGTGTGGGCAAAATACTTGGGTCAAACTTTTCATAGGTATCTCCTATGGCAAGTCCTGGTTTGGAGCCTGGCTGCAGAAACTGGTGAGAGTTGTGCTTTGAACATTAAGGTTGGGTCCACTGCAGTAAATTAAACATACTGGAGATAATTGTCTTGTACAGCACAAGCCCATAGTCTTATACTTTCTTATTCTCCACAGAATGGTGGTTGCATTATCTTCCAGGAGTGGTCCCTGACCACAGCTAACTCCTGAGTGGTGCAAGGGTTTGGTTTTGAGAAAGAGCCTTTTGACTGCAGCCAAAATTATGCTTCAGGCTGTTCTAACTTGGTAAAACCACATCTTTTGTTCTTCAGACTGGGCATCTGGTAACAGTGGGTCTTTTGGACCTTAATCCCCCTGTGCTAGGGATTGTCCTCTTCTCTCAGTACTTCTGAGTACCACAGGACATATCTATTTTTCTACCCACTCCAGCTCTTCTTTCTCTCTCAGTTTCCAATTCTGTTTGCTGCCTGAGGCAACCACCTCTGCTACAGGTGACAAAGACTACATTAAGATATCAAAATAGGAGTAAGTGTGCATGAGAACTAATAAAATAAATACAAAGATGTCATAATTTTATCAAAGAGAGAAATTTCAGATAATTCTCAGGCACTGCCACATTAAAACAGATGATACTATGGAACAGCCTGAATATATAAACAAGATCCTTTCTTTATGTTGGTATTAAGTGAATAAGAGCAATTAAATTATTCTGGAGACAGGCCATGACAGGACTGCTGTTTGGACCGAGGTGCTGCCTGGCAGAACCCCTCCTAACACCACAGTGTCACTGGAGTCAAGATTGTGAAGTTTCTTCAAATGAACTATAAAAAAGTAATAAAATGTATTTGTAATTGGTCGAATTGCTGTTTCTGCATCTGCAATGCCTTCTTTTGGCCTCTAGCTGTTTAAATGTAGATGCAGGACTCAACTACACAAACCTTAAGACCAAGGTTGCCTTTCTCACACAGTAGCTAGTGCATTTTGCTTTTGGGGCTCCTATGCACTAAATCAGGATAAATCCTTGCCTACAACAGGTTAAAACTCTTCTGGTGCAGTGTTTTGAGCTGCTTGGCTTGGCAGCAGCCATTTAACGAGAACAGTTCAAGACAGACACATTTTATTCCAAGCAGTGAAGACCAGATGTGTACATAATTAGGGCCTGGTCCTGAAAGCCTGATGCTGGAAGGAATTACTGACATGGACTGAGCTGCTCTTGCAGGCTGTCAGATGAGCCTTGCAGAGACTGTGCACGCCATAAGCCTTCAAAATAGTTCATGTTTCCGCTTTGTGAAATAGCAGAATAATGAGGTTCTGATCTAATTCCCCACCGTACCTACTTCTTCAGAAATCATGGCTGGTATATCAAAGGATGTGTGTGCTCTATAATGCAAAAAACAGATCTAAGACAAAACTGAATAGTCCCAAAACACTGGTCACTTTTAACCCCTTCTAAGCCTCAACATCTTCTAGAGAGAAACTAAGTCTCTCTGAACCCATCTATCTGTGGCACTGCAGAAAAATTAAAAAGCTTCCTGCAGCAGTAAGGGCTGATGTATGGCACAATCTGCATTCATACTCCAAGCAACTCATTCATGCCTTGTCAGACCACGTCACCTCAAGGTTAACGTATTCAAAGATGACCTGACTTCTCCTGTCACTCTTTCCTTTCTATTCCTACTAGAATTTTAGCGAGTCCACACAAGCCTGCAGTACAGGCAGCCTCTCCTCAGACAGGAAGAAATTTGGGAAAGTGGAAAGAATCAGAAAAGTTGTATGAACAATTAAGCATGTGAATTCAAGAGCTCGCTTCAGGACAGTGGAATAGTTTTCTTAAAATGGTGGAGAATTTCAGAAAATAAGAGATGTCACTAGCAAGGTTTTCTAGCAGGCTGTGAAACTAGATTTTCAAAGGAAGGTGAGCATAATTGCATGTGAATGTGATTATGTCCCCGTGAAACACAGTCTGCATCCTGGGCTTAATACATATGCATAATTATGCACCTAACTTGCCACAGAGCTATCACATTTATTTCCCACATTCACAAGGTCTTTCTGTGTATAAAGCATACACTCACAAATCTCTGCCAAAGGCAGCTTCCATTATAAATCAGGCCCTGAGCAAACAGGTTTTTAACCAATAATTTAAAGCTCACAAATTCATTCCACAGTGGCTAATAGGGTTCCCCCCATTCCACTCCCAGCAGTACAAACCTCCCCAAGCACTAACAGGGAGAAGGGGAGTGCTGAGGCCACAGCTCTCAAATGCAGAGCACCGGCTGGGCTTGGCCAGCTGCTGAGGAAGAAACCCATAATGAAGCCTCTGTGCAACAGTTCCTAGGAACAGCACCACATATTTTCCCCAGGCTTCAGCAGCCAAATAATGACTGTCTCAAATGCGACAGCAGAAAAGCTTTATCTGCTGAGTGACCATGCCAAAGATTACAGCTTAATTGTAGCATTATTATGTTCTTTCCCACACCCCCACAATATCCCATATTGCTTTCTGGCTGCAGTGAGGTAATTAGACCATGATTACTGCATACTTTAGAGCATATAGAAATGAAAGCTGTCTTTGTGAAGTGTTTTCCAGCTCTGACACAACTACTCCTGATAGCTTTGCTTTTCCTGGAACTAGATGCTCTTTCATATTAAACAAGGCCTGTTTATAATTGCACTTTGCTGTTTATGTAATTCTACCATGCCAGGTCCCCTTTCAGTTTTTGCAGTGCAACCTCATTTCGAGCAACCCTTTTGCAAACTCAGGTAATAATAATGGAAATTGAGAAATTCCCCCTAGCCTGGGAAGTAGGCAGTACACAGAGTTTGCCTCAGTCATCTGACCTAAAAGACCTCTAAAATCCATGGCAATCGTTCTTGTTCTCAAACTGGTGTTTGAATCAGGCCCGTGAAACACAGGAAATAGATGGTACTTTTCCAGAGGCTACTTCCAGTTTCCAAAGGACCCCAACCATATAAAAGTAAAAAAGATTGCAAAATATGCAGCAGCAAAACACAATTCTTTGATTGTCCCCAATGAAATATTGCTTTTTTTCCCCCTAAAACTAAAAAACAGATTCCTACTCAGGATGAGATTCTACTTCTGTATGTTTACATTTCTAAACCCAGGCTTTTGTTCACTCAGATGCTATGTACAGGGTCCCACCTAAGAGATCTCACGTCTGTTCCCATCACAGGAGAAGACTAAATGACTTTCACTAATACTGAACTTTTAGATTGCTTGAATTTTATTACTTATAGTGAGAATAACTCTACCTAAATTGAGAAATTAAAAAAATGTCTTGTATCCGACTGTCAGGACACTACAGGCTTTTAATGTGCCTTGAGTGAGGTGCTCCCCCCAAAATGAAGGACACGAAGATCATCCCAATTAAAAAAAAAATTTAATCAAAATAATTTTAGACCTAAACAGTCCAGATTACTGAGTGCCAATGCTATCATAAAATCTATGGATATAAATGTCTGGGAGACAGGAGTGTTCCAGGGAAGCTAAGTGATGGTCCTTGGAGGTAGAATACAAATTAAATCAGAAGGGCCCATTATATTTAAGATTAAGTAATCTTGAAACAAAACCCACAGCAAGAGAGGCAGCAGTGATTGAACTTGGTGACAGATCAATTTGAAGAAAACAGCGTTCACGTTACAATGTGCTTTGTAAAGGTGAAGAGCTATTTCAAGACCAAATTTCATTTCACTTTAATTGATTCAATAAAATAATTTTTAACATTTTAGCATTTGTATCTCATTAGGAATGTCAGCTTTCCTTAAGTATTTGGTGCATATATGCAGAGCCTTCGTCATTGCTGGAGATTGTCCCTGTCTTGAAGAGCTTACTTTTGTCAAGATAAGACCAAGACAGCACAAAAGAGAATCCCTGTCTAAATAACTTCCTTTTAATGAAAAAATGTCCAAGATAAAGAAGGATTTGGTGGTTTTTGAAGAGTTCTTTCAACATATCCAGATCCCTGGTGTCCCTACCCAGTGCTACCTCTCTGTGATCTTCGTTTTCTCAGAGCTGGAAACACAGCCACATGTTCCTTGAGGGAAGATGCCACCCTAACTTCAATCATGTAAAAACTATCTAAGCTGGCTGCCTGTATGCTCTGCATGGTCAGTAAAGACTCACTTTGGCCTGTGGAGAGAGGGGTACCTCCAAAGTTAGCTGAGGAGGTCATACCTCAGCTCCTCTGATAGACCAGTGAACTTTCAGACACCTAGAATTAGGAGAGGAGATATCTATAAATCATGGACAAAACCGGGGGGGTGAATGTGTGCTGACCCACTGGGAAGGGCCTCAGCTGCACTCCTGGGAGCTGACCTCCTTGGCTGACCAGACAATGTGGATAACCAGGCCTTTGGGCAGCAGGAGCAGCCCTGACAGGCCACACCTTTTCACAGCCTCACGCTGTGGCACAATTTCATTGCCATTTCTCCCCGGGACCAGCATAATGACATCATTCTGCCCTTTCAGTTGGAAGCAGAGCTGGGATAAATGAAAACGTCACTTGCTTTTGACAGTCCAGAATATCCTGTGGATTCACCTCCCCACTGAGCCACAGGCAGTGTCCTGCTTGGCACCTGCAGCAGCATGGAGTAGGGAGGCAAAATAAACCCAACTCTGTCCTGCCCCCCCCACCAACATTGCAACATGTGGTGCATTTTATCCACTGTCTCTCTGCTCTGGAGAGGGAAATATAAAACCAGGCTTGATCCCAACAGACTGAGACAGCAGAAACTCATTACGAGTCCTGCAGGAGTGATCTACGAGCTGGGTACCACCCCCCTCAACACACCCAAACCCCTTACTCCCTCATCCTGATACACAGCAAACACAATTATAAGATCTAATCAACTGCAACTAATGTAATTCTGAAAGTCTTCACAGCTAATGAAAACCAGGGCTTCCCCTTCTTGATCTAATTGAGATGTTTGGTTCATACACCGTGGAAAAGAAACCCTCCATAAAGCTATGTATGAATATTGCATTTACATATCCAGCCTGTCACAGTACTGGGCTCTTTTTCCTGACTGTTGGATATTGCATGGTAGGAAACTATCTGTGAAGGCAAACAGACTACAGAAAATAAATACTTTCTCATGTTGTTTCAAGGGAAATCTCCAGTCTGAATGTCATCTACTAACTACCACTTTGTAGTCAGAACTTGGCATAAAAAACCATTTCCTTAACATGAATAAATCATGATCCCTAGTAAAAATACCCTCCTCTTGCATTAAAGAAAGAATCAGAAGAAAGAATTTGGCCTATAGCTTGTAAACTCAAATTTGTTAAATAACAAATGACTAAAAAAAACCTTTTTCCCCCTTCCTCCAGTGTGTTCTTCTTGCTGCCTGTTGGCATCAGTTTTTCTGCAGTTTAAGCATCACTAATGCTTCAAGACTTCCCCTGCCTCTGTGCTTTCCCATGTTACTATCATTAGCATTGTTTTCACAGGAAGCTCTACAATATGGGCAGCACTGCAGAGAGAAAGAGAAATACATCATGTCTCCTGCAAAAAGTTTTGCTATTACTTTGAGTTACAAGCTGCCAAAGCACGATGACAGAGAAGCAGTGGCTGGTAGGCAGGATAAGCAGAGCATCACATCACTTCATGCAATCAATAACCAGCTGGGCTTTGCTTCTTCCAGGCTTCTCTGCTGTGCTGACCCAAATCATTACTTTTTTCCCACAGAACGTAGTCTTGTTAAGGTTTTCAAAGAGAAGAGTAAGGCTGAGACTTGATGAAAGCCTGTCAGGATACAGGATAACTGCTCTCCAGGGACAGGAGAGACAGTCAAGACAGACCAGGTAAGAGCAGTCTTTCACTAGTGATGTTTGAGGGAAGAGCAGACAGCAAGCTCAAAGCCTTGGTAGGATGAGCAGCAGTAAGCACATGTCATTGCCACAGCAGAGTCTGCCAGATGTGACCACAGCAGGGACCTGCACATGCACTGGAGCCCTGGGCCCACCTCCACATGCATGCTCACCACAAAAGCAGGTCCTGCCTCTGCTCCTGCATGGCCAGGAAGCCTCCAGCCCTGTCATCTTGCCTCCTCTTGGCACCTTCACCCACCCTCTGCAACCCACGGAACCTTGTTCTTCCTTCCACAGCTGCCTCCTCCTCCTTTCCAAAGGCCATGCCACTGTTGCCACAGTGCCACAGCTCCACGAGCTGCCAGCAGCTCTGCACACACCTTGAGGCTTGGTGCTTCTAGCAGACAGTACAGCCACCCTGGCTATTCACTCAGTATTTCCCACTCTGGGCAGTCTTTTTGATTTAGAACTTCTTTTTTGAATTATTTTTCTGTAATAATGTAGCCATCAAACATCCACATAAATTCCTTATAAAACTACCAGTACTGATAACAATATATATTGATTACTTTGGTTATGGCCTATTAGTATCAGGATGCCCAACTGGTGAAAAAAGATACAGCATGTCAGAAATACAAGGAGCAGATGCCGAGAAATATATGAAAACATTCCCTCAGAAAGAGAATTAAATGATAGGAATTAGGCAATAGAAGTGCTCACCTAAAATGTGCTAAATAACCTTAAACACTACACCGGACACAAACATACATGATAATGAGAAGTCAGCTGAAGAACATATACAGCTACAACACACCACATCCCGCTCAGTAATTTCAACAGCTACTTATGTTTTACAATTTACCATTACACCACTGTTATAAAAACCTGTTCAGGTCTGATTTTCCTGAACCAAGCAGTCTAGATTTCATCTGCTTTATTCTTTGAGAAATGTGCCATGCCCAGGCCTCTTGTAATACCTCCTGAACATGGCTCATTTTAAAGGATAACCTAATGCTATATGGTGAAAAAACCTTTTTTATCCTTTTTCATCACTTAGGGACACAGTTTTATTGCAAAGCAATCAGATTCGACAGAAGGAAACAGTTTTCAAAGAAACCATTTATAAGTCAAGAGAGTGACCATTAGTTATTGAAAGCTGAAACATTTACAGGTTGATTTGATGGCAGTGATAGTAAGTTAATTTGCCCTTTTGTTGAAAATTTTTCTTGACTATAATAAACACCTGGCAAACTGCCTGAAGAACAAAGGTCATACAGCTCTGCATCTACTTAGATTCAATATTAAATGTATGTGCTACTTTCACAAAAACAACCATATCATCCTTTTAGAGAGTCCTTTTTGAATTTTCAGCTGACTTGAAACAAACGATTGCAGACCTTAGTTTGGGGCAGCTGCTAAACTACTTGCTTTGATATGTATTTCCACGAGTTATTCAACCAACAGGAGAATTGCAAGACTTAGTTCATCTGGAAGAAAGCAAAAACAAGAGAAAGACTCATCACGCTACCCCAGTTTCACAAGTATAAAAATAGCAGAAGGTGCTAACAGATATTATGTGGGTAAGAATGAGAACTAGATTGGCACTGGAGAATTTATTCTTAGAAAATCCCTCCTTTTGGAATTGTTACAGACATGCACTGACCCAAATAGATCATGGCTCCTATCATTCCCTCATGCATGCGAACAGATAAAATGCTGACATGCACCAAAAAGGTTTGGGGCAAAAAAAAGCAAGCACAATCTGCACGGAAACTGCCAAAAAAAGAAAAAGCACAGCAGCTGGTATACAACTGCTAATAGGCAAAGACAGCACTGCTGGCAAATGCAGGTGAAGCGAAGGAAAGGAAAAGGCAAAATGATGTTGGGAAATGATGTCGGCCCAAAGAGATGGAGAAAACAAGCCAGTTTCCATAGGGTACCTACTGCTGTCTCAGAAGGACAGTCATTTCAGCCATTTCAGGATACTCAGTTTATTCCACTGTGCTGGTGCTGCCCAGTGATCAAGCCCCAGGGCCACTGGCGTTCCTCTGGTGCAGCTTTCTGACTCGGCTTGATTGCCCAGTGGCCGTTTTGTGGCTAAGCAGATAAGGCAGGAGGACCAGGAGACCACGGATCAAATCCACAGCGTGTCTCACCAGCTGAGTTACAGAGCACAGCACAGCAGTAACATGTGCAGAGCTAGAATTTTCTCTCCTTCCTTCCTTCCTCAGCCCTTCTGTAGTTTTTTAATTTTCTCCCAACCAAGTCCCAGGCAGCTCTGGAGGCTCAGCGAGGTGTCTCGCTTGTGACAGGATGTGTGGGAGTCAGCCACCCATGGTGAGGTGCGTGAGATGCCCAAGCGTGTCTGTGTCAGTGGCGTGTCTGAGCCTCCTGTGTTTCCAGGGGTACCAGGCAATGGAGCCCCATCAAGGATGCAGATAACCAGCCCAGGGGATGCCATTTAGTTGCCTAAACACTGGCAGCTAGAACCACCAGAGCTGCCTAAAGGCATCCAAGATGCCTGGGTGTTTATGCAGATATGCCCACAGAGATGAACAACTTGACTCATGAACTGCAGGAGATTTGTGCCCTTCTGGAGTGGCAGATGGAGGCCAAAGGGCACAGTTTATGGCATTTCAAACACCATTCAGTGCCCTCTCTTTAGGCAGATGAAACCTGCACCTGGATGTGATCAGCAGACATGGCACATTTCTCAAATAGTTCTTCTCACTCTTCTCAAATAGCTATTAAGAAACTATGAAAAATGTACCAGGGCACCTCAAATGGCATCAGCTGCTTCTGCATGAGCAACTGAAGGGGGCTCTGATTGCCACTGACTATAATGGGGCCTGAGGGTGCCTTTCAGATACTTGCCTAAATTTAGGAGCTTTCACTTGCACTTGAATCTCACAGCAGTAACGCCATGCTTTACTATTACACAGGTACAAAAATCTTCCTCTAAACTAATTTCCTACACAAGGCTGAATGCTCTTAGCACTCAATCCTTCTCAGAAAGCTGTAAGGATTTATGCAGGGATGAAATGTTTTAGTCTAATATCAGAAAAACACTTTTCTCCAACTAAAACAATGCCAGAGCATCACACTCCTTCCAGCTGGCAGGACACAAAATTTATGTCCAGACTTTCAGAAACGTTCACTATCACAGACCTTGTAATGTTTAATTATCTGATGGTGCTTGGGACTTCGGGTAGAAAAGAAAAGAAGCAAATAAAGCAACACAAATCTAGTCATCATATGAATATTTAAGACCCCTCTGCTGGAGCATCAATGTGTGGGCTCATATCAACATTGTGTTTAATGTCCCTATACAGCTACTGAACACGTGTGTAAGCAGAAAATTATCAAACAACTATCAAAAGACCTCTATTCAGGAAAATAAACAAGTTCCTTCTCCCTTTATGATCATTTTAAAACAAAGTGTTCTTTTTTCCTGTAATTTTTCCCCATTAAAATTTTATGTTACTGCAAGAAGATAGCAAGCAGGGAACTTCTGGCCCAATTTTGTTCCCAATTGCTCTTGTATAGTAACTGGAGGCAGAATTTCTTCTCTCAGTAGAATTACATACAACTGTAGATTTCCTTTTATTTAATGCGACATTAACATACAGATATACAGACTCAAATATTAAAACTAAATTACAGGCAACACTTCTCCAATTAGCACATATAAAATTAGAATAAATAATAAAGCCTCTTCCTATCCAGTTAAAGACACCAGGAACATTTCTAAAGCTACAAGAAAATGCAGAGATGTTAAGGAAAAAAAAAAAAAATTCTCCTGCAACAGAAAGTTTCTAGGAATCTCAAAAATTTGAAGTCCAGTCATGGACTTCTTTTGTAGGCTATTCTTGCTTTGTCTTTAATATCAGTGTGTTGTTATTAATAAAATAGCTTAAGTGTCCTGCAGTTAGTGCTGAGGACTAGTTACTATTTTCTGAAAGTAAGTTGCAACTGAAAATGTCAGCCTTCAAAGTAAATCTGCCGAGATCGAGTCTCTTCCCAGAGTAAATCTATTACACAGCAGTAAATAGATGAGATATAAATAAAGTAGGAGCTCTGCAGAGTGTAAAACAGGCATTGCCACCATATTAACAGGCTTACAGCAATGTTACTTAGCAGTATTTGTTTTAAAGTCTCAGCAGGCTTGTCCTGCTGAATGTTTTGTGTAAAACCATCTGCTGAACAGACAGAATCGATCTCTGAGTGTGTCCTGCTTGGTTTGTAAATTTACCTACTGTGACTAAGTACATAACTCATTATTAAAAACAGTCAGACCTGGTCTTTCCTGAGGGTAAACTAATGTTTCTCATCATCCTTAAAAAAACAACACTCAACATGAGATAAGGAATAAGTAAGGCATTTAAATAAGAGCCGTTACTTGAAAGACTCACTCCCGTGGCCTGAATCAACATGCAAACGTGGACTCCCAATCATCTTCAGAAGATAATTATAATTCATAATTGGCACTTTAAAGCGTCTTCTCAGAGCTGTGCAAATATTGACTAATTAGCCACACCCGAATCCTGTGGGGCAGGCAAGCAGGTACCCTAATCCTCTTTTTATCTGTGCCAATTCCTGGGGAATAAAACCCCAACCCTCACCTGCTGCAGGGGGTGAGAAGGTGGGGAGGTTTCCAACCCCATTCCCCTCTCCCAGCCCACACTGCTCCCACCACTGACATTTTACCTCATCCAGAGAGGGGATGAGATGAGCTCTATACTAGCAGAGCTCTGGAAATAGTGGACGAACCTCAGTTGATTAGCTAAAGTCCCGTCAAGCAAAAAGTCTAGATATTCAAATGTCAAAATAAAGCCTGAGGATTTGATACAAGCACATGCAGTATTTGCATGAGGATGGTAGCCTCGTCTGCCGAGGAAGACTTAAAACAATGATGTAGTGCACAATTATGGCTTATTCCTGGAAACAAAATACTACACTGGTACTTGTAACTAAATAGTAGGAAAAGACCTCTGTATGCAGGGAGTAAGACAATTCTTTACTTAAAATTCAGAGAAATCTTACTATTCACTGTGTGCCCAAGATTAGGGGGAAGAAAGTGTGGCATCCCGTTAGAGCCTCCAAGAGGCTCTACCTTCACCGTGCAATAAAACACAGGAGGCAAACAGTACCTTCAAGCTGGGTCTAAAAATGGACTGACTCCAAGGACTGTGGCCTTGGAGGCCCCAGCAGCTAGAAATGAATACTGAATACGTCCTCCATTAAATCCAGCTCTTTAATTAAATTGGCCTGTAGGAAAGCAACGATTAGTCATTAGTGTCTCAGGTTTTCTGGTTTAAACCAGCAAACACTAATGATGGCTTTATTCTAGAGCTTTGTTACAAATCACCACATTCAGGGGCACAAACAGGTCTTTTCCAAGTAACTGTATTATTACAAGCTTACAACTTACACAAGATAGGCAACATGAACCATTTTTATTTGGTGTAATCCTGCTTTGTCTATTGAAATAATTGGTTATATGTTGTGTCTAATTTCAGCTACAATCTCTTTAGGGTAAAGATTGTGTCCCTGTGGTTTTGTAAAGCCTCATTCACAGTTATAATGGTGTATAAATTAAATAAATAATGAGAAATTATGAACTGTGGGAATTTATTCTGCATTTATCAGGAATTCACAAGTGAGGATTTACATATTTTTAAAATGGATTTTTTAAAAGATCTTCCAGAGATCTGGTTCTCTCCTCTGTTTTAGAAATTAGGAGATGCCTTTCAACTGCAGCAACTATGTAGGTAAAAATAATAACAGGAAGAAACAGGTTGGTGTGGTGACTGGTTGAATAATAAATCCAGGGTTATTCCACTCTGGAGCTCATTCTTCTGCATGGTTCATGTATAACTGCTTCTGAGACAAGCAGGTTTTCATCCATGGTAAAGAGCATTAAGATGACGGTATTTTAACTACTGCATTAATTATCTACTCTGAGCAAGGCTAGACAAAACAAATAGAAGGAACAGAACAGAACTCGATGCCTTAGTGAGCAAAATTAATTTAAAAATGCCCAAATCAGAAGAGTATAGATTAGGTGGCTTGGGGTGCAATATGATAAAAAAGGCTTCTGTGCTCAGAAGGTTTGGAGAATCATGAAACAGTTCAACAAAAATTAGTATTTTATACATTTGGCACTCCTAGACACTCATCCCACATGAGTCCCCTAAATGCTGGAGCAGGGGCTGGGGGATCATGGCCACAGCAAGAAACACACTGTTGGCAGTAACAAGCCAGTCTTAAGCCAAAGCAAGTCTATGCTAAAGTTCTGTACCTTTTTTCTTTTT
>VZRO01007697.1:493238-563350 GCA_013397915.1 Daphoenositta chrysoptera | reverse complement strand
GTGCACTTTTTTTTTTTCCTTTTCAGGAGGAAGAGAAGGGTGGGAAAAGCAAGAATTTTTATTCCAATAAAGATATATGTTCATGCAAACAAGCATTCAGCCTGCTCTGAATTCAGCTGCTCACTGAGCAGCTCAAGGAGTCTGCTGGGCTCCTGCACCCGGACCTGGCAAGTCAGTGAGAACACAGGGTGACTTGGGTCTGTAAGAATAAAAACAAACCCTAGAGTGAGTGCCTCTTTCCGGGTACCCCAGTGCACACCTACAGCAGGTAAAACACAGCAATGAAGTAAAGTAAGTCAGCTGTGTTAACATGAGAAATGTTAATTGTCCTGGCTGGCCTCCTGCCCCTAAAGACCTGCAACTTCACAAGCCTGTAAAGTGAGAGGTCTGGTCCCCACAGCCTGAGCATGTAATTACAGAGGGACATTCCCCATCCTTCGAGATGCTGACCCAAACTGATCAAATGCAACATTTTTCTCAGTTTTCTTTTTGGTTAACAGAACTAATACCTGCAAAGGGAACAGCATGTGAAGTCAACTCTGTACGCTAAGATGGAAAATGCACTGATTTGCACCGAGTTAATAACATGCCCTAAAATGGCCATTCACTCTCAAAAGACATTAGCATGTAACAGCAGCTGCTTATCCTCTGAGTGCAGACAAATATTGGAAAAGAGGTGCTGAGAGGCTTTGTCCTAGAATTACACATCACTGGTTTAAACATGATGTGTGGAAATTATTTTAATTGCCCATATTAGTCCAGGGCTGAAATGGTCTGGTATTGTTAGGAGTGGTGCAAATGTCCTTCTCTGGTCAGGGTGTTGTTTGAGAAGAACATGTACATCCCTGAATGTCTAGAAAGCCTCACCACAAAATAAAACTAAAAACCAAAAATTCACCCCAATAAAATAGCTTTGAAAAATATTAACTAGTTAATGACAGTTTTTGACTGTCATATAAAGATGTAATTTCTTGCACGTATGAGCAATGAAAGAGCAAGAACTGTTATTTTTGAGATAAATGTTACAGTTCAAATGTCACAGACTATATTACAGACATTCACAATTGGCTCTGAGATTTAGAAAAAAAAAAGACTTACACTGTTGTATGAAGGTTGGCAATGATCACAGTGCTAATGACCATGAGAGAAATACGAGATTTTTTTTTTTAAGCATCATTATCTAGTGGCCTTGAGTGCTAATCAAAACAAGGACTGTAATGCCTGCTTTAATGGGGTTTGTCTCAGTAATGCTTCTAAATGGAATAAACTACATTAAATCCAGACAAGCTACAAAGAGAGACAAATGGCAAAACAATACACTGAAAACTTAAAGATTCTTTTAATCTATTATTAACTGAGTTACCATCCATGACAGTCACAGTTAACTGTGGTTTTGTAATCCATTTGCTGAATTGTACAACAAAAATAGAAATGTTGCTGTCCTTCTGCTTAAAACAACAGACTAAATAAGGCCCAAATTAACCCACAAAATGGCCTGGCAAAGACCGTACTAGAACAGGCTGCAGATCTATTTTCTTCTTTA
This sequence comes from Daphoenositta chrysoptera, assembly GCA_013397915.1. NCBI lineage: Eukaryota > Metazoa > Chordata > Aves > Passeriformes > Daphoenositta > Daphoenositta chrysoptera. The sequence continues at coordinate 561,807 of VZRO01007697.1, read as the reverse complement.
AAATTCAGGAAAGCAGCTCCTCTGGAGTTTTTTCTCAAAGCAGAAGGAATCTGACCCCACTGAGGTAGAGGTAGTCCTGCACATGAGCTGAGCCTCTGTGCACCTCACGAAGGATGCCCTGGGAAGACAAAGGACCCCACACCCTCCCTGCCTGACCCTGCAGGGACAGACACTAACTGATACCCATAGGCTTTGGGTCATCCTCCCAATATTTACAGGAAGAGGCGCTGAATGCCAAGAAGATGAATTCATTGCCATCCTCCTCCTCCTTGTTCCTTTGGCCTTGCTCATCCCTCCTCTGCATATACTGACCCAATGCACAGACATGTCGAATTTCTTCAGCTTTCTTCAGACCTCAGAGGATCAGTTACATTTGAATTCCTCAAAAGCAAGTAAATTGGTTTTCTGATGCATCTATTTTGCTGTATTTCTCACACTGCGACAGGGGGATCCACAACAGCTGAGGGGGAATGCAGACTACAGCATTTTGGGCAGATCCTTCAGGAGGAGGTGAGAATTTAGTAATAAAAAAGACAGCCAAGGTATAGAGGTAGTGACACTTTTATGTTCATTTAGATGCAAGAGTGAAATATTTCCAGAGGTCCAGTCTTAAAAGGATGGATTAGCTCTTTGTTCATGGTATACACAAAATGTAGGATCACGCATCTTATCTTGAAGAAATTTTCAATAAAGGTCTTTACAAACTGAAGCTGTAGCTGTGGGAACATAAAATTCATTCTGTAATTAATGAGTTCCCCCCAGTATTACAGAGAAAAAATTCCTATAGTTTTATTGCTTTTGTAAAACACTTGTTCTCAGCTCTGAAGGGACTGTGAAAGGTCAGAGGTGTTGAATATACATGATTTTTAAAGTACTCTGGGATGAGATGTGCTGTGTAAATATAAAACGTTATTAGAGCATACTGTCTTTAATTCACATACACTGAAATGGAATTGGCTGTGTCACAAGAGCAAAAATAAGAACCCAAATCAGTCTGATGACAGCAGACTGTCCAAGGCTACTGACAGTCCAAACAGCACAAGTATAAATTCATTTCACAGACATATTTACCTAATGCTGAAAGTTCTTGCTGTTCATCTGGAACTGGTTATATGTAGATATGTATGTGAAGACTCTGTTACACAGAAATGATTGAACAAGCAACGATTGTGGACTGCTCTGTACCATGATGAAAAAGTGCCTTCTGACAAAGCTGCAGGCACAGGAGCAGCCCTTGTAGCCCATCCACCTTCTGCAGAAACTCTGCCTTACTCAAGGCTGTTCTCAAGTGTATGCCAGAGATGCTTGGGATGCCATGGTCCTCACGTGCTTTGTAAAGTCACACTCAGGGGGCACTTTCAGCCTCCAAATATGCATCCTATTTACCCCTGGCTTTGACAGAGGCTTCCAAGTTTCCCTTACAGATTTGAACCTTGAGATTTGTTCACTTCCAGCTGTATCTGTCCGAAGAGGCTTCCTAAAAAACAGCCTCTCAGAGAACTGGGATGGAATGAGCTGAACTGGACTAACAGTCCCATTTCCTCTCAGGGAAGCATAAATTATGCTTTCACCCCACTTTTTGGGATTGATTCCATTTTCTCTTTTTCTTCTGTCCGTAGTCTATATTTTAACATTGCAATAAATAATCAGTTTGAAGTAGATTTCAAAATATTTTAACAGCTGGAGCAATGACATTCTTACTGGACTTTACTGTAAATGGAAATATTCCCATTCTCCCCCTCAAAGACAGAGATTGCAGATCATATTCTGAATTCTTTTCAAAACCTTGGCCAAAAGATAGCACCAGCACAGTCTGTTCCTCTTCACATTATTATTCCCACTCTCAGAGATTCTTTTATCTAATTCCCTTCCGCCCTGAAGTTTACAATCTCCTTCCAAAAATTTTTCAACTGCACTTCCCCTCTCTTAAATTCTCTCTCTCTCATCAGCTTTCAAATAATGTGACTTTATTTTAGAAAAATGATGCTGTGAATTCAGCACTACAGAGCAATCTGTTCCTACCTTTTTCCCTGTGCTCAAACATAGAATCTAATTTTAGATCCTTTTTTTTTTTTTAAGGGCACAATACAGCCTTTTACCAAAAGTATATGAGCTTCCTGCTCATAAAGGAAAAAAAATGAAGTTCTTACTTTTGACTATATTCATGCTTTCCCATGAAAATTGATACATCTGTCTGGGAGATAAAAGATATTTGGATTATCTGCATTCAAGAGAATAATTACAAGAAGTTATTGCACAAAATGATTAGATTTTCTAGCAACATGTTTTATTCTGTGATAATGTTAAAGTTATTCTCATCAATGCAAGACACTTCTCATCCACATAAGAGGGGCCCTTAATTTCCTCTCTACTGAAAAAAATGCCATTGCATTTTCTCTTCACTGATGGCATTTAATATTTGGTTTCTTCTACTTTCTTTAGATAATTTAATAGATTTGCTCATTTGGCTATAGCTAAATTGCTGTAGTAGTGGCAGAAAATGACACTTTTAAGGCTACACTATACCTGATTAATCTTTGCTCCAACTGAGAGCATTTATCATCTGGGGGCTACCCTTCCCATTTGTCTTTTCCTTGTGTTTTCAGTTTTCCCTATCAAGGAGAACAACAAAAATCATTGTGGGTTTTTAACCTAGGGAATGACATTTTTAGCTCTGAGGCCTATGTGTAAATGTATATTTCCAGCTGCTAGAACAAAGAAATAGCAAATGTGAGGCAGATGTTAATATATTATCCAGTGCTGGTAATACAAGAAAAAATCAAGTTTGAAAAATCCCCCAGCTATTCCAGTAATGAAAGCTTACTTGCTTGGGCATTTACATGTACCTGTGCCTTCAGAAATAAGATCTAACTAGTTTTATGCAATCCATGGAGCCTAGACAAATCCTCTGAGTTGTTTCTTCCTCTTGTTACATTAACAATTCATGGGCTAGAACACAGAGCCAATGAAATCACCTCTGTTTCTTCTGCTTAGCAAACTGATGAGCGCCCAAAGACCACTCACTGCACAATGAAGTCAAGTGGAATCTGGGAGGATTCTGGATCCTACGCTGTTTTTCAGGACCACATTCAGTACCAAAAGTTAAACCACGTGTTTGGTTTCTATCAAGCACCACTTGAACATAAGTCTTCAAGCACTTACGAAGCCAGTTTAGGCAGAGCTAATGAGCAACCACTCTGAGCTCCCTAAGAACTCTGCTCTCCTTTGAATCCACCAGCTGAACAACCACAGGACATCTGTGAATGCAATAAGGTGCTTCTTGCTGTATCTGGTATATTTGTTGCTTCTACCATCTTCTAACTCTTGAAAACTTCTGAATTGACTGTCCTGGCACAGTGAACACAATCCATACTCAGTGGCATGGAGGAGCACAGATATTCAGAGCATATTTACAAGTTTACGTTTCCCTCCAGAGAGTCTCCAGCCTTTGTTTAGCCCTCACCACAGCACATCTCTCATCATCTTATCTCTCTCATCTCCCAGCATCCTCCCCATAGACCTCGGATCACCATGAATCCTGAAAAGTCCTTCATTCTAACATTAATACAGCAGCAACTTCCGAATGCCTTGTGTCAGGCACATTTGTGTTTGTAATTCCTTTCACACTAGGCAATTCATTAAGGGCTCTGTTTTGATTACCAAAATGTGTGAACACAATTTTGTATCTCATCTATACAGGGTCACTCTTATGTCAGCTCGTTTCTGACTGTGACAGCCTTTTCCCATCCTAAAGGCAAAACAGTGTTTACATTTGGTTAGTTAAAATATTTACATTACACATTCAAATGATGCATTTTCCCAGTGACAGGGCTCTCCCTGGTATTTCCTCCTCTACCTACTATGCAGCGGAAATGATTAAGATGAATATTCTGGGTGTCTCTAAACAAGCAGATTAAGGAAAAATGCAGCACAGCTATACTATACTAACACTGCTGGACTTCGTGACATGCATGCAGGCTGTGTGAACTGCCTAGCACTGCACTGGTCTTTTAGGACCCCGAATCAGAAGAGTTCCACATTTTCTCATCAATATATTTCAAGTAGATTCTTCATTTATTGACAATTTATTTGGTCACTGAGAGCATGAGGTAGAGTAAAACACATGCCCTGCGAGTGGAGGTAAGAATGGTGCTGTTTGTTGATCATCAGTCTGCCTGTGGATAAAAGCATGTGGATAAAAGAGTGCACCGTGTCTGCAGGGAAACAGATGATGGGGGCTGCTACCAGACAGAGAAGAGTGGGGAAGGAATGGTGACACTGAAGCTGGCGGGGAAAGGCCACAAAGTGAGGGTATTTCTGGGAATCAGAAAACACACTGCACGCTCCTGTTTTAATGTAACACTGCCAAGTTGAATGAAACACTGCGAGTGATGCTGCACCAAGAGGTCCTCCAGACACACAGCATGAGCCTTCCCCCAAATGGACGGTTTGCAGCTTGTAGGAGAGAAACTGAAATTCAACATCATTTAAGACACACCATCATCTACACAGTAAACAGTTAGTCTTGCTCATTTATTTCTACCGAACAACAGAGAACCACACGCAAGTCTCTCTGAGAAGAACTTAGATACAGAGTGTAGCAACTTCTCACACAGAAACTCTGTAGCAATACAAAATTAAAAGCTTAACACACTTAAGGTGTATTCCTTACCTTATAACATCATCCACACAGGTCTTCATACAGGCTCTCCCAGCGAGGAAGCAAAAGCTTCTGGGCTGAAAAAACGATAAAGCACTGGTTAAGACATTATCTCAAAACCCCTGCCTGTGCTTATACCCATCCCAAACTCTGCTGCATCTTTTTGTTTACAGGAATATATACAATAGACTGAAGTCGACTTTGCAAGCAAAAACTATTTATTTTAAACTGACCCTGCCCCTTTCGTGTCCTATACTCTGGAGGAAATGGGTTATAAAAGTCTCTGTGTAAGTGAGACATGCAACATCTAGCAAATAAGTATTATACGGGATTATTTTGTGTGGGACATGTATTTACTCCACTTTTTTAAACTAACAGCAAATGAAACTTTGTTTGCCAGTTAAAACCCATCAGTAAAGTAACAGGCTCTACACCAGTATAAGGCATATTCAAAATAATAAACAACTAATTTTGATTTAACCGAAACCACATTTATCCACATATATTTTTATTTCCTAATATTTACCTTTAGCAAAGCATCCACTGAAAAACTGTTGGAAATTGCAACCCCCTTAATTATTCTGGTTTCATGTTTTTGCTTATGCAGACAAGCTCTGATTTGGGATTTCCAGACTTGTTTGTCCCCGCCAAGTGTAAGAAAATAATTGAAAGATGGAGAATCTACTATAGGGTCTCATTTGTTTATCTCATGGAGGTAATGAACATGAATATCTCTTATTCAGTAGGTTAAAAACCTATTAGGCATGTCTAAATATTCTTACTATTACTTTAAAACATCCTTCTTTACTGTAGCAGGTGTTGTCTGGAACCTGTCTCCCTGATGCAAAGGGTATCATTAAAATGCTGATGCCCAAATGGCAGGATGTGGAATCCAGCATCATCCAAGCCTGCTGCCCAGCCAAGGAAGCTGAGGACTGGGGACACCGGGAACCCTCAGTTTCTCTCTCCCTCAGTGAGGAGAGGCAGAGAAAGCCTACATGGAGGGAGTGAGCAGGCTCATCACCTGCCCGCCTGGTGCCGACCCAGCCCCACCACCAAGGGGTGTGTAGGGATTAGTGGGCAGGACACTCCTGCAGAAAGGGGATGCCCCAAATCCCCGGGCTGAGGGGGCCAGGACAAACACAGATTCTGCATTTTGAGCCAGCAGCTAGAAGTGTCACAGTTTTAATTCAGCACTTTGAAACGTGATTTCCTTTGGCCATCCTAGAGAATACAGTTTGCAGCTCCCAGCCTTTGGCTGGCCAGCTCACAAAGCCCTGCCGTTTTTGGCAGAGTAACATCCAGGATGATGGGCAGCGGCTGCCGCTGTCACTAGCAGGATGTTTTCTGGAGTTTCTCCTACAAGGCAATGTGTTTATTCTTTGAAACAGTTGCTCCCTGAAGATTAAAACTGAACAGGAGCACAAAAGCAGCGTGTGTCCTCTGGGGCTGCTACGTGCCATCGGGCAAACAGGAGGTACAAGCTGTGTTCTTCCAAATCACACAGAACAAACGCTGCAGCACTGGCAGAACTGAGTGAAGTTCTTCAGTACACAAACTGCACTCTCCTCATTTTAACCTCTTCTTAGAAAAAAACCTTTCAAACATCGCTTGTGTCACTAAGAGCTCCAGATCTAGAGTTTTGTAGGGGGTCTTCAATGCAGCTGAGCCCGTTCACCCCAAAAGCATGTCAGCCTGGGCACTCAAAACGAGCAGCAGCCACAAGGCTTGTGCTTTTAAGACCATGTTTGTTATCATCCCCAAATAGCCGTGCACACTCTCAAAAACAGACTTAACAACCAGAAAGAACAGACAGCAATATGAACAGCAAACATTCGGACAAAATATATCTTTACTTATAAACTAAAAAAACCAGTCATGTAAAACCCACTAAAAATAGGACTGAAGTACTAAAAGCACATGAGAAATACCAGCACAACAATGTAAAATCTGTTTGGCACAGTCTGTGTAATCATAGTTATTGCAAAGTGGCTAGAAAAACAAATGGAACAATAATTTTTCTTTCTGCTGAGATATGTGGAACAAATGTTAATTTTTTTACCACTGTACAGGATGCTTTGTACTCCAGGGAGTACCTTGAGGGGTGAGGAACTGTCTCTGGTTATAGGAAAAAGTATTTACCTTGCCCAATGGCTATATGTCAATGTATTTCTATTAGCAGAACTGATTTAATATTGCATATAAATAGTAACTTTTGGCTTAAAAAGTAAGATGGAGAAGGAAAATAATAGTCTTTTCTTCCTCTCACAGAAACACAGATTTTCTTGTTACTCGTAACGCAAACTAAGCCCACATAAAGGGAAACAGACAAACTTCAATAACCCTCAGCACGATGCCACCATGAAGCTTTATTCTCCCAAGGAGTACAGAGGACTTCATAACTTTCCTCCCTCTTGTATCACTCTTACTTTAACAAACAACCAAATAGCAGCAATTGCCACTATCTTATGCCACTCTAAAGATAAAAATATTACCTTTGATTAACAAGGACTCCTCCTCCTAGACCCTCTTGGCACTGTGCAGAAGACACCAGGAGAAGCTGTTTAGCAGCGCTCTAAAGCTGCCCGCGGGTGCTGGCGGAGCCCCGGGCGCTGCTCCCCGGCCCCGGGCGCTGCTCCCCGGCCCCGGGCGCTCACCATTCCGCATGCAGGGCGCAGATCGCACCTCCCGCGGCTGCCAAGCCGGCCACAGCCCGCCAACAATGCCGCCTCTGTCAGCCCGGCAGCGAGCGGCGGCACAAAGACACGCTCAGCCACAGCCCCGCACTTCTCTTTTTTTGTTCTTCTTCTTCTTCTTGGAGTACAGGGTGATGGGAACGAATGGGAGCAAAACGCTTGTGTGTCTATGATCAGCCAAAGCTGCGCTGTGCCCAGGAGTGAGACAGTGTCAGCGCACCCGGGCGCCGAGAGGGGAGATGGAATCTGCACTGGCAAGAGCACTCCCTGCCTCGCTTCACACAGTTTTGTTTCGGATCCGTGGGTGGTTGCATGAGCAAGCAGCCGGAACAGGGGAGGAGTTAGACAAAATGCAATTTAGGACTTGGAAGCCTTATCTGCCTTTTCGAGAGGAGGACGAAGAGGCGCAATCACAGTGCGCTGACAGCAACGTGCCCTTCCCACCCCGCCTGCTGCCACCTGCCTCTCCGAACTTCCCAGGAAAGCGCCTCTCCCTGCCTGGCTGTGATTCCCGGGACAGAGCACACACACAGCGCTGCTCTCGACCCCCGGTAACCGCACTCAAGAGCCTCTGAGCACGCTGGCTGTTCGCTACTGCCCCTCAGCAGTACCAGTTTTTCGTTTTCAAGGAGGCACGATGCTTCACGTTCTTCATGAGCAACTAGAGAATGAGACAATAAACTACATCCTCAGCAGATGTTTACAGCTGTCACCAAGCAGAGGAGAAGACAGCAGCAGCCTAAATCTCAGTTTTCTGCAAGGCCTTCCTTGGAAATCAGAGAGGCAAAGCCAAAAGCCCTTTTAAAATCAGATGTCCATAGTTTTCCCGTTTTGAAAGGACTATCATGTGCATATATTTCATGCAACTTCAGCTTTGCTTTCTTTCCTATGAGAAAATGAGAAGCAGCAATGTCTGGCTCAAGATGAGACAGTGATGATCCCTGCTGAAACCAATTAGAATATTACAGTTTAACTCAAATCTTCCCAAGCCAAGCTCTTCGATAGATGTGATATGTTTCATGTTCCTCCACATTAATTATAGTTCAGATCTTAAAACATTGCAAGTGAATGGAGTAGCATGCAACAATGTGTTTTCTTCTTGAAGTAAATACCAAGGGACAAAGAGCCCTTGGGTGCAGCACAGCTATGAACTCATTCCAGTCCCTGATGAACCATCACAGCCTTACAGTATTTTCCCATGCAATTAGTATTAATTGGTGACTTGCTGGCAATATCCCAGGGGCACTATCTCACCCTTTTAGCCAGTCCTACCAGATCAGCCTTGAGATGATCATCAGGGCTGGGCAGCCATCCTGCTGCCCCACCTCTCAGGGCTCTTCCTTGCTCTTACATTTCTGGGGACTTAGGCAAGGGTTGTCTTGAGTAACAAACCATCAAAGATACGCCTCCTCCAAATTAACATATTTGAGTTTGTAACATGTGATAGCAAAGTATGAGAGTGACTTCTAGAGGGAATTTATAAGCATTTTTTGAAAATATGTTGTTTCAAAGCATTTCAGTGAAGCTAAACCCCAAAACAATTTTCAGGAGAGCTGAGCAGCAGTGCTCAGTTCAGTGTCTGGATAGTAACAGACCAGTAAAACTCTTTATCTTGTACTCAAAATTAGGCTGATATAGGAAAGCTATAAATGAGCAATCACCTCTTCTAATTTTATTCTTTAATAACAATTCTTAAGGATACTATTTCCTTTTATCTATTAATAAGATAAAATTTGTCTTAATCATCAAGAGTGCTTTCTATCAGCAGAGCCTCACAACTCCATGGCAATAAATAAACTCAGATGTTTTTTGACTGAACATTGTAAACATCTAGAACATATTTCAGAATACCTTCCAGGGTCAGTATCCCAGCATGAATCTCTTCTTGCAGAATAACATAAGTAATCTCAAAACTCCATATACCACCATTCTTTAAAAACCAGTGCTGAGGCAGTTATTCAGGGTCAAACAGATGCCCAAAACAAGAACTGTGTGGGGGTCAGCCTACACACACCATTCAAGATCTAGTAAAGGATGCAACATCTAATGGTAAAATACATTAGAAAATGCTTATGGCCAGAGGCAAGCAGAACTACTTCAACTAAAACAGGTCAAGTATAATCCAGAGCAATGTCCAACAGGCCAGCTTTATTCCTCCTCCCTTTACTGCTTCACCTAAGTTTCCAGTCCACATAAATCCTTGGCATTACTCTTCTCATATCACTTTTGTCTTTTACTGTACAACATTTAGAAACCACAACATAACATCATTAAAAACTGGTGCCTAAAAAATGGTGTATTTTGGCTTGGAGGGAGTTAAGAACACTAAAAGATGGTTACTTCTCTTGGAAATCTTGAGTTTGGAGTGGAGGAGCCTGCCTGTGCCATCTCACTTAATCTCTAACAAGTTGTACCTTTGGATTTTACTTAAGGGATCACGTACTTTGTGTACACAAACTCAAATGTGAAAGCCAAAACTCATAGTCTGTACACTGGTAAACAGATGTAGAGAGATTTATCACTTATATATAAGTGGTTTATATGGCACAGTTTATTGATTTTTTCCTTGGCGATCTTTCTCTTTCTGAATCTTTGTGATCCTAATTGATCTCCGTTTTTGAAAGGCCTTACTGTCTCTTTTCCCCACATCTATGGCAAGTAAAGATCCAGACATTATTTGTCAGGGCCACATGAAAAATGAATACTTTCAGAGTATTCTCACAAATATTTTAGAAATACAGAGGAAATCCTCACTTTCACTGGTGTAATTTCACAGCAATTCCATTAACTTGCAGTATCTTTGGATGTACACCATCCCTCTGAGATAGCCCTCACCTCTATCTCACCCACCCTTAGCTCTCAGAGTGTATAAAACCACAAGGATATTCCTCAGGGCAGTTTGGGTGGCAGAAAAATTTTGTCATCCAGTGGAGGGATGGATTAAGGAACCACAGAATGAAAGTTTCAGAGCAGATCTTTTCCATAAAATCATGCAAGAGGAAGGAGCACAGCACACATGCTCTGGCAGGGAGAGGAAGATGCCATATGTGTCTTTGGAGCTGTAGAAAAACTATTAGATTTCCTAGTATGATGCTATTCTGAAAAATCTGGTTTGCTTACAGGATTTTAAAACACACACATGTTCAGACTCCCACTTTATATCTACAACTAAAAGAGGGACACAACATTCAGTTTTCTGAAAACACTAGGCCAAGAGATTCTTTCTCTAAAGGAGGCTTAGCCAAGACTTAGTCACTGCCACTCTAATACCCTGATAGCAAATTCAATCTTTACAAATACAAAGCAAACATCTTTAAGCAAATTATGAACATCTCTGGCCATACAGATAAGACTTACACTTGTAAATTACTTCTCTAAATAGGTGTTATATCAAATCTCCACCGAGTCTAGGATAGCTGTGTTCAGCCTGCATTAGGTGATAATGAAGCCTGAACCCGAGAGATCTTAGTTAAATTTGAATTAGCTGTTGATGAAAACCAATTTGATAACACTGCTTATTCTAGACTTCCCTCAATCACAGTTTTTCCAGTCAAACTTGTTACTGCTATTCCTTCTTTCCAAGAGTATTGCTTTCAGTGACAGTTTTATTTGTAGTGTTACGTGGCATTCATTGGTACATGCACTTCATCAGGTCCTTCTCCTTGCCTGAGACAAATGCTGGATCACACCAGGTCCTCTCCATCTGTGGGAGACTAAACACAAAATTACACTTATCCAGCATCCCCTCTTGCTCTGGCTGGGAGCCTGCCAGAGCTGGGAGGTGTGTATCTCCTATACATGCTGAAGACAAACACACACCAGACTGCCCCCACTGCTAAGAGGTCTGTATTTCACTTTGAGCTATTGATCAAACTGAAGTATTTTATTTGGACACAGATCATCTGGGTCTATGCTCTGTTCTCTGCTAAAAGCTCTTTAACTCTTGACTAACTCAGGTCATGTGGATTTTTAGCTCGGCATAACTTGCATGTGTCCAAAGCCCCTTTCCAGAGCAGTCAAGTCAAAGCCTTGCAAAGATCTGATATCTACCAATACAATCAAATATTCTGTACTACAAGAATGCAAATAATTTTCTTAAATAATTTTTCTTATGGAAGTTGGTTTGCAACATTACAGTAATTATGAACTACTACAGATCCAGCAAAGTATTTAAGAATAACTGATGTCATTTGCAAATTTATTTCCCACCTGTCTGACAAGCACTAATAGTGGAACTGAAACTTTCACCTCATCTGAGGCGAAAGCATTTGAGCATGGCTCGTGGGTCTCCATTTGTAGCAACCAGAATTTCCAACTGGTTTTTCACCCACCTACTTGATAGATTTGGGCTTGTTTCGTCCAGACAAGACCAAATGTATTCAATCCATTACAGTCAAGACTAAATACTTACATATGGTTTCCTAATGTTACTCATTAGGACATAGATGGCTACAAATGTGCTTCCTTTGACTTTAGCTGTCTCTTATTCTTCCCTGCAGCTTGCTCATTTTTGTTAAAAATGAAGAAAGAAATCAAATTACTACGTTTTCATTTTCCACTCTTCCTAATTTTCAAATTTATGTCATTTATAAGGCCCAACTATTCTGTGACAAGAGCTTTTTACACCATTTAACAGGACCAAAATCTTGAATGAACAGAGATTTTCTTTTTTGTTTAATCCTCTCCTGCATCCACCCACTTTTTCTATTTTCCACTCTTTAATTAAATTTCAGGTCAAAGATCTTTCTGACTCAAGATACCCAAAAGTTTTCAGATTTGGTTAAAAAATTGTGCAAACCCATTATCCTATATTGTCATATCTAACCAGGAGAAAGTGTCCTGAATTATTTGAATATATGGACAAGATCTGATTATCTAAATCAAATTGCTAAACTCTAATGCACAAGGGAATATAATTTTTTTTAAAAAATGTCAAATATGATTAGAGCATGCTCAAAATAATGGATCAGACTATAAGATACTAGTGGGCAGAGGTTCTGGAAATGGAAGTGACACCACTCTAATCAGGAAAACAGCCACCAGAAGAGATACATCCATTTACAAGAGTTTAATGTTGAGATTATAAGTGCAAGAGACAAAAAAATGACATCCTCCTGTCACCTGTTGACAAGCTGTGATAGAGAGAAGCTTTGTCACTACTTCATCACCATCCACAACTGCTCTGCATCTCGCCTCCAATGGCTGACTTGCATTTCTGAGTCCTGATCCTGTCACACCTGTTCGAATTATCCCAGTTTTTCTGCCATGAGTGCTGTCATCCTACTCAGCAAAAGCATACCAGATAAAACTGTTTGGGCTCAGGAAATTGCATTATATGAAAAGTAATTATTAAGATGTGATTTTCTCTGTACAAGCATTTGCACAAACTATACAAGTCCTCTTACCACAGCCACTGCCATGTAGAAACTGTGGAAGAACATTTAAGTATTGCATCAGTGATAAAGGTGGCCATAGTGTTTATTTATTCATAAAACAAGGTACACCAAAAAAAAAAAAAAAAGGTAAAAAACCCTCACTCTTAGAAACCTTTGCTTCACCACAGTGAATAGAGATACTCTTAATACTCAAAGTTTAATTTCAGGAAAAACAGGATGGGATGTAGACTGCCAGCTAACAGTTCCTGGTCTCTTTGATTATCACTACATCTTTCACAGTGAAAACTGGTTTAAAAATCAAGAAAAACAAGATGGACAACCTTAGACCCATTCCAAACAAAAAGCTGGTTAATTACATCAAACATTTCTTAATGCAACTAAAGCTCTTTGTGCTGTCCTCCTAAGTGCCCACAGAACAGAACAGTGAGCTGGCTGCCCCTGCACCTGCTTCATGTGACACTAGACTGAAATCTACCAATATTGCCCAAAGTTTCACCTATGTTTCTGGTATAAAAGAAAAAAAAATCCTAAAGGATCTGCTGGCCCCTCAGATTCATACAGATTTTGAAGCAGGTGAACAACAGATCAGGAAGAGATGGTGTTTCCACCTTCTTTCTGCTATTGTTGTGGGATTTTACGCTTTTTGCCTGGACTCCACACTACCTGTGAGAGATCAGACCTGTTTTTTAATCTAATACTGTCCTTCAGTACTTTGTTCTCCCCTGGAGATACCTGTCACGGATGGATTGGCACATATCTGAAAGCCTCACCCAAGCTTGGTTCACAAGGCTGAACTGAAAGAATGTAGAGACGAATTAAAAAGGAACTTGAAAGAGCAAATCTTTCAATTGTCTGATAAAGCCAGTCTTATGCAAGGGTGCTGCGAAACTGGGCCCTGCCTTGACTTTAAAGTACACTTTAACCTATCACTTCTGAGAGTGAAGTGGCCCAATAAGCCAGAGGTGTCTGTCCACCAGGGGAGTTCCATAAAAGCTCTCGAAGTATCTGCTAATAAAGGCTTTGGCCTGGTCACACGGCAAGGCTGTGACAGAATCTGGTTGGCTTAGGCTTTTTTAAATAACTAGTATCAACATAGTGAAAGCTATCCTGAGCATCAAGAATAAATTCCAGCTAGCAAGCAGAGGCCCAGCTTCTGGCATGCCCCTACTCCACCAGCCTTTGGTGGATGAAAGCCACCTGCAAGGGAGACTTGAGCCTGTAACATCAAGGCTCTACAGCAGAATGGCTCAATAAAGCAGGTGCTGCCAAATGGGGGGTGCTGAGGCAGACCACCACTGGCCAGCCTTCCCCTCCATCTCAGTGGGTGAATCTTGCAGGTAGCTGTCTTTTGGCTGCCACCACCTTCCACCCTCCTCCTGTGCACAGGAGGTGACACTTGGAGTGGACTGATGGATGGAGAGTGCAGAGCATCACTGCTCTGACCAGTGTCCCAACAAGGAGGACTCCCCAGAACATCTGTCTGTCTCTCTCTTTTGAAAATGACATTTTAAATCACTCTGCCAGTGAAAAGTGCATATGGTGTTTAAAGGAAACCTGCAGTAACTTGTGGATGATAAGATTTTTTTTTTTTAACTCTTTGAATGTGACTTCTTCATTTACATGAGTAGCTGAGACAGCCAGAGTGTTGGTGTGCCTATTCACCATCTCCAGACTCCATGCTGGACAAAATGCACTGGAGAAGACAGTAAACAGAATTTCCTATGCCAACTCACTGAGCTGGGAGAGATGCTAGTATAAAACCCTAAATCCCAGAAATGGGATTTGCTTAATCAAGCAAGCTTTGCCAGAAGATGTAATCACACACCACAGAAGATTACATTAGCCTTTTAGAAAAAAAAACCCACTTAACCAACTCCTGAAATTCTGCTTTCGTATTTGCATTAAATCCATGCAAATTGTATGGGCTTCAGCATGTGTTTTCTCCCACACCAAAGCAGCCAGATGGACAGCCAGGGATGTGAGAAAAATATTTTCTGCTAAGCCTGAGGGGAGATGAACAAGGAAAGAAGCCCCCATGTGCTTTCCCCCAAGTCCAGTACGTACATCCCACCCCCCATACTGTGAGTCTGGTTTTCACAGAGCTCCCTTGCTTTGCCTGTGGAGGAAGCAGTGGCCTGGCAGCCAGCGGGCAGTACTCCTGCCAGGACCTCAGCCACAGCCAGAAGTGCACCCGGGATGCTCTGTGCTGTGTCAGAGCAGGAGAAGGTCTGGGGGTCCCCACCTTCCCTGCCCTGCCATCCAGCAAGGCTCTGGGAAGAGGGGTCACCCTGTGGCACAGCCATCAGTTATTGCAACACAGAAGGTGGCTTTGTATAAACAGCTTTTGTTCCACTAAAATCCATCTACACGAGCTTACTTCCTTCCTAACAGTTGTTAATGGATTTCATTACAGATTTTCTCCTTTTTCGTGTACATTCCTCCCTCCACGAAGAAGGCATCAGAGCAGCTGCAGCCAGCTGTGGCTTCCCCAGCGGGACCCTGAGTGCCTCTGAGACACCAGCGACAGTCCCGTGATGATGGAGAGCATCTTAACTGCAGACAAGATTGCTTGCTGCTGCCGTGGGAATCGGGGCAGCAAAGCACTGCTCACATTCCAGCCAGGGACAAGATGAGTGTGCCTAACACACTGCTAGAAGGAGAAGCACTTCATTTGAATTCAGTGGGGCAGAAGAAACAAATTCATCACGTAAAATGTTAAGGAAAGCCTTACCCCTTCTGAAGTGTTTCAGGAATAATGTTCAACAAATGGTAATTGTACCTTTCTCAGTTAGTAAAAGCTTTGCTTTTACTAACTGAGGAAGGGAAAGACAAAACATTCATTCTCTTTTTCCATAATTTTTAAAATCCAATTTTTGGGTGGCTGTTAGCATCCCCTCTGCATTAAATACCAGAATTCACCACGAGTCAAAGCCTGATTATCTCTGCTTGGACATATCTCCTAGGAACATCAGCCTGGAAAGCATGTCCTGGGAAACAAATCAGTACTTCCTGACACGGGAAGCATCTCAGCCGATAATCCCAATCGGGCCAACTAATGTGGATCTCTTCATTGTTGTACTTCCCTAATTTTAGAGAACACAAAGAAAGTACACTCAAATAAGGGTACTTCACATGTGCATGTCTGGTATTTCACATGTGCAGCCACTTCAAAACTAAAACCCAGATGTTAAGAATGTGAAATACCAGACACATACAGATATTCTCCAAGTGATCCTATTAGGACAGAGATATAACTGAGCTGGCAGATACACTTTCAAAAATTACAGGCCTTGTACAAACAGAGAAATCTCCTCGCCTGTCTCCATCAAGCAGCTTTTACTGCTTGGTTAGTTGTTTTTTTTTAGTTTCAGTCTTTCAATTAATTCCAAATCCTGATAAAATAAAACTTATTTGCTTGGTCATAAGTTCGTAAAACACAAGAAGAGCTCAATGAAAAAATGTGAGTAAGTTAGGCAGTCATTTAGATATTTGCTCATTTAAATAGGGGGCATTCTTTGCATTAATTTAATGTTGTCAAGTAAGGATGGGAGGCATCAATTACTTTGGCTTTTATGTTGCTCCTTACTGATATAATAATAATTGCCAACAGCGCCTTTAAAAAAAACCCAAAACCCCAAAAAACACTCACCATGCTATATGGGGGTTTTATAACAATATTTAACAGAGAGGAGGGCATAAAAGGATAATGGCCTGAAGTTATGCCTCCAGGCAAAGTATATATTTACCACCCACTATAAACGATGTGCAAAACCACTGTTCATGGATACAAAGATAAGACCAGTCAAGGTCTGCTGTTACCTGTGACCTACCTTCTCCAAATTCTGCTCCACACCCCTGTTCTTCAGCCACTCCTTTGCTGCAGCTGCATCCCTGTCCTTCCCCTGCCTGCTGCTCCAGCCCCTCTCCTCTGACAGCGTTAGCAGTACCTCTCACAGTACTGCATATTGCCTGCTTGATTCATCACTGAATCAACACAACATAAATCCCCCAGGCACACCAAAGCACTGCTACATTAATGCTTCATCTATGCTGCAAGAGCATCTTTGAAAATGCCTAGAAAATTGTTTTAGAAGATCATGGTTTTGTTCTTGCAGTGCTCTAGCCAGGAAGTGGTTAAAACAAAGGTGAAAAATCACAGCAAATAATCTGAAAGACTATCATGTTTGCCATCATGTTTGCCACTTCCAATCCTATTTTTTCCTACAGAAATCTTTGTGCAGTCGCTCTGTTGAAATCATTAGGAAGGCCCTGGCTTTCTGCAGGTGGAAAAGGCCAGAACCTGATCCTGTGTGCGGGAGCAACCCCTCTTCACCCACCGTGAGCCTGCAGTGCCGCGTCAGTCCTTTATTTCTCAGACACACCTGCTTAGGAAGAAGCTTTTACAGGATTGTTTTAAATACATTCTGTCCCACGCAAGCATGCTGCCAAGAAAGTTTAAATCCTGCTCTTGACATAGTCTCTTTCAATACAGATGGGAATTCATATGAACCATTTGTCTTTCACATTTGTGTTTTCAGCTTTACAATTTCCATTTGCTCAAGACCTCTTGTCACATTTCATTCTTATTTTAGCATTAGCCCTAAAAGAGTTACAGAGTTGATTATTTTGATTCAGCATCATCCTCCCATCCTCAATTTGCCTTAACATAAAAAAGACAAAAGACACAGCCCTACCCCTCCATGTAATTTTATGTACTCACTAATAGTGTCTGAAGGGCAGATAAATGCGTGAAAACAAAACAGAGCTGCACAAGTGCAAGGGGAAGGATTCCTATCACAGCTGAGAGCCCATCTTCTGTGTTCTCCCGACTCAGCAGTAAACTAGAGACAGTCCCAAATGGTGACAATGAGCAAGGAAGTCTGCTTTGCAAACAATTCCCTTTTAAAAAGCCTTGCAAGGAACTATTTGGTAGTGTTAAAATTTTTGTCTCTTAAACGTGCAATTCTCTACTGAAAGCAGATAATGTTAAGTAAAGTACCGGAAAATGAAGTGGCTTAAGATTATACACAGTCAGTTGGGCTTTCTGTAAAGAAACACTACACAGACCCTTTACAGCCTGTGAAGCTGAGTTTCTAGAAGCCAAAAGAAGCAGCATGGAATAACTGAAGGCTTGTGTCAAAGGACAGCAGCAGGCAGCACCCCACACAATGGGTCTGCATTGCAACCACACTAATACCCTTGTTGCATAATAGGACAGGAGCAATAAACAGGAATTAAAGGGAAGATTAAACCCTAGTGGGTTTTACAGCTAAGAGGCATATTATTGGGGCAGCAACACCAGCCAGGAAGTCACCACTCCAAACCAGACCTTGACTCTGCAACATCACAAGCAGGACACCCTGTGAACACTACAGATGAGGAGGCTTTGGAGAGCTAATGTGGAAAACATATAGCAGAGCATGCCTCATTCAAATAACCCCATTCCTGGCTTTAGCTTTTGAAAGGAACAAAAATAAACGTGAAGAAATGACACTAGCAATGCTTGCCATCACTGTCAAGAAGCAGAATTCACCGTAAAAGCTGAAAATTAAAAATACAAGAGTTTAGGACTGTAGAAAGAACTAGGTGAAATCAGAGCAAAAACTTATCTTGCAACAAAGCTATGAAGAGAGTAACAAATAGAATTGGCAAAAATACTGGTACATTCAAAAAAATAAAAATATTGAAATCGTCAAGTTCAAATTGAAACTAGTTAGACTTAGCTACAGGTATGAAAAGAAATACACCTACAAGGAAGAAAATACAGCAAAATGGACTTAACAAGAAATGTAACTATGCTGAAATAAAGCCACATTCAATTCTGTGCAAATTGTGAAAGATTCTTTGCCCTTCACCCCCTTTATTTTTTTATTAAATAGTAGAGCTTGCTATCTGTTTGTGGACAGCACACAACAAGAATCCTAAAGCCCTGAAAAAATCTGTACCAGAAACTTCCATGCTCACTCTGGTATCCCATAGCACAGCCACACCAAGTTCAGCTCTCCATATGTCGCTGAAAGCGTTTCCAAGCAAACCAAGCAGCTCTGTGTGGAGAGCTGTGGGATCCCTGAAGAGCTCGCCGTGTCTCCACCAGCATCGTGCTCCCACAAACCCAGCACCCAGGGTGAGGTGGTGCGGTGGGCCACGGTCAGTTGCCACACCCTTCCCAAAAGCGTTCCTGGAGAGGGCCGCTTGGGCTGTGCCACCCAGACACTCCTGCGAACACCCTGACACACCCGTGCAGGTGTGACACACACACACACACACAAAATAGCTCTCAAGTGTCACCAGAGACAAAGAGATGGGAGGGGTCTTCCTATGGAGATCCGAGCAGTTCATTGTAATCCAAAGACGGAGGCGCCCAGGGACGAGGACCCCTTAACAGGGGTGTGTCTAAACTTACATACGAAACAGAATAAGGGGAGGGTAGAACATCAGGAACCAACCATTTGCGGGCCAGGCGGTAGAGAGAAAATGGGGTGAAATACACACAGCCAGTGGGGAGAGGGAAGGGGTGGAGCAGGGGACCTTTGGGTCAATGCGATGATGGGGACCGGAGAACTTGCTAGAACAGAGCCTTTTTAGGGGTAAAAGGGGCGGTAAGCAAACGGGCCAATCAACCAGGAAGGATTTCCATAACATGGCAAAGCCTGATGGGGAGACCTTCTCTCTTATCATCACCTTAGGGGTAGTTTTTGGAGCTGTCCCACCAGTGCAGTTTCACCATTCCAGGGCCCTTCGGCTCATCGACCACCGCCACTGCAGGCTCAGCCGCCGCAACACCAAGGAACAAACCCTTTTGGCGCCAAGGAACAAACCCTTTTGCCGCCAAGGAACAAATCCTTTTGGCACTAAGCTCACTGAGGGCCTTAACAAAGCCATCCCCACTGTCCTGTAGCAATGGATGTCCCCCTGGGTGTGACCCCATGGCGCGGTGTCTCATGGACAGGCCACCATCCCCAGGCCTGCCTCGGGGGGCTGCCTGCCTGGGAGGCTTTGCTGGAGGGGGAAAGCCAGAACATACAGAGAAACTGAGACAAAAGTTCTTTCCTCATTCTACCCTGTGGAAGGATCTGAATCTTCAGCTCTTCTGGCAAATCGTCACCTTTCAAATTTTTATCCTCTCCACCCCAAGCACTGCTACTGTGAGCACTTCCAGGCTGAGGAGACTGCCGCTACATCAATATTCATCAAGGAGATCCTGAAGAAAGTTCATTTATTTTTCAGAATTATTACAGTTAATTGGAAACATCTGCTACAACTATCTGTATGCCAGAAGCATCCCAATCCACTAGGCAGTCTCTGCAGGAATACCCACTCTGTCCTTTCTGGATAGGTTTTGCCAACGGCATCTTTATTGTCAAAGAAAAGACACCATAAGACTAATTGGCCAAATGCAGAGTTTAAATTGTCTCTGCTCATTTTCACATAAAGTAGTAACATATGTTGTTCTGTCACAGCTGTGAAAGATATTTTCATCTCCATGTTGGCTTTTAACTGCTTTCTTGCAGTGAACCAGGTCAAAGAGTTTTGGGAACAGTGCTCCCCTCTGATACCCAGTAGCATCCTTAACCTAATAGAGTGCTGCAGTGAGAATATCCAAGCACAAGCAATCAACACTTTACATTTGTATTGAGATTAATGTCAATATATTACATGAATGTAAGTACATTATTTAATGTAATGTGAATGTTGAATATTTGTCGAAGTATTTATGTGAATAAAAGATAACTATTTGAATGTCCAGTGGAAAAATGTTCCCGTGGGGATAGAATACAGCCTAACTACGAAGTATTTGTGAATTCCAATAAATATTCACTGAGAGCTAGTGAAAATCTGGGCTGGAACTTACAAACATAGAATTTCTAAACAGGCTGTCAATCATAATGAAAAATGCATGTGCAAACTGGACTTTCTAAGTTATTATTAGCCTTCTGTCTGACTCCATTGTAATTTTCTTTTTAATAGGCTGAAATGTGAGGCATGATCATTTTTAGTAAAAAGGTTCTGTCAAAATTGTGAATGATTAATGAAAATCACAATGTCAAATTAATTTTTTTCAGGAAAAAGATGAACAAGACATTCATATTAAGGAGTGAAGCACTGTTGTATCTCTGATGAAGTGAGATGAATGTTTATACTACAGACCTTGCCCATAACAGCTGGAGACTTCTTACTGGCTGTATGAGGCAGCATGATGGAAAAACTTGTTAAAAAGGTAAGGAGTAATAACTCAGAACCTCCAAAGACATCTTTGAAGCAGATGCTCTTCTCTGAGATGCCAGACTAGGAAACCTTATTCAGGGAGAGAAAAAAAAAGCAAAAAAAAAAAAGCTGATATTCTGAGCCAGATTTTTTAAAAATTATATTACTATGGGTAAAATTTTCACACAGATGGTCACTATGAATTCCCATCCCAAACCAGATTAGAAATAGATTTTCTTTTTACATGAAGAGCAGAAATCAATCTTCTGTAATGTAATCTTCTTAGGTCCTTGCCTACCCCAAGGGTAAGATGAACCACAAATTTCTTGTTTAACAGTGGGGGAATGTACAATTGTTTGTCGACACCATTAAGAAATTTCAAATCTTGGTGAAAGAACTTGCACACATCAACAGACAGAAAAAATGAACTGTGAAAAGCAAGAAGACCATGTAATGTCTGGATACATATTTTCATTTGGCAGAATTGTGATGCTGATAGTAATAATGCAAAAATAGTAAGGCCTCTGTCTTAAAGAGCAAGTATTCCCTTATTGCCTGGAACAGAATAGTTCCCAGCTTAGTTCCCATTATAACTGCAGCAATAATTAGGATGTGAACTTCTGGTCCAGTTTTCTTCCTTTTGTATAATGAGGTTATGAGAACCTTCATCACTTCATCTCATGTGTTTGAACCAACTTGTATTATATTTGAACCAACTTTGTATTTTTTTCTGCCTCCCTCAAGAAGAGGAAATGATAAGGCAGACAGTGATTATCAGTGAATATCAAGAGATATTAAGTGAATAAACCCATGAACCTCAGTGTTCAGGTTAAAGTTCAATGACAGTTAAGAAGTATTCTTGAACCCTCATGATCCTGCTATATAAAAATAATATAACTTCTCTGCAATTTTAAGGCATAATCAAGTAGAAAATTATAGAGTGAAGTGTATGGTCCCTGAGCACATTCATAGGTCTTTATGCCATGAAAAATAAAATCCTTTCACTCATTTGGACTGTGAAACAGCTTTTTCTCAGAAAAACTGTGGTCAGTGGACAGTGCCGCAGCTTCCTCTGTCCCCTTGGGGAAAGCCCTGATCAAACTTTCCTGGATTCACTGCAGAAATGCAGAAGCTGTACTCACAGGGAAGTGGGAGATGTGCCATTTCTGTTGGTATTAAACAGAACTAGATGATGGAAAGAAAATCACACATTCTCGTCTGTAGCATCAAGTCACTCTTGATTCTCATGTTTGCTGGCTTGCCATGCTGCACGTCTGACACAAAAGACAATCTTGCTCTCAAAGCACAGTAAATCAGCAAGTAAAATTCTTGGAATAACAACACTGAAATCTGTCCAATACTTTCCTAAAAATGCATATTAAATCTGCTTCAGCCATGGAAACTTGATTAATGTGTTTAATATATTTGGAAGAAATAACAATTCATGTCAAGGGTAAACAATGCAAGCATGGAAACTGGGTGAAAATAATATGAAGAGAGAGGAAAAAAAGGCGCATATGCTTCAGGATACAATCCCACTACCTATAACCATTGTCATGGCTAATCCAAAATGCAAGCTAATCCAAAATGCACGCTTTATGTGCCCTAAGTGGAGTAAACTGTCATCTCCACTCATTCCCTGTGTGATAGTTAAGGCAAAACGAGCATTAGCATATGAATAAATGAAACTAATGGCTGGATCTTCTGTGAAATCTTAAATTTCTGCTTTTTCAAGATTAAGGAGAACAGAAATAGTGACACATGCTTTCTCCTGAAATCCACAGAACCCAACAAACCTCAAGGGAACATGTGCAAGGAGGGAAGATGAGCAACAAGAGCAGGGAAGAAGCAGCACAAGCTCCGGCGCAGAGCTGCTGCCTGTACAGCTGCAGGCTGAGCCTGGGGCCCGGCAAAGCCCCCACCACATCCTCCTCTGACACTCAAGCTCCTCCTCAAGTGCACCAAGGTCCCCTCCCAATGGCAGCACCCAAGCAGCAGAGAAGCCATGCCTTGCTCAGAGCACAGGGACAGTACCTAAGGGTACCTGTACGTGCCTGCCCTTGGCAGCATGTGCTCTGGAAGGTGGCACAGCAGAGCTCACACTTGCTCGTAGTGTGCCTGGCATGGAAAGTCAACTCGATCAAACAGTTTAAGAGCTCCAACCTGCCTTTGGGAACTACAAAAATGTGGGACATAGCACTTCCCTCACCATCAGGACACAGCTCTCTCTTGTCTTCCAAGAGCAAAACTTATGTGCTGTAAAGAAGGGATTTTTTTTCTATTTCTCTGCAGGCAGGCCAATATTTAGGTTGTGCTTATGAGCAGTGATGGATGATCATCCAAAGCGGAGCAGAAACTCAGCCCATTCCCACATCAGCGAAGGGCCTGGGATAAGCGGATGTGACTGAACCATCCCTCCAGGAGCTGCAGGGTTTGCTCTCTCCTAAGTCTTCCCCTTTCCTGCTGTGCTGCAGCTGCGTGCACAAGAACGCATCATCCTTCCCGCTGCTGGCAGTGCACAGCCACAGACACCTCTGGGGAACGCTTCAAACACGTGGAAGCAGCTAGCAATTTAATTAAAACATCCACACATGGAGAGGCACATGCACATCCCATTCCTCAAGAGAAACACCTCAAATAAACACAGGAGCACAGGACTGCCAGGAAACTCACAAGTCCCCTCTAAAAACTCCATGATGCTCCATCCTAAAGCTGCTCTTTATTTTTACCTCTGCTACACGTGGAAGAGTCTGTTAATGAACCTCAGAGATAAGAAGTTTTTATTACCTGGCCTCACTTTACTCAGAGTAAAAAGCATGGCCTTGCACTTTGCACCATTACGTTTCATGCCGTATCTATCACACCAACTCAGAAGAAAACATCCTTGTATGATGTTATGATCCTCTTCTGAAATGCCAGTGACTCTTACCTTTGAGTCACCTATAAATTCATAAGAATTCTGTCACATGTCAAATTCATAAGCATACTACTGCTTATTTATGACAGTGATAGGAAAATATTAAACATATTTCACTTCCTTTGAGGAATTTAATTAGCAGATTTTGGCCCAACACTCCCATTTTAAGACGAATATTTACATCTCCTCTTTATTCATTTCTCTACATATTTAAAATTTCTTCTTTGCATCTTCTTTTTCTCTTGCTATATTGATAGATCTCCATGTGGGTACCACATTCAAATTCTTTATCAAGATTGAGATGAATCGCATCTATTGCTTTTATTTAACAACAGAACTGAAGAAGATGAAACAGCTAACCTTGGCACAAAAATATTTATTAATAATTTTTCATTTTATCCCATTTTCCACTAGCTTCCCTGACTTCATTACCTTGTTCAACATTTGTTCTAAAATATTACGTACTCTCAAGGTTGGCTTAACAAGCTGTTATTTTCCCAAATCCACTTCCCCTGGCACCATCTCAGAATCTGAAGTTTACATTTTATATTTCTCATTCTTATGCCCCAGTGTTCAATATATTCATTAGAAAGTCTGCAATCTCATGTAACAACAAATGGCTTTCCAGGGAGGAAAAAAAATGCTTTTTAGAAGTAAAATCTGACGACCTCTCACTCAAGCCTCTGGAAAAGAAGTGATGGGTATTGTTTCTCTGCCTTTTCCCTGAAACTGCAGTGCTGTTTTAATGTTGCACTATGCTGGTTTTCTTTAATAGCTAATATGGGAAATGTGCTTCCTTTTAAAGAGGCCTCGCAAATCAAACCTAAAATCAAATACCTCCCCATAACTTAATTTAATGGGTTAAAAAGGTCAAGAGTCTCTTCACCACCAAAGTACTTGTACAATTCTCAATAGGAAATTTAATTTCTGTCATCTGGAGCAAATGTGTATAATGCAAATGGCATTCAGAAACTGCATTGCACTTTGAAACTAAACCCACTTTTTGCAGCTGCTGCTTTAAACATCATCAGAGTCTGGAAATGAAACAAAGCCTTGTCTTACTGACATATTCCTGCATTAACATGAACTCCAGCAAGTGAGTTTAAGTGGGCTTGACCACCAGCTGTGGAACTCTGCTGTACATTCCACTGTACACTCGTCTACAACCTAATTAACAGCCTTGCAAATATTCCAGATATCTGCTAATATTATGCACAAAGACGTAATTAGAAGTGTGTGTGAACACAGATATGTTTGAAAAAAAAGAGAACAAATGTGCAGCTCCAACTGATATCTTTATTAACTCGTTCTCAGTGGCAGTATCATACACCAGGGTAGTGTAAGGTTAATGCATGCCCCACACTGTGACCTTTCTGACTGAATTTAATTGCATCCCTACCAAGGATATAGCAAAATGATAAGGTGCATCCTGATTGATTTTCTTCCTTGCAGACCACAAGAGCTCATTTCAACCAAATCTTGCCATTAAATTTACAGCACAACTGAAAAGGAGTTTTAAATGATATGCACCCTAATCTAATATTTGAAACTGTTATATCAAAGACTCTCTCCATCATAAGCTGCAAAATCCCTATTTGCCTCTTCTGTAAACCCACTACACTATGTACAGCATTATCCTTCAGTTGTTAGCATGCTTAAAATGTGTGTCTAACACTGTCAGAGCCATGCTGTCAAGCGTTAAAGAGCACTTTTAGGCATTCTGCCCCTGTAATCCTTGGGGACTGCAGTAACTACAAGTCAGGGGAAAATCAAGGGAAAAGACAGGTCATCATGAACCTAAGTGCAATGTAATCTCATGATAGACATTTCTACTCTGCATGCACAACACATTTAGGTTCTACAAGAATTTTACTATTCCTACTTTAGTAAAGCTGGGACGAGTATCTTTGTTAACATACCCGTGCACGGTGAACTACCTGAACTGGAAAATTTTGTCAGAATATTTTATACACTCTGATTACTGTATAAAATATTATATGCCTCATTATAGCCGGGTTTATTCAAGACTTAGTCTCTTTCATTTGATACCAACTTAGATTTTTTGTGAATTTTTCATTATTCTTGAAAATAAATTTTTGGTGATATTTTCAGACATTCAATACTAAGACTATATTCTGCATTAAAAATGCCCATGGGAAACTTTGAGATATGTGTCTGTTTTAAGCAGTTTCTACTTGCAGTGGATGAAAGTAACAGCCAACCACGCTGGGATTTCAGGGTTTTTTTAAGGAGGTGATGGCAGGCGTATTTTGTTATTACTGTATAGCAGCTTTAGCTATTGCACTCATCATCAGGTCAGAATGGCTCATCTGCATTAAAGTTCTGAAGAGCACTGTGCACAGCTGAACCATCACTTAGATCATTGCCTTTAGAGGAATGGAAACTTGGATAAGCCCCAAATTATGGCAGACCCAACGTCTCATTTGCCAGCAAATCATCTGTATCAGAAATTACTTTAAATGACAATACTAAAATTGAATTTGTCCCATGTTTAACATGCCCATTAAAAGGAAATCCTTCAATGCCATTCACTGAGGTTCAGATGCAGGGAGTCAAATGACCACGTGGTTGGCCACAGCCCACCCTGACTTTGATAACCTGTAAATGCTGTGGAGTCAAAGAGGAACCTCCCACTCAAAAACTCACCTTTACAGGTGTTCTATTTTCAAGAGTCTCTGATGCAGTTACTGAGAGTGCTACCACAAGCCTCAGAAAACAATACTCTGGGGAGACTGGGATAGTCTGGCCTATGAGAGATTTTGTCACTTTACCAAGACTCAGTTTTAATTTCACAGCAAGGCCATACCCAAAGCCCTGCTGGAGCCTCCTGAAGCCTTCAACCACCCCCAGCTTCCCTTGGATGACCCTCAGGAAAGAGAGCACAGTGGCAGCAGAAGGCTGGGGTGGACCTGAGGCTGGGTGAGTTTCACAGAGCTTTAAGTAAAGTCAGTGCTCTAACAAAGCAACCTCCTGAGAGATCACTGAGAACCTGAACTCCTAATTTCTCATTCAATTCATCAGAATGCAAGTGCAGTGTGAACGGCTCCACCAAGGCAAAGACAGAATTAGCCTCATCACACATGCAGCAGCATATGTCTCTTTCAACATGCACTGCAAAATAGATACTGAATGGAAAACAGATGATTTTTAACTTCCTATTCTGTCTACCGGTAAAAAAAAAAAATCTCAAAACCCTGCATATCTTAATGTAAATTACTGTATTGCAAGATAAATATCAAAGTTATGCAAGATGCTAGCTCAGTAGAACGACTTAAAAGAACAAGGAAGAAATAAAAACACCTACAAAATCTCCAAAGACAAAAAATAAACATCAGTTTATTTGTGTTCCCAGGAAAGTCCAAAGCCAAATATTAGCATTTACTTCTGGAGGCAACTTTCTGCATATTGAGAGCCAGCCTAAATAAACGGCTGGCTTTTCTTCTTAGAATATTTGGGGAGTCTGCAAATTTTTCCTCCTTTGAGAAAATAAACATGAAAAACAATGCAGGAATAACTTCACACAAGAGCAGTGAAGAAAAATTAAAATACCTAGTTATAATCATAAATGAAATTTTGGCTATGCAAAATGCATATGAAATGCTGTCAGATGGAATGTTTGCCAGCCACTTAAGAGCAACAATCACAGAAATCTACCCTTGTCACCTCCTTGCTGATCTCCTTTCCCCACGCTTCATTTATGCATTTTATGTGGCTTTTTAATTTTATTCCCACATTTCTCTCTTAGTCTTACCTTAGCCCATTCCCTCCTAGATCCCTGGGTTCTTCTTTGGTATCCCAAAATCTCAGCTGAGGACTTGCTGATATATCTTCCATTGGAGGTTCAGGGGCTCCAGTCAGCTTTAAGCTGCAGCAGTTTTTTCCACTCTGTAAAGCCTGAAGGGATAGTACTTTTCCTTCCTTGCTAAATAGTAAACATTCCCCTTCCAGTGGGCAAACAAATTATCTGCTGTTGTTTGTAAAGGCACTCAAACAATACCCTTGTTTACCTTTATAAATGTCTTTGTGCTATCCCTGGTCTAGCTCAGGGAACTGAGCTGAAGGTGGTGCAGCCGACGTACAGCAGACAGGAGTAGAAGCCTGAACACCCAGAGAAATCCCTGCCCAGCAAAGGCCAGAAACAGTCACTCTGACATCCGAGTTTGGGCTAAGACAGCAGCAGCAAACTGGATCTCAAGACAGTAAGTATCTTTAGTGAGCAAATTAATTTTACTCATCAACTCAGCAGAAACATGTTTTTCTGCCTCCGGGGAAGGGTGCAACGTGTACTCATTAATGACTGTTTATACAGATAACGCTACCGTTGTATTAATTCCCCACCACCACCACCTCACATGAGGCATTTCATGATCAAAGTGTTGAAATCAACGCTGCCAAAGCAACGTTATTTGAGCAGTCAAGTTAAGCACACGCACGTTTGAAGGATCAGAACTTAATGAGGATTTTTGGTTGTTTTTTTGGCATGAATACAACAAACACTTCAACGGAAATATAACTCTGCCCATGCAAAGTACAGATATCTGCTCATGCAATTAGCATCCACAAGCACAAGTAACGGTTTGTAAGAATCAAACAAGTCATTAGATATTATTAGCTTATTTCATAAATAGACTAATTATTTCTGAAATAGCTGCTTTCTTAAACTACATGGCCGATATGTAATCTGTTAACCTTCATTTACCAGTTGTCATTTAATCCTATGAATCTGACCCTACTTCATTAAATCCAACAAACGTCGCACAAATCTTTGCACATGGAACTCAACACATCCAAATGAAAATCAGTCCTACTGCCATCCCCGTCAACAAGGCTGAGGACAAACCAGTACCTACAACTCGGCCATCACAACATCAACTGTGTGATGTGCATCAGCATACACATTGGAAAATATAAAGCCTGTTACCTTGTAGGGTCCTTCTGAAAATGTGAACACATCCACTGCTCACACTGCTTCGTTTAAAAGCTGTTTCTAAATT
Organism: Daphoenositta chrysoptera; assembly: GCA_013397915.1. Classification (NCBI taxonomy): domain Eukaryota; kingdom Metazoa; phylum Chordata; class Aves; order Passeriformes; genus Daphoenositta; species Daphoenositta chrysoptera. Next base: position 532,918 of record VZRO01007697.1, on the reverse strand, counting down.
TATCAAATACAGTTTGAAACTGAAGGTGACTGAAATGTTTTGCACTACTATGTCACTTCCTAAGAAAGCTGCTGTTGGAAATATTTCCCAGATGTGGGTTAAGATTTCCAGATGAATAGAGAGAGCAGGCGAAAGCAGGAGATGCAGACTCCTGATCAAAAGCCACTGATGGTCTGCATCAAACAGCATTTGCCCAGGATGTGTCAGACAAGAGACCTGGGGCTGGGTTCCTGTTGCTACAGGATTTTGCCAGGCCAAAATACTTGGCTGCTCTGGCTGGAGTTTCTCTCCATACTGTTTTGTTAATGTTTTCAAAGGGTCCTGTTTTGCTTCTGTATGAAAAAAAACTCAACGTGGCAAGTTTCAGATCTCTCACTTTGCACCAAAATAAATTGTGGGTTTTGACCAGTCACAGCCACAGACAACCAGACTTCCAGTGCATTTCCTGGACTACCAAAGCACAACAGAAATTTAATATGAACTTTCCATAACATTTAATATAAAAACTTATATATCTAAATATCTCCTCCAAATTCTGATTAGTATCTGCCATACTCAGATTATTTTTGCTTTTTCTGTGCATTTTCCACATTCAGAAACATTTTTATGGTTTTAGGGTTTTTTATGGCATCAATAAGCTACATGAGGAATGAGACAGACAAAACCAGAATGCAACACAAAAGGTCTCTAAAATATGCTGTAATGTTGTCAGCAACAGACAGTAACTACAGAAACATCATGGAAATAATACAGGCAATAAATTGAAGCTATGTGAATATTTATTTTTATTTTCAAGACAATTCCTGAAATTATGAGATCAATTTGGCCTTGTTTTTCTCTCATCACTTTCCACACTTGTCAGAAGGAAGTGTAAAAACACTGCAATCAATACTCTCTCTCTTACTAGCCTGGATTAATATATCTATGTTAATTGTAGACATCTACATAAAAATACCTTAGTATTCTTCTTCTATAGGAATTTTACTGAGGATGAAATTCTGACCACACAAATAAAATCAAAAGAATTTTTACTCTTTTTTTTAAGGGAAAACTTATCTTGTAGTGTATTTTCAGCAAATGTCAGGAAAAGGTCTGATTGCTTCCAAAGGCTTTGATCTTGCTATCGTGCAGCAGCTCCTGACTGAAACAAGTGACCTTGGGGAGACTCTGAGGGAATGGGGATCACTCATCTCAGGAAGTCTCCTTACATCACACATGCTTTTTCATACTCTATTTACTTCCAGGCTGGACTGCATGAAACATCAAATCTCTGCACTCCAGCTAATGGGATGGGAGTTACCAGCTCCTCAAAGGTTCACACTTTTTGGCTGTGGACAGGACAGCAGGACACCTGCTCCCACTGAGACCTGCTCAGTCTGGTGGGGTGGTGCTCAACTTCATTTCGGTTCTCCGAAGAGCATCCAAAAATGAAATAACAGAAAGACAGCTAGCCATCAATCACAGCTTTCGGACAGGGAGAAAACCAGCAGAAAAAGCCTTAGCCAATGTAAGGGGATTTTGCAGCATTTGACATTTCTTTCGATAGCATGAACTAAGCCCCAGTAAGCATCGAGTGAAGAATGAGTTGCTTGTCCTGGCTAAGCACTAAGCTTAGATAGTGGGATAGAAACTAACAAGAAAAACCATTGAAAATGCAGACTCTGTTGACATTTTCCAGCATGCACTGACCTTTCCAGTACCATTACATTTGGCTTTGCAGCACAATTAGTTTCAGCTCTATGTATCGATAAGATCCTCATTATCTGAATTCTATCAAAATCTTTACAGTTCTTGAGAGAGCAGAGAAAAAGGTCTGTCTGAAACAATATTCAGTTCAGTGACACCAAAAAGACCCCCACTCAACTGCTGGGGTTAATTGTTCACACCATTGCACTGTGACCTAGCCAGGTAAGCAGAGGGAAGAGGCTGACAACTAATGTGAGGATGATTCTTCATGACAGTGACAATAGTAGGTAGCTAAAGAGCACAAAATGCAATATTCAAGGACAGAGCCTAGAAAATGACCCTTACAATCACAAGCTCACCTGCAAACCAGAAATCATTTCACGTTATGTGAGAAGAGTTGAAGTTGTCACTCTGACCTCAGAAACCCCATACTATCCCTTGTTTGAGTCAACTTACGAGGTTATAATGGCTAGTTTTGTTTCTTGCAAATCTACAGACTTGCTTTCCTTCACTTCTCCTCCTCCGCTCATACTTATTTCATATGCAAAGGTAATGCATTTTATTACAGAAATAAGGAAGATCGGCATTAAGTCATGTCTGCTTCAGAACTCAGTTGACTCCCCACCAGCTGGAATCTATTATTTGATTAAAAATGTTGTTGTGCCAGCTGCCATGCAGCACGTTTCACTCCTCTGATTCCAGGTGGAATTCAATCTATAGTGAAAATGTAGTCTAGCATGAATCAGCCTGTTCTCAATACTAATGCATACCTGGAAAATAAAAGCATTAAAAACGCCACAAACCTAGCCCTCCTAGACCTGGCCACCTCAATCTCTAAAGCAGAAGGTGTTCAGTGGGGAAGAACTTCAAATTTCACATAATTTAAGGCAGTAATTTCATATGGCAGTGTCCTAATTATACCCTCAGGTTTGTTTTTAAAGTTACCTTTCTTACCATAAAAACAAACCTAACAACAAACCTTCCGGCAGAGCCAGTCCTGAAATAAAAGACAATTGCTGAGCTTAAAAAATTAAAAGCTTTTGTATCTCCCTGATACAGTGAAGTATTTACTAGTGGAGGGTAATTATTAGACAACGTGTCCAGAGTAAAAAATAAATTATAGTTAAGTATGCTACTGCTAATTCAGTTAGAATGAGAGATTGTATTAGGCAAAAAGCCCATTTAATTCGTGGGAGATTTCTGCCTGATGTGGACTGCAGGAATACATGCCAGGAATATCTACTGTGAATAAGCACTGAAAATGTTACTTAGCTTCTTGCAGTGCAACAGCATTAAAAGCTTTAAGGCAATTATTTGCAAAGGCATACTTACAAGGCCTCTCAATAGAAATACAGTGATGGCATATTGATAGGTCTGATTCTTACTATTCTCTTTTTCTGTTACCTCAAAGCAAGTTGCAGACTACAGCTTCAATAGCTCTGAAAAAAGCCCACTGTTAGTTCTGAAGAAAGTTTATATTCAATGGATGTTTGCAGCTTTCTCTGTTCAGTGGATGGTCATAAAGTTAAAAAGTTAAAAGGTTTTGATGGCTTCAGACAAGATACAGGCTCTTAGTGTGCAGCCATAAGAACATGCAGAGGTAAGGCTGAAAGCTGAAGCCCACACCCATCCCTTGTGGTGTTCAAGGCAGAGACAGAGTGCTCAAATTATTTAGAAGAACTAGGTAAATATCATGTGGCTATCTCCCTGATTAAACTGATAAACAACAGTCAATCTAAACTCCCAAGTGGCAGTTCTGCCACGTATAAAACAGCTCAAAGAGAATGCAGCAGGCTTCAGTCACAGCACTGAACATAACTGAGGGGTCAAATCACTGCTGACCCAAGCTGCTGTGACTCGATGCTTGCTCAAACTGAATGGATGCTCCGAGCACGGCAGAGAGCAGCCCCGCGTGTGCACTGCAGAAAGTGCCACGGTGATGGGCAGCTTTGCTGAGTGTCTGCAGGGAAGAGAGCCCCTGCAGCTGGAGCCCCACAGGTACTGAACTCCTCTGCAACCCTGAACATGGATGCCCCGTTCCGACTCTCCAGAGAAACAAAAATAAATGAAATTCCTTGCATCTTAGAGACCTTCCTTTTAAATATGTTTTAATTCAGTTTGGGAAAGCTTGACCTAATACTTCTGATTTTGTGGGTTTAAATTATTTCCGTTTCCAGACCAATTATACGATTTCCTCAATAAGCAAGAAATGTATTATTTAATCTATTCTTAAAGACTGAGCTTTGCGTATTTTAGCTCTACATCCTCTTTCACACCAGTACAAAGTATTGTGGTGTAGCCCTTTCTATGCTTGTCCAAGCACCAATTAGAAATGCAGTATGCATGCACATATTGACCAACACCCCAAAAATACAGAAGACATGAAAATAATGTTTATGCACTTCTTCCATTAACTAGCTTTTCTGGCAGCATAAGCCAGCAATCTCAATCCACCATCATCAAATGGGTCAACTTGCCACGGATGCATTCCTCTAGTCTGTCATGCAAAATGGAGATACTCTCCATGCCAAAGACACAAGCTTCCAACAGTACCTGCTCTACTGAGAGAGAACAACAGCTCCTCTAAAGATATCACAAAGAGGATTTACACCACTGGAAAGGAACTTTAGTTTCTCCTGGGTATACTGGTTTCAAAAGTGTCACAGAGAGTGACATTTAAAATCATGATGCCTGTAGACACATGAAAAAGCCATACATTAAGATTTGGCATGATTTCATGAAGGGAGCCCTGAAATATAGGAGTACAAGTCCCAGATTTGTTAACAAAGATGTTAAAAAGTTGATTCCATGGCAATTACAACATTCCTATCCCAAATGGTAGCTCAAACTTTATCCCATCCCACACTGGCACGTATTGTGTGTAGGCCTTACATTTCAATAAAAGGAAGCAAGTGCTTTTAACAGCAGAGTATACAATCTACAGGAAGGCTATTATACCTCAATAAATATTTGCTGACTAAATGTACTATTTCAATTAACATAACCCTCATTGAAATCAAAAAGGGCATGGAAATTTAACTAAATCTTAAGAAAACTACTGAGTGGTAATAGCCGTAAGGTATTTTATGTAAAAAAAAATCATGTATATGTATATTTCTATTTCAATACCACTGGTATAAAATCCTCCATATACGTTGCAGGTAAGGAGGAACCTTTTGTGATTCCAGTGCAAAACCACCTGAATCTATCCAGGCTGATGCTCTCCCGAGAGGTGTGACAACACAGAGCCCATGACTGCCACACACGTGTGCCTGAATGTGGCCAAACCCATGATGCCCTGAAAGCAGAGCTGCTGATGCCTGCAGTCCTGCCTCAGCCTGCCCTCACAGCCCAGGCACACACCATGCCCTCACGGGAAAGATGGTGGTCTATGCAGCGGAGCAGGGGAAGCTCCTACATTACTGATTTTCTGAGTATGGCCAGCCCGTAGGATTGTGTTCCCTTTCTTCCATGATCTGTAAGGCAAAAAGTCACCACCACAGGAGACATGAGAAAGTGTTAGGATTAAACTGGTAACAAGGTTCAGGCAAAGAGCTGAGTAAATGTCCCATCCCTACGCAAACCTCCATTTCCCAAGCTCCTGATGTGCAGCAGTGCTGAACAGACACCTGCAAATGGAAGCTCCAAGAGATCTGAAATACTAAGGAATGCCACAAGCCCTTCTTTTCTTAAAAAAAAAGAGATACCTGTATTTCAGCTCAGATATTTTGTAATTATTAGAAATATTTTAAGAACATTCCTTATTAAGGACATATTCCGTAATTTTTCACCTTTACCATATGATAACATTTGTTTTCCTCACACAGTGCTGTAAAAAAGTCTATGGCAGCTGTGAAGAATTGAGCCATCACAGTTATTTTCTCTTCACTGTGTTATGGCAACATGGAATCACAGAATGATAGAATGGCCTGGGTCGGAAAGGACCTTAAAGATGATCTAGTTCCATCCCTGTGCTGTGTGCAAGGACACCTTTCACTACACCAGGCTGCTCAGAGCCCCATCCAACCTGGCCTTGGACACTTCCAGGGATGGGACATCCACAACTTCTCTGGGCAACCTGTTTCACTGTCTCACCACCCTCACAACAAATAATTTTTCCCTGATACCTAATCTAAACCTGCTCTCTTCCAGTTTGAAGCCATCCCCCCTTGTCCTGCGACTACACGCTCTTGTAAAAAGTCCCTCTCCATCTTTTTTGCAGGTTCCCTTAAGGGTACTGGAAGGCCAGAATTAAGTCACCCTGAAGCCTTCTCTTTTGCAGGCTGAACAATCCCAATTCTCTCCTAGGAAAGATGCTTCATATCCCTAATCAACTTGGTGGCCCTCCTCTGGATTCACTCCAACACGTCCCTGTCCTTTTTGTGTGGGGGACCTCATCTAGCAGTCCCAGGCAGGGCAGAAGCACACTGGGGGCTGTGCTCAGCAAGAACAAAGAAGATAATTCTTACCTGGAAAGCCACATCTAAACATTAAAAAAAAAAGTCCAATAAGTAGATATGGATTGTTGACAAGGAACTAGGAGGAAACAGAGACCACATCAGTCAACACAAGAGGCAATGGCTGTAACACATCACTAACCTACTTTTCTTTTTTTTTTTTTTTTGGCAGGGATTATGGCAGAGGAGACTCTAAGAAGGGATTTAAAAGGAGAAAATTAGGTTAAGTGTGTTGATGTCTGTCCACAGCTCATCCTTAACTTCAGCACAGCAACGAATAAAGTCTGCACATGCTGTTTTGAATACACAGCAGGTCAGTGACAAAGCTGGTATTGCAAAGGAACTGGAGGGCTGTGTGGATGGATGGGCCAGAAGGGCTTTGGATGTGAAATCAGACTGCTTCTTTCTAGCATTATAACGAGAGAAATACATGAACATTACAGAAACACTCACAAGAAAACAAATTCCTTCTAACAGCAGGTTTGAACAAGGTAAAAGCTACACAAGCTATATGTAGACCATGCTTGACAGTGGGCTGAAGGATGGCATTGCTTCATGGCCACAGACATCCCTAGGGCTGGCTGCTAAACATGTCCCACTCACTCCTCCTCTGGAGGAAGAAACACACCTTCCTTATTCAACAACTTTCATGGTTCATTGTTTAAGATCAGGACATCATTAACCATGCTTCTAATGACTCCAAGTTACTGTCTCCTAATGACTCCTAAAATATCTGCACGCAACAGTTGGAAACTTCTGCATTCCATAACTAATTTTGTTTTTTATAAACTGATTTACAAATGTATTTGCTATTTAATTCTGCTGGAAAATATTTAAGGCATTATTTTTTCTGTCACCTCCTTAGCCCAGCCATGTACCACATTAAAAAAGCAGTGGCTAAGGGGCCCATTCGAGCTCAGTAGCAAACCTTGGTCTTAAAACACATTTGCCTCTCAGCAGATCATAGTCTCAACAGCAGTGCAGCCTTTTATCCCACTGACCCATGACATGGACTAGCATTTACCATCCCCTTACTAAGCCTCTGAAAATACTTTTTTGCTCGGTAAGGCTAGGTGTTCTGCCAAAGATATGCTGACATTAGGTAAATTATTGTCACATTAGGTAAATTATTGAAACAAGAAGGTAAAAAATAGAAAATGGCAATAGACATCATCTTCCCATACAAGACCTTTTTAACAGTGGTTTACAGATCAACCACTTTTAATCAAAGGTTCCAGCAAAGCATCAGAAGAAAGCAATTTTAGGAACACAACAATATCACAAAGTAAGAAAATTCTTTTTGCTGTGCTGCACTGTATTCATGCAAACCTTAACAACAAAATGCCTGTTAAAAATGTGGACTATCCTTGATTATTTTGCTTAGCGCTCTCCACTGTCCCCTTTAAAAACTAGTAAGAATCAACACCCAAAGGAAAGCCAGCAGGTAGCACACCAGCTAGCTATGTACCAGTGTCAAAAATCACCACAGATTGGAAAAGCACACCAGTTGGAGTCCCAGCATCCCGGGAACAGGAATACTGTGTCAAGTCCAGCCCAGTCTTTCATCCCTTGTGAGGGATTCCACCAAGCAGAGGCCGGCTCAGGGAGACCAGCAGTGCTTTCCAGGCTCTGCTGGACACAGGGATGGCATCCCCACTGGCTCCAAGGGAGATGCTGTGCTCACATGAAGACCCTGCTGCTCAGAAGGGAACTCAACAGGTGTGTGTCAGCCTGAAACCGAACTCCACCCCACAACTAGGTCCTTATGCTCAGACTACAGCATCCTGTAAGGTTTTTATAAGACACAACTCACCCTACAATAAAATAAGCCTGCAAAATATGTTAAACGAACCACGTCCTAAGAGTAGCCACTTCCCTGCACTGACTAGAGCTGGACCTTGGGCAAACAGCTTTGGTGCACACGTCCTCTGCCTGAGTGTTCTGAAGAGCACTCCAGGCTGGTGAAGCAGAAAATGCGTGTATTCGTGTTTTAGTGCTTTATCTGGGGTGGGTACTCTTCTGCTGTCAAACGCCAAGAGTTATGTTCCTGACAACAGCGAGAACAGGACTAAATTAAGAAAAGAGTTCAGCGAGGCAGAAAAATGCATTTGAGCTTTTGATGAACAAATCTCATTAACTGACTGGCTACCAGCTATCCAAATAGATTAAAAGAATTATTATTACAGCTGTAGCTTAACAGTTTGGAAAAGTGACATTTAAAAGACACTACATAACACTGTCACCTGTAATGCTATGCTGTAAATTTGTTATTTAAAACCTACTTATAAATACATAGCAACTCTTGCAAGTTATTGACAGCATTCAAAAGTACTGGCAAGAGCAAATAAAAATGCACCCACTTTGGGGAAATTAGGTATCCTTACGACTTCATGTTCTCATCAGATAGCAAGCATTAAAAACATGCCCATTGCAATGTGTACAACAGCCCAGAAAAATGTTGGGTTTGCTACACTTTCTTCAGATTGAGTCAACTGAAATTAGGTTTTCAAATCCATGAAAGACAGCCATAGTAAAACACTGTAGTGCTTTCCCAATGCCATCATATGCCAGAACACTGTATGTAAAAGTTCACACATTTGAATTCCTAGAAGATACCACTTTTGCCTTCTTTTCAAAACCATACTATTTCCCAGGGGAAAAATACAAACGTGTGCATGTTTCAGGCACTCTTACTTGTTCTGGATGGACGCAGATTATGCTGTCCCAGTTGAGTGATTTAAAATTGCATTTATTGTGGTTCTTCATGACTGAAGAGGTCAAAGCCTTCCCTGGGGAAAACCACTATAAGGGGTTCTGCAGACCAATTTAAGGAATACATGTGAACTTCTTAGCTTCTCAAGGTTAATGCGTGACTTGTTTCAGTGTAAGTAACAAAACGTTCTTATTAACCAAGAGAAAGACAATAATTTTCATGTCTATAGAGTAGAAATGGATTTTCTTACATTTCCCTTCCACCCTCAAAATATGCAAAGCAAATTTCGAAATTCCCAATTCAATATATATCAAAGAAGAAAAAGGTTCAAAGTCAAATCCTAGAAAGTCAAGAAATGCGAGAACAAATTTAGTTCAGCTCCCTTGTGCTTATACATCAAGATGAAATATTTAATTACACAATGACATGCTATTTTTTGACTGCATTATCTCTGTTTTAAAGAACAAGAAACAAATTCCATAGTGGCCCAATTGAACCAGATGTTTAGATGTTCATCACATTTCAAATATAATACTTCAGTAGTTATTTATCTTATTGAGAGAGGTATAAGGTCAGATTAAAATTTTCCTAAGATTACCTGACAGTTTCTTTTTTTTTTTTTCAGTAGAAAAAACATTATAGGAAATAAAATATATCTTCCATCAGCAAATACTGCTTGATAGTATGCTGTGATCTAGTTTTGAATGAACAAAACCAGAACAAATCTCATTTGGCCTGATTTTTTTTTCCAACAGGTCTATCACAATGACTAACTTATCAAAATATTTCAACTCGCATTCTAAAAATACCAGCTATTTATTATTTTACTCTGCTGTACAGACATCAGTCTCACACTCAATTAGAGTAAGTGGTGATGAATCATGCACATTTTAGGAATGTCTTGGCTCTCTGAACAATGTTGGGGTTTTAAATCTTTATTGATAGAAATATCTTACTTCCAACAGAAATTTACATACAAATGTGCAAATCAGGGCTAGAGAAGCAATCCTGTGTTATGGCTAAGAGGTGTCTGGGCTTGGCTAGCTGCCTTCAGTGCCTACTTCCACCTCGGCTTGGATAATTGGAATAAAGATGAATGAAAATTTAGGCCTGCAGTTTTAACAGTAACTATTTGTTATTTAAATTTCCTGTTCCACACTAAATGATTGCAAGAATGTGTGCTCAGAATTAAAAGGCTGCTCTTTAGCATCAGCACATTGATTTCTTGGGGTCCTTGCAAAGCTTTTCACATTGTTTCTGGACTACAGCTCTACACCCCTCTAAATGCCTGTCAGACATCATTTCTGCTTTATGAATAAATAATATGAAGCCCAGGGGAAACGTTGGGCTAAGACAAAAAAATCAATATGTGTCTAGCACATATTAGGCAGTTGTTCAGCTGAAGACTGTCTCAAATATGTGGAGTAATTTTAATAACAAAACAAATTCTTTCTACACCGAGCTTAAAAGAGGGTTATTAAGAAAGCACTACCACTATATCACTGTGGATCCTATTTGAAGAGTAATAATATTATTCTCCTAAAACGTGAATAAATGTTCTGATTGCAAAGTATTTGGTGATTATTTGTCTATAAATCTCAAATATTCATGCTACAGAGAAATGGCAGCAAGTGGTTTTTTATTCTGTTCCTCTTGGAGTGGTGCTGGTGCACATCTGCGTAGTAAAGCTGTTATTACAACTGACTTGTTTGTTATTTTAAAAACATCTTCCAAAATTGCCTTTTTTTTTTTTTTTCAGAGGACCCGGGATCAAAAGTGAAACAAAAGCAGGGTAAATTAATCATTCATACAGCTCTAATCGTCTTAGTCATTCCTGCAACATAGGCTATTTTTGCAGTCACCACAGTTCCTGGTTCAGTCCCCCACCATGCCCAGATGCAAACCCGTCACAGGAATATCTGAATCGCTCCACTTCTACAGGACCTGTCTAAATAAGGGCAGTTCTTAAATTCCTCTGTATTATGCCCAGGAAAGGCTGGTTATGTTGATGGCCCCATACAGCAGCAGCACTGCAGGAACCGCTGCTCACTTGCCCTCGCACAGCTCATGGAAGGCGAACAAGCCCGTCTCCTACACCTCCTTCCTTCCGCGTGTCCTTCTGCACCAGGACAGCTCCGGCTGTGCCAGGCAGCCGCACTCAGCCCCTGCTGGCAGCACACCACCCCTCTCCCGGGACACCGATGGCCAGCGGGCTGCAGCCTCACCCATCCTTGCCTCCTCAAAAATGTTGCCTTCCCACCGTGTTCCTTGAAAACGTAGATCTCATGCTGGGCGACAATGAGGAGATGGACGGGTTATTCTGGGACAAGGGGCAAGCTGCCAGCGCTCCCAGGAGCCCCCATGAAAGCCACAGGCACCGCAGGTTCAGCAGCACGGCCAGGCACACAGCAAAACCAGAGGTAAAGACGAACTAGCAAGCTGCAGGCAGACCCACGGATGACCTCTGAGATCCCTGACTCCGAGTCACCCACACTCAGCTCAGGGACACGGCTCTCAAAGGGGGTTTTTCCACCCCCCTGCTGTTGGGCAGACCTTTCAGTGCAGATCCTCCCCGTGGGAGCTTGCTGACAAGGCGGCTCCTCCTGTGACATTCAGTATAATGAAAAGCACAAACTTCATGTATTTATGACCCTTTCAGACTGAGGAGCCGCAGCTGAGTGCCCTTGCCTGGGGGTGCTTACTCCTGCAGGAGAGCCGGCCATCTGGAAGGGCAACCTAAAGAAAGCAGAGGGAAAACCTGACATCTCAAGCAGAGAAACCTGCAGACGTGCAGAAGCTGCTACTGATGGTGGCGGAGCTACAAGATGTCTTGAGGCTCACACCAGCCAACATGGTGAAGCCCATTAACACCAACACTGATAGAAAAGGCTTTTGCCAACTCAAAGAAAGTGAAATGATAAAGACAAGTAGAGGGGACTTCTAAGACCAAAAAAAAAAAAGGAGCAAACAAAAGTCCCTTAACAAACTCAACCTAAAAAGAGCCCATTAACAAACAAAAAACCCCCACTCCCACTCCTCAAAACCCACACAGGCAAAAATAAGAAGCCTCACAGGCTGAAGCTTGTATGGATTTCTATTCAGAATTTATCTTCTGAATACCTACAAACCCTAGTCCCTGGGTGCTTGGAGAAAACAGCCAGAAAGGAAACTGAAAGCAGAAAAATGATTTCCAACACAGGCAAGCTGTCATCTGTAAGCAGCAAACCATGTATCCTGTGCAAAGTCACTCAGAGAAGCACCCCTTCATCCCTTCCTGCTGCCTTTCTGGCAAGGGGCACAGCCAGGGCCCTGGCAGCACTGCCATGCCAGCAAGCCCTCTCCAGATGGCACCTGGCTCACACATTTTCCTTCATCCACTGGCCTTGCACCTCTGCCATGCCAACACCAGGCCAGACAACCCAGAGCAGAGACACTGGGAACATGGGCAGACCAGTGTGATGTCCAGCTGTGGCCACCACACGTGTGAAACAAACCAGTCCTGCATGTTCTTTGCAAGATGTAAGTTACAGGGGATGACTTGTGAACACCTCTGCTGTCCTGCTATGGAGACCTACCCAAGAGACCCCCACCCTGCTCTTCACCCCTCACATGTCCCTCACCCCACCTACCACTGTGTATCTGTGTTAGAAGACATTCCTGTGCTTCTAAAAAAATGACTGCACAACATGTATTTCTGCCAGCCCCAGGAGACAGGACCACTTGACTCATGACCACTTGACTTGCACTTCCTTATCCTTTCAATGCTACTTAAATGAATAATTATGCTTCCTAAAACTGACACTGGCTGTAACCTCTTGATGTTGCCTCTGAAAGCCGTAGGAACCTCAGGAAGGAACCTCTCAGTGAAACACCAGACCTGCCTGTGCGTGCAGTGCCTGGAGATGTGGTTCCTGACTGTCTGAACAAAGTCCTCAGTTCAGTGACCTCCTTTATCACCTGTCACACTTGCCTTCTCCACCTCCATCTGAAGGGACTCTAAACCACGCCATCAAGTGACCCATGGAGGGGTCGTTTGTTTTTTTAATACAGCCCAAAATCTGCCAGGCTGAAGATTGATACTATTTCACCAACACAGCTGATTGAAAAAGGATCCTGTCCTCACCTTCCAGCCTCACTCACAGACAAACAGCTGTTTCTGAGCTGTACTATAAATCAGGGAAGTACATCCAGATTTCTGAAAGACCCTAGAACCCCAATAAAACTATTTTTTTTCACCTCTAAGGTTCTCAGCTTTTAACTGAAATGATAATGCTCTGGACCTACAGCTGTCCTGAGATGGCACTGTGTTGCTGTCTAATGCTGATGGAGGATTATAAGGCATGATAATATCTGTTCACAAGTTCTGATTTCCTGTTCAAGTGTTGAGATTATGCAGGTCCGTCAGACACACTTCAGAGTCATCAACACATTTTTATTGCAAACAGAATTTCCAAAATGATGAGCTACTCAACAGAGAAGAGAGAGAGAAAAACCTCAACTTTCAGATGTGTTTCATTTCCTGATCTGAGTACCTTTCACAGAAAATGAGAGCTCAGAAGAAAAATGCTTCATCTTTGACAGATTTAAAGACAACTGTCACAGACATCTAGCTTCCCCTATGTAAGACACCAGAAGCATAAGTGGTAATAAATTGATTTTACATTAATTTTATCTCTAAGGTGCAAGCTCATGGATTTCTATGTTCATTTTAAAGACAACTATTCCCAAGAAACAATGATTCTATGAACCATATTTATGTTGTATTTATTTATGCCTTTCTGATGAGCTCAAAATCTGGGACTGAACCATTTCTGTCCTACATAGAGGTAACAAAAAGAGACAGAGAGAGACTCAGAGTATTCACACAAAGTCATACAACCAGTCACTGTAGCTTAGGAGGTACCTGGTCAGGCAAGTTGTGGTAGCCAAGTATGTTACCAGAGAAGTGCACTCAATGTTGCAAAGGAAAAGTTAAATCTGTTTAGGGTTAAAAAAGTTAATCTTGTCTGAACAATCCAACTTTCCTTTAGGAAAAGCTAGGAACATGCAGCAGGTCAGTCAGCACTGTGGGGTTACCCTGAAAGGTTTTGTTTGCATTGCTACCAATATGCAGCAGGTAAAGACCACCTGCTTGGTATGCAGCAGAAAGCACTGACTCCTTGTAGTGTTTCAAGGTTCTTACTGCACTAAGAAAGGAACTTGAAATCTTCCCAGTATTTCTCAACTCAGGCACAAGTTGTGTGCATTACACACAATCAAGTCAAGTCCAGTCTGGTACCATATCATCACTTGGAATTAAAATTAACTTCAGGGCTTGAAATTTACTCTTGGCCAGGTGCTGAAAGACATTATGTAAGAAGCAACCCAATATAAATTTGGTGTTGCTCCAACCTCATCAGACCTCCAGAACATGAATGTAAGCAGCACCAGCCTGCCCACTGAAGGTTGGTCTCCATGCAGAGGTACCAGCTCTGCTCTGCAGACTGCATGCCCACACCAACTTCCTAACCACAATATTCTTTTCTCACCCAGCCCAGTGGGAGAGCTTTGTAACTTGAGCACGAAATACGAACCCCCAGCAGTCTGTTTTGCTCAGTTGCCGTCCACACCCATGGTGACCTCATTAGCTATGCTTTCAAACAGGCTTGGAGACGAGCAAATTGATGTATAGATCTGCAGCATCTACCACAACTGCAACAGCAGAAACAGCTTTTATCGACTTGGCAAAGAGAGCTAAGACTGATTTCCGATGAGGTGGTCATCGCTTTGCTTGGCCAAAACATTTACACTGACCATAGCTACCTTCCTGGGGCAGGACACGTGATGCCTCTCACGCAGATCCAGGAATAAAACCAGCTAAAAGTCTGGGATGCTGAGGGGTACAGAACAACTTTCTGAATGATCACACGCAAACCCATATTCAGCAGATTTTACCTTTCAGCTGGGACTGGCACTGCTGCTTCTCAAGACAGAAACAAGAAGTGCATTTTCAAAATGTATCACACCTTTGTTCTGTACACACACCCTGGCAAGCTCACCACGGATCATGAAACTGTAAGCAACAGTTTCTGTAAAAGCTACTTGTAACATTGCTGCTAACCAGTTTAGTTGCTCAGCACTAGCACCTTCATAGATTACAGGGTTCTTCAGAAAATGAGTTAAAGCCAAGCTGACCACCACGGGAAACAGAAAGTATTGGAAAAACAATTACCTTGTAGTCTCTGTAGGGCTTGATGTTCAAGTGAGATACAGTATTGACAAACGTTTCCTCCTAGGCAGAAAAAAAAAATTCAAAAAAAAATTCACAAGTCCAAATTCAATTATGCCACACTTTAAGAATATGACAAAATACATTACATTCTCTGGTTCACCGAATTTAAAATCATATCCAGAGAAAAGCAACTTAGGAAAAGGTTTTCTTACAATATTTAAAATACCCAAGAGTAACTAACACAGTCTTCAAATTCCCTTTTATTATTTTTGTCTGTAAACTATCTTTTGGATTTTAAAGATCTGATAAAATTAGGCTGAGAATTAGGATATTTTTATTCTCTCACCTATGCAATGTTGCCAGTAATACAGATTTCATAGACCGAATCAGAATTAAAGGCTCCTGTATGTAAAGTTAGGGTAGTTTATACTCATACAGTGACAGTATCTTCAGAGAGATTTCTGTAACTGCTTGGGTTTGATAACAAGAAACTCATTGTCACTTAGCTGTTGAATTGGTTTAATATCTAAAGAAAGAGCATCCAGGTCAGTGATGAGAGATTTACCAGAAACAGAGAGAAGTAAAGAGGTTGCAAATTTTCCCTTGGCACCACCTTTGGAACACATACTTTTATTTATGGGCTAACAGAGGGGCCATATGGTGGCAATTTGTCCTGCAATGCCTACATCATAAAAATTACTAACTTTGGACTTTGTTTTTTCCCCATTGCCTACATGAAAAATTAACTAACTTGGTTTGTAAACTGACTTAGCTAGAAGAAAGTACGTTCCATTCCCTGGACATTTATTTCAGATTTAAAGAGTCTTACCCTGTTAACTTTGTAGGGGACTAGCTCATTAGGGTATTTAGGAATAGTTTAAACCAAAGTTAGAGCAATAAATAAATTAGGCTCTGCAATACTAACCCGTAAGATTAGGAAACATAATTAACGTCAAAGTACGGAGAAACAGATATAAAATAGACTATATCTGAAGGAATGTGCTATTTCTTTTACATCATTACTTTTCAGAAGAGATACAAGTTACTAAAGCAGCTTAAGAAATCAGAGATACTGTCAGGCTATCTGCTTGTTCAGACCACAGAAGGATATATTGATTCTATTACTTTCTTTTGATGTAAATCCAAATTAAAATCGGTATAAGCACATATTACAAGTAAAACTTCATGCACAAAGAATTTTTTTTTCTTTTCAGTAATCATTAACCAGTTGTTTTGCTCATTCATACCCACGTGTGTTTGTCCCACCCCCCACCTTACTGGTGTACTCTACTAAAAATAAAGCAGTGCATGCTCCTGGAGAACTGTTGCTTAGCTACATTCTCAATTATCACAATGCTGGCCTTCTCATTCAGTGACAAGGTCAAAGCAATTGTTTCTTTATTTAATGATGAAGTATCCTGTTTATAAAAATCTTATCTGTTTCCTACTTGGTAAAATATTGCACATTTCAGTCAATCATTGCTGGCAAGTCCCCAGAGAGACACAGTGTGAGAACATAACCAGTAGTGTTCATTTTTGCCCTTAACAGAGAGGGGTTTTTTTCCCCAACCCCACCCCGAATCTCAACTACCTCACGCTGACACACAGGCAACCAATTATACCAACATTTGTTTTCCTTCTCTGCTGTGGCCAGGCAAATACGGCAGAAATGCAGTAGTTGTATATTTATTCTTATTCTTCCCCCATCCAATAACAAGCATAAGTAAAGTGGCAATTTTTAATTAGCGTGTACCTGTAGTCAGTGCTGTGGGAAAGCTAAAGAAAAGAGGGAATTTCCCCATCGCTTTTACACACAAGAACTTTTTGGTTTTTCTTTGCCTTTGAGGGCAGGTGTTCAGCTGCAAAGACTGCAATTCTCCCCAGGCAAGTCCGGGCTGCTGAATATTTCATAGCCCCCGAGAAATGCAGCTGTAATCAACTGGCAAATAATGAAATGGGCAGCAATAATAGAGCAGAGGTAAAGTGCACCATTAGAAAGCACCAGTGCTTTGACTGCTGCTGCAGTCTTGCTGTACCAATTATCAGGTTATTTGATAAAATAATAATGTTATCAACTATGAAACAAAAATTAATGTTATGCCAAAAAAAAAAAAATCAAAGTGTCTCAGGTGGCCAACATGAATAGCAAACAGCAAAAAGTCAGAAAGTGCGCTAAAGGAGTCATATTCAAGACTGAAACTCCATTAAATGTATTAATCACATGCCAATTACACAGCCATGTTAGGGTATTAATAGAAAAATAAGTTTACAGAAGTTACTTAAATCAGGAAGAGTTTCATAAATACTAAAATAAAACAGAGAAAATATTTGTTTAGCTTGGAGAAAAGGAGGCTGAAATATAGGAAGTAATAAACATATTCATCTTAATCGTATCTTGTAGAGTAACCCATCTGCTGTCTGAACTTTTTTGTAACAGGATCTTGATGTTTGACATTCAGAACTTCAACAGTTTATGGTGTCCCACCTCTATTGTTTGGTGCTGGTAAGCACCAAAAGACAGCAAAAACCAGCAGTGGCATTACTATAACAGCATTTCCCGAAGATATGATGTGAGCTAAGATAAGGAAGTTCACCCTGAAAAACAGGATTGACCAAGTAGTAGTGGTACAGGTTGTAACTGGGTGGATATTAAGATGTACCTGTAAATTATGCAGGAAGGCTCTACAGAAAGCAGTTCTTTACCTCACTTCAGAAACCCAGCCCAAAACCTGACTGTTCCTGATCTGCCCCAGGTTTCTGAGGAACAAAGCACAGACTACTTTATGTACAAACATAAGTTAATGCCACCAATGAGGCTACAGTGGTTATGTGGGAAAAGGGGCAAGTTCATACACAGTGATCCACATGGATGGACACTGAGACAACCTACCTGAGTATTTTCTATCAAGAGGAAGATCTCTATACATCTTTATGAATTTGGATGGAGGTGTGACTTAGACACAAACTGGCTACCCTGATCTGCACTGATAAGCACGGCTAGGTTAGGAAATGCATTTCTTATACGTAGGAAAGGGCTCAAATGATCTCCTTCAGAGCAAAAGGAGTGGTGACTGAGGTAGGTATGGTCACAGGCATGGTTTTTGCTAACCTCATGGTCTGCTGTGTATCATTAGCACAGATGAATTCTACTGCCAGTGTCCAGACTGTAAAATATTAGAACAGAACTGAATATTTCAATTGAAAGGACCTACAGTGATCACCAAGTCCATCTGCCTGACCAGTTCAGGGCTGACTAAAAGTTAAGGGCATTGTCCAAGTGTCTCCTAGACACTGACAGGCCTGGGGCATCAACCACCTCTCTAGGAAGCCTATTCCAGTCTTTGACCACCCTCTTGGTAAAGAAATGCTTCCTATTATCTAGTCTGATCCTCCCTTGACACAGCTTGGAACCATTTCCCATCCATACTGTAACTGAATACCAGGTAGAAGAAGTCACCCCTCCTTCTTCACTTCCCCTGCTCAGGAAGTTGTAGAGAGCAGTGAGGTTGCCCCACAGCCTCCTTCTCTCCAAACTAGACAAACTCAAAGTCCTTAGCTGCTCCTCATGGCACATTCCTTCCAGCCTTGTCACCAGCGAACTGCTGGCAGAAAAGCTGGTTTTCAAGTGATTCTGTGATGTGCAGCTGTGGGGAAAAGCAGCTGAGAAACAAGCCGAGGCTGAAGAATAAACATAGTGCTCCAGTCTTGCCTGCTGGAAACAGCAATCTCCCAAAATGCTATGCAGCAGGTGGCTGCTCCTCCTATGGACCAGAACATGCTCCAGTGCAGAAAAGGCGAGGCACTGTCTTCCCCAGCCCACACTTCCCCAGGTACCATAGGACACCCGCTGGACCACAGCTCCCATGGGTGCACAATCCCCTCTCATCCTCCCTCCAAGCAAGGGCTGACACTCGGAGCTGCCTCCCAAGACACACACAGAAGTAACGTGCCCAAGCTGCAGACAATTCACTGAAGGCTGTCTGTGCCTCTGTTAGTTAACTCCTGATACTCACAAGAATATGCTGAATGCAATTCCTAGAAGTTAAAGGAAGGTCTGGATGCAGGACATGTTGGTAGGTTCACATGCAACACAGCACATTGCAAAGAGAAGTCTTGACGGAGGTGTGAAGTTGCACGAACACCTGTGTAAGCAGAAATCTAGCAGCACTAGGAAATAAAAATTCCTACATGCTTTGAGAAATAATCTCTCAATGCAGGAAGTTTTAAATTTATGTCAGTCGAATCATCTTTTACATGTTTAACAAAGTAATTCATAGGAACTCGAAGAATCTAAGCAGATTGTGAAAGAAATAAAATTTAAAAACACACTCTCTTCCTTCAGTCCTTTTGTACTTGTTATGTTCTCTACAAGGATATGCTGTATTTTCATTTCTTTCCTCACCCACAACAGATTGTGGACAGGTTCAATACTGCCAGAGAAAATGTGGTGTACACATGTTCAGTGCAGCAGGGGGAAATGAGCTCTCTCTAACATCCCAGAAACACATCACCTGTCACTCTGAAAGAAAGTGGTGTCTCAGGGTGATACTGCACTGGAGTAATTCCCATGCTTCGATAATTAAAGTACTCCTCCTAATGTTATCTTCCATCTGCTGGAGATCACACAGATAGATCTTCCAGCCACATGGAGCCACCAAAAATTCTCTTCAGCTATCAGAAAGCCCAGATGCCCTCATTCATATTCTCCTACACTCCCTCCTGCAAATACCCAAAGATAAATTACTCAGACAAACTCTGATTTGGACTTTAAATGTCACAGGCAAATCTTATGTAGCTCATTTTTTCTTTCACTTTTTTCCCCAGGATGAAAGAATTATTATTAACTCCCTGGGGATCATGTATTCACTCTACTGTGAAAAAGTACATGATAGACAGAGACAGACCTTGAACAATATAAGGCTGGTGGGACTGCTCTACAAGTTTATCCATTAAAAATTCAAATATCCATTTCAACAGCTGTGTATTTCCTGTCATATCACCAATCCTCTTCCAGACACTGGCATCCCAGACTGGCACTTCTATAAAATGGTGAGACCATGGTGATACAGGCAGCTGTAATTTCTGAGGTGTCTTATTTTTTTGATTTACATATATAGAACTAGTCTTAGAGGAAGGATGATTAGGAGATACACACACACACATATATGCAGTTCTACCATCAAAGGACTCACAAACCATGCCCAACTCCTAAGTGGGACTCTCACTCCTCAACTAACTCTTAGAAAGCAGCAAGGCAGGCAGTAGTTCACTGCTCATGTGTCGCCTCCTCCTTGGACAACTGACTCTACTGGGAGCCCTGTAAAATTTGCAGCATCATATTAAATCTTCCCAAGATTATGTATTTGCCAATATGTTGTGAAAAAGGACTTTGAACACATGCAAAGTCAAATTGGCATTTTGTGATGGTAACTACAGGAGGTGAGGCTAGGCAGTGGTGCTGCCCATTACAGCTGTTGGCCCCTTTCCAGATAATTTTCAATTGTTAAAAAATGCAATTTCATGCTAAATGTAATTTTGGGTATATCCACTAAAACAATGTGTATGTTTCTGAAAATAAAGCTAAAGAAAAGCACTTTTCACTGCACAAGTTAAAAGGTCTTGGCATCCTTTTTCTTTGAGAAGCTCAAGTATCTCTACTCTTTGAAGACAGGACTTGACAAGACCCAGGAAAAATCTTTATGTCAGAGAGATGCTTTTTACTGCCCTCTGAAATGAGACAGACATACTCCTGTGAGAACAGGAACTAGACTAAGGAAATTGGAGAAAAGTAAGCAAAAAGGGGGAAAACTGGGATTGAGAGATGTGTGGGCAAGATGATGGATAAGAACAGGCAAGGAAGTTTGGCTGGAGAGTCAGGGAGAAAAGCAGGATGAAAGAGGGCAAGGGAGTAAGGAGGAAAGACGGTGAGAGTCAGTCAATCTAGGCAAAATCCAAGGAGAAAAAAATGGGTGAGAAAGGAGAGTGAAATCAGGAGTTAGTAGGATGAGAGCAGGGTGAGCTGACACCCATCCAACATGCAGCTGGTACAAGGGGAGGCTGCCACTGGCTCGGCAGAGCCAGGAGGACACAGAGCTAAGGAGGCAGCAGCACAGACCTGGAAGGCTGGATGGGAGACTGGCAACAACAGGGTGTCGAGTGGATGACAGGAAAGTAACGTAAGGCCTTTGGGACAAAAAGCAAAAATACACAACAGATTGTTAAGATGGGAAGAGTGGCTGCAGGGAGAAATAAGAGAGCTGTAAGTGTGAGGAAAACATGCAAGAATAAGGCTTAGGACAAGACAAACAACATAGAAAGAAACAGGTCTAAGTCAAAAGCACAAGGTCAGAAGAGACCATCTTTTGGCAGAACTAGACAAAGGAGTCTGTATCACTAAAGCATATTCATTTCCAGAGTCAGGCCCCTGACTGAGTGCAGCTATGCAGCCACGGGAACACACACACTTCAGGGACAACAGGGCTAGAACATATTTTTTGCTTTACCTCATTTCTCATCTCTGCTGGCACCAAGAGCACAAAGTATAGAGCAATAAAATGAACAGATATTGCAGGATAGTTCTTTCAAACTGTGAAATGGTAATACTCTGCCCCTTTTAAGGATGTGACACCAATCTACATGAGCTATGGATTTTGTTAAGACTGACTTCTTTAAATATGCCAGTGGCTCAAGGGCCATAGGGCCCTTACTGTCCATGGAAAACCAGGCTGGCCTGCCCTGTGATCTCTCATAGAGCAGGAGGCTGTGAGGAGCCAGCTACAGCTCAGCAGGACACTGATACCTCCCATCCTTGAAGAGCCTCCAGCATAGCTCATGCTTTCCAAGTACAACCACAGGGCTGGAAAAAAAAATGACCCTCAGCTTCTGCTAGACAAGACAGGGACACACCTGGCAAACTGCACAAGATGGGTGGCCAGATCTTTTTAGTGCTTGGGATGGAAGAAGAAAAAACACCCACCTAAGTAAATAAATGCCCAAAACCTTGCCAGAAATACTCAAGTGCTCTTGTCACTACAGATCTTTCCAGAGGCTGGCAAGCAAAGCAGGGGTGTAGGGGGCTCCCTTGGAACCCCACATCCAGACACTGTTTCTGCAGGAACCATGATGCAACGGATGAAGAGACAAGAAGTGCCTGGAGACCTGCCTCAGTTTCACTCTGATGGGTCATACACACTGTATACCCAGATCTGGTACTCATGGGCCCTAAGCATGCCCTTATTATTACCACAGTAACTGGTATGTACACAACCACCTCCTTATGCTGTATTCTTTGTCCATATAATACATGGGACTACTGTGTAGAGCCCTGGAAAAAAATGATGGTGACATTTACTTCTTTATTGAAAGAGCCTTGCCTCTTACTCCTAACACTGAGCAGTACAACACACCATTAATAGCGGTGTCTAATTGATGTGTTTTTTAGAATACATCAGAATAAGTTTACAAAAGCTTTCTCCCAGAATTTCCCCCATTTCCCACAGAATACACACCAACTCCACACACCATCATGTGATCTGGTTCACAGCTCCTGAGCCAAACAGGCGAGGTTCCTGTCTTGTATCTCCAGAAACCTTTCTGTAGCAATATCCCAGTAAATTCACACCACTTGGGGCTGCACAGCTTACTTCTGAAACAAAGACACGGACTTCAAAAGATCCAGTAATTTCAGGCATGTTTTATATTGTCTGGGGATTAGATGATTTCCTGCAGATTTAGAAGTACTGTTGCTGCAGCTTGTAACACTTTTCATTATTTTTTCCTTTGCCCAAAGGTTATCTACTACCTCAGACTGCTCCTTTTGCTCACATAGTCCCAATGTGATGGTAATAAATATGAAAGACTAAAGGTCCCCATGTTCTTCTGTAGTAATCCACCATACTGACTGAATTTCAGAAGAAAAGACTGGACAGAACTCTCTTCATCCCAGAGGAATTTGTGGGCTGCAAATTATTCCTTTAAAAGTGAGGTACAGCAAGATGCAACTAATAGAACAGCTAGTGGCACAACACCCAAAGTGCTGTCTTCCCCAT
The DNA here is from genome assembly GCA_013397915.1 of Daphoenositta chrysoptera. NCBI lineage: Eukaryota > Metazoa > Chordata > Aves > Passeriformes > Daphoenositta > Daphoenositta chrysoptera. The sequence goes on along the minus strand of VZRO01007697.1, from coordinate 509,803 downwards.
TAGTCTAGACCCAACTGCAAGGCATCAAGGATATGGGATATATTTAAGAATACTACCCACACACAGGTTTTTTTACTGTCCTCCTAAAAGGCCCAGCCCAGAGCACTGCTAAGCTGCCTGTGGAACAGAGAGCATGGCAGATCATTGTCACCTGCTGGGATCTTAGCAGAGGTGCCTTTCATCAGGCAGCACAGTCCAGAGCCAGTTCAAAAAAGACACCACTAAGAAAATACTCTGTGTCTCAGGCACAGAGAGCTTCCTTCAGGAAATCTGCAGACGAAGCTGAAAAGGTAGCAATTTAAAACTGCAAAAGGGTCAGTAAGAGCACTTACCTTTTATCTAAACATGATTCATGAGGCAGCCCTACAAAGTGACAGACAACAACAATGCAGTTCATCTACTATTGATAACCCAGCATTCCTAAGCCATCAATAGCCATTTGAGTACTCCCAAAGTAAATTTAGCTTCATCTTCATTATTTTCTGTATTGAAAGACCGAGGACATATTCATGGATATTTGCGCAATGGCAAGAGAGCACAGTATTTTATGTTTTATTACACTACCAAAGCAGAATCTCGTTCAGACACTGCTAGCATATAATTTCTGTCTCTCTCAAAGCTGGAAGGCAATCATTAGCATGTTGAATCTGGCAAGTTCCTATTATCTATCTGGTAATTATACAAAGATGGAGAAGCCTTCAAAAAATACCCTCCAACTTCTGCATTTACTACACACCTGATCAAAATACTATCCCCATCACCTAAATTAACAGATGTTTCCCATAAACCATTATTCAGAACACATTAACATTAGTATAAAAAGCATGAAATAATTATTAGAGGCTATACAGATTATTGATTTATCTTCCCTTCCAACTTCAAAAATATAAAACTATGCAATGACAACCTGAATGCAGGAAAACATCTTACTGAAGGTGATGACAAGCTAGGCTGCATGGTCATTTGTCAGGCATTACTAGCCCAAATAAACACTGCAACACAGCTCCTGGAAAAAAATGTATGTATATTCAAAATATGTATATCATTACTCAACACTATTCACACTGTGGCAGCGAAAATATGCTAAATACACACTAAAAGATAATCCCGTCCTCCAGAGACTGCTGTAGAAAAGGACAGAAGGATGAGAGACAAGGCAGTGGGTGAGGCCATACATATGCATACATATACAAAGTAATGTGGGAAATTGGCCTGTGTCTCATTATCTCAGTTATTCATGCTTCAGGTAGAGGGGAAAGAGGAGGCGCCATGATGAGCACAGAAGCTGGGACAAGATTGGTATGAAAGGAGCTGGAAGAACAGAAAGAAATCAGAGCAAGGAAAGTGAGGCCAGCAAGACGAGACCGTGAATGAAGAAGGTCAGCCAAAACCAGTGATTAGGGGCAAAAAAACCCAAACAAATGCACGGGGAGCAGAGGAGTGCAGGAAAAGTGAGATGTTTTGGTTGCTCTGTTCTCAGGCAGGGGCATCACACAGCCTGGCACCTCAGAGGCCCCATCAAGCCCCCCGCCATAGCCTGAATGACACCACCCAAAGCAGCAGAGCTCTTTATCTCTCTGGCTTATGCACCATCCTAATTACACTGCTTGTCCGGGCCCTGGGCAGGTTGTCCCCGGGGCAGGGGGGGGGCAGCTTTCTGTCTCAGGACCAGGACAGATAACCAGGCTGTCCCCAGGGAGCCCCCAGCTCTCATCCCAGCCCCTGCCTGAGCTGCAGCACTGCCAACCCCCATCCCAATGCCTGCCTCTTGTTTTTTTCAAAGAAGCCTCCTGATCAGGTAAGGCTTCGAAGGCTGGAGCAAAAGCGTGTCAGTGCACGCACCTCAATCCCCGCTAATTCCCAAAACTATAGCAACAAACAAACAGATTCAATTACCAAGACAGACACTAGCCCAATTCAAGGGGATTGGTACATCCATTACGAGAAGATGCTGGAGCTGCAGCCTGATCACATTTACATGAAGGAATCATTTTATGCAAATCTCTCATCCACGGGTGAAGGCTGTACAGGAGAGGAGAAACAGCACTGTGTGGGGATTCACGATGCATGGCAGATAGGCAATTTAAGGTAAATCATACAGTTCAGTTGTACAAGACATATAACCTGGGGAGAAAGTGTGTGGCTTCAAAGTCGTAAATTATTTACAAATAATACAGCCTTCTCATGAAATATCCAGAAGGCCAAGCTCCTATTTTTCACATTATTTTTCTCCATTTCCACAAATCACAAAACTGAAGATGAATATCTTATCAAGAATGAGCTAGGTTTGGGGGCGGATGGACGTAGAGGCTGGAGCTAGTTAGGGGCTTGCAGACAGGACAACAGGAACAGAAGGCAGCAGGGCTGCTGTGCTCACCCACCTGGAAGGGAAGCATCAGAAGTCAAAAGGAGGAAGCTGGAGTGGGCTGAGGAAAGAACCTGTCCACCTGGTAACTCATAGCCTCCCAGGACTGTCACTGCCAGCCTGTTCAAAATCACCGCCTAACTTCCATCAAATATTTCAGGGTCTTTAAAATGAAAGCCAGTTCTCATATTCACAAATCACAGCTGCAGCATCCACACGTGTGGTGTGTTTTCTGTCAGCAGTGACGCCTCTTCAGAGCGTTGGCCTTGCTCTGTACAACACATGGTCACACCTCTGTAGTCAAATTTCAATTCTCCAGCTTCCTTCAGCATTTCTGTTGTGACACCTCAGCAGTTTGACACCTTCTCATCTTTGTTACCCAATACAACACCTGCCCAAAATCTCCTGCAATGACCGATTCAACTGAGTTATTTTTTCTGATGTCCTGCCTGGTGACCCTGCATGCCTTCCAATGCTCTTACAGCTATCAACCTTTTGATAGATACATACACAGCTCATAAGTTTCCTTTATGTTGCACACTCTTTACTCTTCAAAGTATTTTTCAGATCTTCATGCTCAGCTTGCATCTGATTGAACACAGTCTGGCTGGGTTTTTTTTGTTGGAATCATTAGGGGCAGATACCCATCTGCTCAAGGATATTTCTGTAGTCTGAGCAACTCCTAACATTTGTGCTTTCAGCAGACCACTGTTTCTGCTTGCTTATATACGGATGCCTTAAGTGACTTTAACAATGTGTTTAAGCAGCTTCCCATGCTGAGCCCGAGGATACTCCTTTTCTCTCTTCTGACTTTTTCATGTTTTCAACTGATCTGCTGTTATTTGTGTGTGGGACAAGTACTTCAGTGTATAAAAAGCCCTTGAGGTTAAAAGATACATTTTTACACACTAATTCAGAATTTTTCTGAAACTCTTCGAAGTCTTGGAGTGCATTTTCTTTGTATTACAGGTTTGCCTAGATGCAACGGCAGTGTTATTCTTGAGTTCACTGCTTGTGTCACATGCAGAGTCACATAAGGCAAATAAAATATACAACAGAAAAAAAACCCCTGATTTATTTTATTATTAGCTACAGATATTAGCATCTCTTACTTGTATCAATTAGTTGCAATAAAAAGACAGAAATACCAAAATATTTCTTTTAAGCCTTAGGACTGCAGCATTTTTACAGGACTGAAAGTAAAAATAAATATACCCCTTGTATAATAAAGAGCAAATGTAGCACCAAGTGTCACTTCATCCACGTAGTTACTTCTCTGCACCAGGGGTTTGTATGTATATTCCCTCCAAAGCCACAACAGGGCATAAATGCAAATTACAAAGTGACATGCAATCTACATTTTCAGTTATCATGGAAATCTTCTCAGTAGTAATTGCTCATGTACACCTATGCCTGTCAACATTTGCAACCTTGTTAACAAAAAAGTCTGTTTCTGAGCATTCCTAAATATTTTTAAATTAACTAAAATACCACATAAACACCAATCCTCTCAAGCATTTTTCTTCCTATATGACACACTTTAGGTACCAAAGCCAAAGAACAGAGTATCTTCTCTGGAGGAAGGGATATTTCTCTAGGCTAAACTTGTTCCTACCTAAGTCTACATCCACTTCCTAGGCCAGATGGAAAAAGAAGAAGTTGTCATCCATTTTGCAGCTCACTGAGGTCTCTACCACTGTCACACATGCAGCTGTTTCTCTTTTGAAGTCTTTGCTATTGCAAGTATATTCAAATCTTAAATGGTACATAAGCTATTGTGAATGGCTTTAATTGAGGAAGACCTATGTAAAGGCTTGGATTTCATACTATCCTAAAATGAGAATGCTCCTTCTCCTCTGGGAGAATAACACAACTTACAGTAAGAGTGCTTCTCTTTTGCTTCAAAAAACTACCCCTGACCTGGAAAGCCTACCACAGTCTCCAAGGACTGCACTAGAGCAATAATATTTACACTGAGAAGGCAGCACCTGTATGTCTAAGATCAGGCTCTCTGTGAATTTTAAAAATCATGAATACAAAATAAATTTATATGCAAAACGCTTCAGTCCTAATTTTTCAAACAGAGAGACAGGAGATAAAGACAAATTGAACATCAGCAGTCAAAGGGTAACACTACTGTTGCTACCCTGTTGACGAAGATCAAAGCTATGCCTGTAATTAATACAAAATTAGCTTGCAAGGCAAGGAGAAGGCTGAGGTCACTGATAACAGCTCCACTGCTCCCACGTGCATCAGGAGCAGCACATTTGGTGGGGTTTGTTTCCAGGGGTGTTAACTCTCCAGGACGAGGGAACACGCAGTGGCACACCTAACCACTGTGGTTTACAAAAGGCCTGTCTGTAGGCTTGTGTTGATAAAAGTCTCCTGCCTTGAGTCTTGACTACAACACTGCTAAAGGCCTATTAATATGACAGCTAAGCTCAGCACCTCATCTGCTATGCTGTGGAGGCACACGGGACGTGATGCCAGCTACAAATGGCTTGGAAGCAGAGCTAGTAAGAACCAGGCTTTAAAGGAAAGGATATACTTCAAAAAACCAAGACAAGGGGTTTGCACAACAATACGGGCTCAAGTCTCTGCAAAGAATGGGATTTTCCCTTATTTTTCACCTGCATATTCAAAACAGTGATGAAGTAACTGCTCTTTTGCACACATCCTGCAGAAACAGGAGACAGCAGATACTGCATCCCTGCTTTACAGTCCAGGGAACATGTAAGAGATTTTATCTTTTAAAAACTAAAGGTGAAGAAGTGGGAGCAAACTGAGAAGGTACCAAGATACATCACTATCCTTTTTTTGGTGAGAATGGAGAACCTTTTTCAAATTTTTAAAAAACAAGAGAGAGAGAACTGTTATTTTAGAACAGGCTCTCTTAAAAATCCTGTGTCTGCAAAGAAGGAGGCACAGAGGTAGTCCCTACCACCCATCCAGAACAGCTAAAGAGTGCAGTTGGTGCTGTCACAGAATCAGAGTGAGGTGGGAAGGGACCTTTGGAAGTCACCTGATCCAACCCCCCTGCTCAACTAGGGCCTCCCAGAGCTGGTTGCCCAGGACCGTGTCCAGGTGGGTTTTGAATACCTCCATGGATGGAAACTCCACAGCCTCCCAGGGAAACCTGTGTTAGTACTCAGCTACCCCCACAGAGAAAAAAAGTGTTTCTGGATGTTCAGAAGGAACCTCGTCTATTTCTGGTTTTGCCCACTTCCCCTGTCTTGTCACTGGGCACCACTGAAAATAGCCTGGCTCTGTCCTGTTAGGACCCACCCTTCAGGTATTTCTACAAATTGATGACAATCTCCCTGAGCCTTCTCTTCTCCAGGCTGAACAGACCCATCTCTCTCAGCCTCTCCTCGTATGAGAGAGATGCTCCAGTCCCTTCAGCATCTTCATGGCCCTTTGTGGGACTCCCTCCAGTATGTCCATTTCTCTTTGATACTGGGGATCTCAGAACTGGTGTGGCCTCACCAGTGCCTAGAAGAGGGGCAGGATCACCTCCCTCCACTTGCTGTCAATATTTTGGATAATACAGCCCAGGACACGGTTTAACTTCTTTGCCACAAGGGCCCATTGCCGGCTTATGTTCAACTTGATGTCCACCAGAACCCTTGCACCTTTTCTACCTCCTGAACAGTCATCCCCCTGCCCATATTGGTGCCTGGGATTCCCAATGAATTTCACAGGAGACTGAGAAAACGCAAGTTTAAGTTTCAGCCTCAGCACTCCTCTACTGCTTAACTGAAACATCAGATACAGGAAGGAAGAGAAAGCAGCACTGCACTTCTCCCTGACACCAAAACCCCACTCTTTACCATACAACTGTCTTAACAGCACTAATTTTTTTGCAAGAGCTTGCTTCTATCTGCACATAATCAGGCTGATGCACTCCTGCGCCACAGGTACTGGAGTGTTAATAAAACCAGGTAGCTAGGTGTTTAAAAGGTGTCAATCTCACAGATCTTGTCCTGATCATTTACCCACAGCAATCTTCACACTTATTTTTTCTGAATTCAGTCTTTTTAAGTGCCAGCTGCTGATGAACTGCAGGGAGCATAATTTTTATTAAATGATGAACACTAAAACATTAGAGTTATACCTCAGAAAATCAATTTCCTATTGCCTACAGACAGATAGCTTAAGCCCAGAAATTCCGAAGGGTTTTCTGTGTGCACTTTTTTGGTCGGTTCTGGGGTTTGGATTTTTTTTATTTGGTTGGATTTTTTCCTCATTTCTCTAGAATCCATTGAAAGAAAGACCTCTCTGTTTAAAGCAGTTGCTTTTTTTTAAGCATCAGTGTAATTAATTATACAAGCTAATACTTAATATAGGAAGTACAACTGCTCTATGGAGCAAGGCACACATCATGCTGGCTGGAATATGGAAACTGCCAAGACTTTGAAATTCTGCTTCTCAGGGAATCACACCACTGCAATGTATAATTTCTGCCTAGCTCATAAAACCAAGGGAAAACAAGTTTTCTTGTTTATTGTGTTTCTTGAATAAAATATTATTTACTGCTGATTAAAACTAATGACTTGTGCTAATTTTACCACTGTCCAAGAACTAATATTCCAGTAATTCTCACAGCTGGGAGAAGCAAAAAGTGACAAAAATCAACCAAGGGTTTCCAGGTTCTCAGACTGTCAACCATGAGGTCCAAACCTCCAGGGTTTTGATGTCTCAGGGTAGCTACAGACAACTCCTTGGAAGTTTGGAGCTTTCATCACCCATTTCACAGACTGGGCTTCTCCTTCCAGACCAGCTACAGATGTTGACGTGCCTGTTGAGAACCAACTGCACCATGTTACTTATGTATACTGAGTTCTGAGTAAACATGAAACACAGAAATGCTGAGTTATTTCCTGCCTGCCTGCTTTGCCAAGTAAATAATATAGCTCATTTCCTCATAATAATGGCTTCCCATTTTGGTGGGAAAACAAACCTCTGCTTCTAGTTTGCTTTCTCCAGTTCTTCTCTAGGGGTGGTTTTAGCCAAACCTGTTGAGGAGGATGATAATGGGATCACCTGGAAACCAGCATCCATTAATTCAGTGTAACTGGTCAGGGCCCACACCAGACCCAGATATCACCTCCTCCCCTGTCATTCACCTGACTGTTAATACTAATCAATTCCTGGTGTATTAGCTTTCTAGGAATGAGATGGACTTGTCAAGCAAAATTAAAGATGGAGTCACAAGTGAGTAAGAGCTTCAGGGTTCACTCACACAAATTAAAATATACTATTAATACTGAACTGTAAATCAAGAATATGAAATTGAATCTTCAAGAACTGAAAAAAAAATTAATTCTTTCTGCACTTCAGCCAATAGAATTGACTGGAACAATTTAAAAGACTTGACAGACTGTCCACCAAGATACCCTGGAAAACCAAACTGTTGTACCTCTACATTAATAGCATAAAACCATTTCCCAATGAACTGGCAAATTCCATGTACTAAATTGCCAGGAATATTTTCTTCCAAATTCAGTTATACCTATAAACACAAAAGATGACTAGATGTTTGCATGTCTTTTGATTACCAAGGACATAGTTAAGAAAACAGATAAAACAAAAAGGAAAGAAAATCATATTAGAAAAGTCAAAGTGCATTAATAGATAATATTTGAAGTACACATTCAGTATAGGTGCTCTATAGGTAACTGTTTACCTCAGGTCCACATGCATAATGTCACGTGCTGCTGCTCCCTTGAGTGATTAATTAACCCACAGAGAAAAGCTCTGTGACAAGTCACTTCACAAGGCACGAAATGGAGGTCACTGTGCCAGCCAGCAAATGACACATAAAAAGGGGGAAAAAAGGCAGAAAATGCTCTTTATGCTTTCCACTTCAGTATGAACATGAGGGATTTATTTCACTAATCCATGGCTGGCAGTGTCAGGGCTACTTGGAGCTGCAGAGACAGAGAGAAATATCCAATTTTCAAATCCCCTCCAGCTACATGAAGGTAAAAAAGAAGTGCACGTCTGCCCCCACAGAGCTGTTATTGCACCGCTGCCAACATTATCTCCTGAAAAGGCTGAGCTAGGGGAAGGGACAGCCCCTCCTATAACTAGGGGAGTCAATTAAGATAGCCAAGATAGTTCCAAAATATACCTTTTTACAGTGTGCTCATTTGCAGTTTATTTTGCTTGTCTGATTACAACATTGCATTCCTATAAGAAGAGTGTGAGGGGAACTGCACAAGTGACTTTGCCTACACAAATGTGAGCTTACTCAGACTATTTAAACATGAGGTCACAATTTACCCGTCTGGGAGTACAGTAGTGTTCTTTCTTACAAAGTGTACTAAAAATCAGGCAGTATTTGACAGCACATCAAAGTGTGAGACAGAATACACACATATCTACTTTGGCCTTTCTGTATTTTCTTCTTCTTTTTCCTTAGGCAAGCAAATCTATAAAGCCTCTCATTTAATGTGTTAGATTAATAAATGATGAAGCTACAAACAAGAGAGCCCCAACCTTCCATGATGTGTTTTCAATTATTTTGCATTTCACAAGAGTAAAGGAAAACTAATTTAATCTCTGTAATTGCCAAACTAAATAACACAACCTTGCCTATTATAACAGATCAAAAAAAAAAATACACTTACATTTACCAAGTTGTTATAAAAACTGTAATTTTTACTCTGAATATCTTTTTTTGAAGCACTACCTCCCATTTGTGGAAGAGTAACTACCAAATGTTGCAGAAGAGGCCATGGAGACTGTGCTTTTCCCCACAGCTAGGCTCAGGAACAGAGCTATTCTTAAACTAAGCTCTAGGACAGCATGTCAAAGGAAAATATATATTTTGGAATGTGCTTGGTGAATATTCCAAACTAAAGTAACTGTGCAACCCCAGGCTTTCTAGTTTGCAGGCTCTAACAGTCTGAATGTTGGTCTATGCACCCCACTAGAAGGAAAAATAGCTGTTATTTATTGAAGGAAAAAGCTTCTGGAGACAGCGCAGTTTGTTAGGAAATCACCCTCAACACCATCAGTAGCAAATTCTTTAGCAACTTCTTCTGCAATGTCTTCCTGTCTCTCCCTTGCACTCCAGTCTCCTAAACCAGCGTGCCTGGGTGGCAGCCTGAGCAGTGGCAGGTGTCAGAGCGTGGTGTAGGCACCAGTGCTCCTCTGCACCCCTCATTCCCACACCTGAACCCCTCTTCCATGGCTCTCAACTCCTGCTCTCGCTGATCTCCTCATTAACTCTCCCCCACCACAGTACAATCCCTACAAGAGGGCTTCAGGTTATCCCTCTCCGTGTACCTTTTCCAATCTAAAATCGCCTTGCTCGGACATGAGGAAGAGCCCACTATCAGCAGCACCCCAGGTAAGCTTTCCCTGCAGCCCTGCACCGTGGCACTGCCCTCTGACAGTCACTGGAAATAGCCTGCCTGAGGCAACTCAACATTCTCCTTTGCCATTTTTGTGGGCACACCCCAGTGGTGGCTCACAGCTGTGTGGCAACAAGCATATCCAGGGCTTTCGCTCCTTCAGTCACTTCTGAACGACGAGTCTCTAATCCCTTTGGCTTCAGCTGCAAAATTCCCATTGATTGATAATGGATTTTCCACTGATGTAGAATTGGGCACTTCGACTACACCACTACGAATTAATAGAAGAGAGCTCTGTTAATCCTTTATAAGCAAGCCTAATCTTGTGGTTTAGAGAAGGAGCGAAGGCTCTGTTCTCTCCAGTATCAGCCAGAATGTGATTACCATTTCAGAAAATCTTTTTCATTTTCTTTGATTGATCCAATATTTCTTTGGAAGACACAAATCCAGACACCACCACAGATGCATACTTCTGCCAAGTGAAAAAGGAAGAGTTTGAGCTATGAATCCTGAAGCTGATAGCTGGGATCAGCACTCTAGGACTTCCAGTTAGTCCATAGAAAGTGCTGTCATCTGGAAACAGCAGTCTGGCAAAGCCTTTGTAGTATTCACCTTTCAATTAAAAAGAGTAACATCTGAAACCTCACATTAAAACAGCTGTAAGATTTGTTAGGGTTCTCTCTCAATGATGTGATTTGAACATTTTCTGTACATTAGCAACGGTTAGGGCTATTAAATGCAAGCAAGTATTAGCACCTTTAAAGACTGTTAGAGAACCTGGCTAATAACCCTGTAGCAATCAAGTCATCAGAAAGATGAACTGAACTTACATTAAGACACTTTTTCCATTAAAACGAGATTTTGTTAGATCAACTCAGACTTTAAGTGAGTGGACACAGAACAGTTCTTTTTTTGCAGAAAAGGAAATTCATCATTATGCATCAATGGCTGGTAAATAGGAACTCACTCTCATTCCAGTGAGACAGCCCTGCTCACCAAGACTTTTCCCATTTGCAGCGAACAGTCTGGGTAAGGATACTTAATGGTATCCTTAGCAGTAAAATCATGAAAGATCAAGCCCAAATATTACAGCTGTAATTGGTACTGCACAGCAAACCACCCTTAATTTGACGTCCTGTCCTGCAGCACACCAGATGCAAACATTCCATTGATTTAGTAATTCATCATGCACACTGCTTCTATACTAGGATGCAAAGAAGTCTTAAATACAGCAGCTTACTGGTTCCTCTAGAACACTGGAATGCCACACATCTCCATAAAATGTTTATCTTTGTCAAGCATTTCACTGCCACTGCTTAGCATGATGACCTTTGGAAGGAGCAGCGGAGGCTGACGCGCACCTTCATTAAAGCAGCGCCTCCTTCTTCCCCCGCCTGCGAGAACAATGAGTGCGGGAGGGAAGAGGTGAGCAATCCACGGAGTAATGAAGAGATTTTGTTTCAGAGGGTTATCAATTATTTATGAGCAAATCCCCAGATGAACACATCCGAAGCTGAACAGTTTTTAATACGTTTCACTTCTGTACACACGGCACAACACAACCAGATGCAAGCTAAACTGGACTGGTCTGATTATTCGAGGTGTCAAACACTGAGTTCAGTCTGGCATCAGTAAATCACCATTATGTTTTTCAATGTACAATGGTCTCCTTGATTTAAATCTCTTTCACAAAATTCCTCTTAACACTCACAGAAATCATTCTTTATAGTATTTCCCATTCATCAAGATCTCAGCAAAAAAAAACCTCATCCCAAAGAATTTCTGTAATTATGCTGACATAGTTGCCTAAATAGTCTAATACTCAAATTCTTATATTGCCCAGCTGTGAATGGAATTTTATTCCACAATGGAATTAAACGGATCTGAACTTTTCCCATTAAGAAAAGATAAGACCAAGTAAAGGCCTTTTTCTCCAGAACAGGGTTTATGCTTTTTAAAACAAAGACTTGTTTTTAAAGTAAAATTGTTCAACAACTATGCTTTTTAAAGAGAAGATCTGAAGATTCTTTCCATGGTATGGGAGAGACAAACATTACACGTCCTTCACAAGCAAGGGCAGTGAAACCAAACAGTTGTATGTGCAAGACAGGCTTTGCACAAAAAGTCATTAATCTGTTTACAAACGCTACCATTGGAAACAGTCATCCTGCAAGTCTCGAAATGAAACCAAATCCACTGGCACACAGTGAATGCCCCGATCTGTAGAACTGTGCTTTGAGCTCCAGTTTCCCACAGCTTCCAACCAACAAGATGCTGCCAAAGTCACCACCACCACTGTCACACTTCAGTGCAGCTGCCATGGTGGTCCCAAGGCCACCCTTAGCAGCCAGCTCAGGTACTCTGAGCCAGGAGGTGTCCTGCAGAGCAGCCCCGCGGTCAGGTGTGCACCTGGCCAGGCAGGGGCACGCCGTGCACGGGCAGCCCCAGAGGAAGGCAGCCAGGCATCCTGGGCTCGGGAGACTCCGGGCGCAGCCTGGGCTGAGCGCAGCCCCGGGGCACAGGCAGCAGGCCCCGCAGGTCCCCCTGCCTCTTGGAGCCTGGTCTGCAAGCTGCCCTCCAAAGGGAAGTGTCTGGGTAGGCACTCACCAGATAATACATTTTAAACTGCACATGGAATGAGCGCTTCCTGCCTTTATTGCACAAAACTGCAGGAGGAGAGCTGGGTCTCTCACATTCCCACTGCCCTCTCCCCTTTAGGCCAGCGTTCACCTCACCATCTGCACAGCTCCAGGAGCAAGCTCCACTCCTGGCCTAGCCTGGGTAGACTAAACTGCTCCAATAGTAAGAAAACAAACAAAAAAAAGCCACTTAGAAATCCATTTTAGATTTGTTTGCATTACTTTAAAGGGTTTGCTATGTATTTGGATGAAAGAAGACCATTAAGTACATCTATATTTACTTCATTACAGTGTGGCTCTTGAAGTTAGATGAAAAGATTTACCCTGGCCAAGTTTGTTTATTCATCAACATCAGCTAGATATATTTTCAAAGGCTCATCCTCGTCACATTTACATGAAAGCACACAGATTTTTTTTTTTAACAGTTGTAAGGCATTCTGAGAGCTGGGAAAGGGCAAAAGAAACTTTGGTGAGAATTACAAAACCAAGGAACAGTAGAGGCACAATTCCTATCATTTCCACTTATTTGTGGGGGTGCAAACCCACTCTTTCCCACCTGGAGTCATTCTTCTCCCCATGCAGATGCAGCAACAGCAACAAACTGCAGCTGGATGCTCAGTCTCCATCACTCAAGCCCTGATAAAGGCACCTGGCACACTGCTTACCCACAAACACCACAAGGGAAGTGCTAACCCCTCCTGAAGCTCAAGAGCTTAAGCAGACGTAGCCTTCCAAGTTTCTGAAGTTTTTCTCTGCACTTTGACAAGGAAAATTAGATCTTTTTTTTTTCCACAGGTGGCATTGAAGATGAGCTCTTCATTACTCCTAGTAAAGTATTAAGAAGAAGCACAGCCAACAAATGATCGAAGCCAACTGTACCAGTCCTAGTTATCTCTGACAGGAACCCAAACATAACTTGGTACTTGCATGCCTTTACTATCAAAATTTTATCCTCAAGTTATTTAAATATTTAAATGACATTTATGGGTACTGTCTTTCCTCATGAGTTTACACTTTCCCACGGAAGACTTCCAGAGTGATTAACAATGCTGATCTTTATCCTTCACACTGACTATTCATTCATCCTTTCTAAAACGAATACTGCTTACATACGACCCAAGAGGGCTGTAACAAGGCAGTATTTATCTACCCTAATAATCTGCTGCGGCTGCTTTAATTAAAACTGGGTTATATCACATCCATGAAGCAAAGGAACACCTCCTGTCACTTGTCATCTCCACCTCACAGCTGTGCTTGGTGCACCTTCTCAGGAGCAGCTTTGGAGGTCCCACCACCTGCAGCTTGTCCACCCTTGCCCAGGTAACTGTGGGCACAGTGTTGCCAAAAAAACTGCTTCACTGCAGGAGAGAAGTAGAATGAAAGTGCAGAGGGGTTTGCTGTTTGGGGCCTTGAGTGAGTCACCGAACACCTGCAGGCTGCCACTCACCCCTGCTCACAAGCAGGGCAGCACTGCTGGCATGGCACATGGGGATTTTGGGAGGTGAGGGACTGGGGAAGGAGCGACTGATGGAGAACCTGTGGAACAGTGCAGCAATTCAGAGCCTGAAGGATACCAGGATGGAGACGGGGGAACAGAAACCAAGGGCATCTCGACTACAGTCGATTAATTGCAGTTAATTTGCAGACAAATCAGGATTCAGCTTCCTCATCTGTGTTGCAGCTTTCACAGGTCCTCCATGAGCCCATGTGACTGCACAGTGATTTCAAAATTTAGAGTTTACTACTAGTAGTATTGCACAAGTGAGTGTGCACTGCTTGCCCTTTCCGTGTTTCACTCCATGCATGCAATATCTTACCACATGAACATTCACAAATGGACCATTTCCCCAAGGAAGAAGCTTGAGCTTCTTCCCTCACCAGAATTTTTTTGGCATTATTGCACACAGTATAAGGCCTGCAACTGATGGCATCCTTGGGATGCAGGGATGGGCAGCAAGCAGCCAGGGCAGCCAGCCTGCAGGCTACAGGCTGTGCAGCCAGGGTCTCATCCAGCACCTCTCCCCTGCTGGCTCCATGCAGGGCCTGGGCCAGCAGCTGCCATACATTCAGCAAACCCCCAAGCGTGGGAGGGCGCCACTCCCCATCCCAGCTTAGCAACCTGGGGATAAGGGTGAGTGTCAGCATTCTGCACCCTCCACCCTGCCCGGGCTCCCTCCCAGCCACAGCACAGCCACCAGACTAGAGGACACCTGGCCCTCCCCACTGCTGCTCCAGGGCTGAGCTACCCTCGCATCCTGTGCCTGAAACCTGCTCCATTCTCAACACTGCAAGCAGAGGCATTGCTGTAGGGGCCTGGGTAATGTTATTTGAATGATTTATTGTTTTAATTAAGTGTTACATGTTTTTGAGTCTTCTTGGTCTATTAATCCTATTCTTGCATTATATTTCACAGTTACAAGTGATACGGGTTTGGAACTACTTTGAAAAAGGCCCTCAGTTCTCTATCCCCATCCTTACTGGAAGGAAAGTAACTGTTCTGTTCCAGCCATTGAACTCTAAAGCACTTTACCATGGGCATCAATGAGCTGAAAAACACATTTAACTCCTTTGTCTGTCAACGAAGTGCCCTGAGAAGGAGGATTCCTTAGCTAAATGCCACTGCATATCCAGCAAGAAAAAACTTGATTACTTTTCTTGTGGGCTCCTCAGTGCTCCCTTATCTATAAATTACCTCCAAGATCATCAATAATTTCTTATTTAGGACTTGGAATGCAGTTGCCACTATCTGATCAATATAACTTTAATAGTAGAATAAATTCAGAACTTAAGTTATCTAGTAGTAGTCACTGGTATACAATACATGATCTAAAGCCACAATCACTTGCAAATGCCTGGAAATGAGGCTTATGAGGAGCACTGTGTCTTAAAACACAATGGATTACCCGTTTCTTTTTCTCATTAAAGAACATCTCATAAAAGGAACCAAACAAAAGATAGGTGAGCTTGATGATTGTCATACCCCACAACCCTCACTCATACAACCAATGTGTTGCCTTCAGATCAGGTTCTCATTTGGAAGTTGTAGATCACCATTACTGACCTGAATATTGATTTTATGTTAATAAAATTTTGTGTTGAAATGCTGCTTAAATATAAAATTGCTCTTGTACTTCAGGCTTGCAAGGTGTTACACATGCTGTACTATTTTCTTTTTCAATGAGTGCAAAAGACACTCACCCCTCACAGGAGATGCCCCACAGGCTGCAGAATTTGGCCTTTGTTAAATAAGCTAAGACCTGAATTAATCACTTTTCCAATTAGGGGAAGCACCTTTGCCATAATGAAGCTGTCCACCTGCAAAATTTTTAAAGATACAAAATAAAACCCCCTGGAATTTGAAATGTATTGTTCTATATCGCCTAAGAGAAACAAATACAATGACAATGTACTTTCATTTACCTACTGGGTATCTTTAGCAGTGTTTGCTTCTACAAATTCTCTTAACAGATGCAGCTCCGATCCTCACTTATCTGCAGCACAGACAGCCTTCGAGAGGACTAAGGAGGATTTGCTTCTGGTTTCACACAGTGTGCTTGTTTTTTTTAAGTTTAATTTAATAAAATAAGAACTCTGGACAAAACTTAATCAAGCACAGCTGCTAGGCTTCCTAGGCTGCTAGAAAGGTGGAACATATTTTCTGCCAAAATTTTATCTTTGCTCTTTCTCTGTCTCACTCTTTTTCTGCATTTATTGCTTAATGGCTCAGAATTATTTCAAAGGCCATTCCTTTTACAAATGTAATCAACTCGTGTATTCAGCACCACGGATGATACATTGCTCTCCTTAAAACCAAATCCCTGAAGGAGAGATTAGAAAGAAAGGTTAAAGAGCTCTATCGCTCAAAGCACTATAGTTCAGACACCTATAAATCACTAGGTTTGTTTATTTAGATAATTGGCCCATTAGCGTCTGTAACATCTCAAGCTACACAACTTTCTGGTGTGCCAGTTCCTCCTTTCCCTCTCCGGAGCCCCGAGAGAGCGGAAAGCTCCGCGCAGCACAGCCGGCACTCGATGCGCTAGGGACAATTTGCGCTTGCAGCCCCCGCTCGCCCCAGCGACCCCTTCCTCCTAAACACTTTCCGAGCCCAAGAGGAGATGTCACTGCGAAACAAACCGGAGCCTGCCACCACGTAACAGGATTTCAGTGGGAACAGGGTTACGGGGCTGGCTGGCAGCG
>VZRO01007697.1:447136-492735 GCA_013397915.1 Daphoenositta chrysoptera | reverse complement strand
GCCCGCCTTGCGGCACCGCCGCGGCCCCGGGGGTCTCGGCCGCCCCCGAGCAGTGGGGAGCAGCTGGGGCCGGGCCGGCGCTGCGGCGGCGGGTGCCGGGGCCGCCGCCCCGATTGCTGCACGGGGGGCTGCGCGGCTAGAGGATGCTCCGGTGGCCGGCCTGGAAAGGGGAGAAAAAGGAGGAATCAAAGCATCCTGGTTTTTTGTTTTTTGTTTTTTTAATCTTTTTTTTTTTTTTCCCCACGTTAAGTGAGCATGACTAATGAAGACAGGTATTTTGGCAAAAGGGACCTCAGTATAGTTACTGGTGGCTTTTTAATGTTGTACCAATGTCTTTAAGCGAAAGAAATGATCGTATTTTTATGTGATGTAGGGAAGTGCAAGGACTGCAAGTGAAAAGCAGTGTAAGAGCAAAGGCAGGAAAGGCTGCAAAAGCAAAATACCTAACTCAGATCTCTGAGGATTTTTTTAGGGAAATTGCACAATTACTGCAAGTTTCCACCCATATGTAAGGACTGACTTAGCACCCAGTGAGCTCTTACTTCCTGAGAATAAGTTCAAACCCCATATGCCATTCTGCAGTAGCACTGCTGTCAGATGCGTGGCTGGCTCAAGGTTTGAGCCTGGATCTGCATTTGGTGTTATCCAAGCAAGGATTTGTCTATGCAGGAAAGTGCTGATTTGTTGGTTGATTGGTTGCTTGTTTGTGTGTTTTTGTAATCCAAATACAGCAATACCACCAGCATTTTCATTTTCACCTAATCTTTGGCAAGATTATAGCTCAGTTTATTTTCTCCATGCATATCCATCCAATGAATCCTGAGAGCTGATCCTTTCTTCATGCTGCCTTTCATTATTGCCAGCTGTTGGGTTAATCTGTTGATTTGTTATCTTTTTTTTATTTATTTATTTTATTTTTTTAAAAGATTTTGAACCTTCTTTGAGCTCTTTATCCAGCAACTTCTGTCTGCACTGGGTGACATAATCCATGTTCAGCAGAGCCCAGCCCATCTCAGTTTGTCCACATGGCCCCTGCAACAAAATGCATATTATTCTAGCATGTAACCTGCTAGTTC
Organism: Daphoenositta chrysoptera; assembly: GCA_013397915.1. Taxonomy (NCBI): domain Eukaryota; kingdom Metazoa; phylum Chordata; class Aves; order Passeriformes; genus Daphoenositta; species Daphoenositta chrysoptera. The sequence goes on along the minus strand of VZRO01007697.1, from coordinate 491,659 downwards.
TTGTAATACCCAGCTGATGGTTGCCATTTCAGCAGTCTGGTGTTGCTTTTCTTCTCTGTGCCTTACAAGCTACTATACTGGCACGCTGTAGCTGACCTAATGATGTTTTTCTCAACTTCATTCTCTGGTTTCTTTTACCCGCAGTTCTTGCAGAAAATCCCCATCAAATCATTCTGTTAGAAACAAGACGACTTAGTGAAACCCCTGACATCTGTATCCACATCCCACACGGTGACTCTGCAATGAACCCAACTACCCGAGAGACTTTTAACTCTTTCACCTCCACTTGTGTTGGTTTCTGGTTACTGTAGCCAGTGACGTTTTGCACATGTGGAATCTTGAATTGGCACATTTGTTCCACCTCTGCACTCCTTATTCTAGACCAGTGGTTCCCCTGCTCTGCTCAAGCCTTGTAGATGTCCTATGAGGAGTGGTAGGCTGTCATAGCCATTTGGTGCCTCTGTACAGTGTTTTCAGTTTAAAGTATGAAACGTGAAATTGTGATTTGCAGGAAATTTTGGAGGCTAACAGTAGCCTGTAGGTCCAAAAAGACTGGAAACTAATGTTCTAGCAGCTATTCCCCTTAAGCTATATCTCTTGGCACAGTTCAATGTCATCAGCAAAATATGGTTTTCGTTGAGTCTTCACAAGAGATGTACAAAGCATGCCAGTACACTGAAACCCAGAGGAACTTTCCATCTCTTTAACCCTAATCTAGACATTCCTGGTTCCTCCAGATAGTTCATTTGGATTTAATTAGTTGAAAAAAACCTTTCAAAAATCATAAGCTAAATCAGGTCCATATACTTGCTGGTGAACAAGAGTCACTACGTATGATATAAAAGCGTTTTACCATAGCAATTTGGACTCTCACCTTAACCTGTACTCTTGCTAATTTGGAAACAAAGCCAAAGACAGTTCGAAAGGAGCAGGGTGGCTTTTGCTTGCCTCTTCCTTTCTTCTCTCCCACCTCTCATCTCCCCTTTGCCCTCCAGCTCCAAATACCTTTTGGTTTAATTTAGCTGCCTCTGCATTTAGGAAGAAGACTTTTATTGGATGTTTCTCTTTTAAATCTGGGGAAGTGGAGTTTGCTCATTACCTAACCTTTATTTGCAGCCCTAGTCAGCAGAGAGGCTGGCCAGGAAGGTCAGGGAGGTCAGAAAGGGGAGATGCAGAGAATGAGGGACAGGAGCCTGCAATCTCTTGACAAAAGAGAAGGATCAGCCATGGAGTCAGAACAGAGGAGTAGGAGGGGGATGTAAAGGTAATGGGCAGCTGGCAGAGATGGAGGGATAGGAACTGCATAGTCAGTAGGCAAAGATGAAGTCTTTTAAAAAGGCTGGCAAAAACCAAGCTCTCTTAGACATGATTAATTCTGCACTCCGCAAGAGCAGAACTATTCCCTCCTGTCATTTCTGTGACAGGCACTCCCAAAGGCCCCCACTGCTGCTAGAGCTCCATTCTCTGAGGCGTTGCTGTGGCACACCGGTGATGCATCCTCTGCCACAGGGGCCTTACAGTCTAGCATGACCCAAAATGCAACAAGGGAGTGTAAAAAAGTATTGTAAGACACCGGGAGAGGAAGGACAACTAGACCCTTGGAAGCCGACGTTGCACTTTACGTTATTTAATGTCACAGTTATAGTCAGAAGTAAACAACATACAAGTAATGTACACACATAGTAGCAACCCACGCTCCATCTCAGCCATTTCCACTGTCTTTTTTTTTTCCCATTCAAGAATGAGGAAATCCCAAGCACCCCATTTAACCTCTTGTCCAAGGGCCTGTTGTTGGCAGTAGTTAGGGCAGAAGGCTAACACAGGCACAGCTGAAGCACAGTAAGTGCTGCTAGAGGTCACAGCCTTTCACTTGTAGCGTTCTGTGAGAGCAGCAGTCAGGAGCAGCTGGACACGTACAAGCTTTGCTCTGACTCAGCCTGGAATAGCCCATCTCTGTCCCTTGTTCTGCCCTGCATCGTACTCTCACCACTCTGTGTGAGTGAGCTGGGTACAGAAGTTACTTTGCAGCTGGACCAGTTCCCAGCGCAGCTCCCGGGGAAGGCATGCAAAGATCCTGCCAGCCAGTGTGGGAAGAGTGTCGGGGCAGGCAGGGGGCAGCAGGGTTTGTAGAAGCTGCTGGAGACGTTCTGCTCCAGAGGCACAGGACTGGCCTCAGCTGTGCTTGTGCGAAGCAGGTTGTTTTACTAAACTCCATTTTCAGATGCCTAAAATGGATTTTGGTACTCAAGTTTGATACCTGAGGTTTCATTTTCCTAGGATAGTAATCACTAAGCCAGCAGTTCACGTCCACCAGAGTGAGGAGGCTCCATTCCCAGCCATGCAATCCCATCACCTCTCTTTTGTCAGCCCTGCTACCTGGGAATGAATGAAGCCCTTCTGTCACCAGTGTTGGTCACTAACCAAGCAGAAATGTGACCCTGAAAGAAACAGCTGCCTGGTTTTCTGCTGTGTCACTCAGTTGTATCAGCTCACAGGCAAGTCAAATATTATCTCCAGAGCCACCACAAGTGAAGAGGCAGGCTTTTTGGCTGGGAAGAAGTTTGGGTTAGAGAAGAAGGAAAAGGAGAAGGAACAAGACTTCCCCCTTATGGCAAGATCAAGCCACTGGATATGCTTACGTGCTCACAGATGCAGCTTTAGAGGTCAATTTACCCGTGTTAAACCAGGAATGCACAAACTCTGCAGGAGCCGGCAGTGCTGCAGTTTGCTGCAATCCCTAAATTCACTCCTTTTTTATAACAGCATGGTGCTAGTTCCACATCTCTTACTCATGTAGAAATACTCATTAAAGAAGTTCTAGTAAATAATTGGAGAAAAATCAGTTCTCAGCCTGCAGGCTTCTACAAGAGGAGGAAACAAGTATCTTTTTTTTTGAAGATACGTTGAGGTACATCCCCTAATTATCATTTGTATATAGTATAAGCAAAACTCATTATAAAGAGAATGCAACTTTAAACCACACAAGTGTAAGTTTCCCATGAGTTACTAATGCAGAGCAGTACCATGGGTTTAAATGAGCCTTTCCAGTGTCCCTCACTGCTGCCTGTGATGAAGTGTGCCCTACCTGCCTTAAGACAGGGAAGATGTTCATCCTTGCTAAGCTCCCTCTTGCTGCACACTGGAAAAAAAGTTCAACTAGACTGATGTGCTTCTTTCTTCATGCCAGCCCTTTGTCACTCCTAACTGCTCATCCCTCTAGCATGGACTTTGTCCTCACTTAACAGAGCGTATTGTGACATGGCCTGGAGCTACCCACAAAGATAGCAATTACTCCTCTATACGTACATTGTTGGCCTGGTTTTCAAGAGGTCTCAGCAGTCCTACTTCTTCAAGGAGCAAAAGGCCCTGAGGATATCATCACCTCTGGAAATCAAGCCATTAGGGATAGGAAGGAGACATGAAAGAAGGCATGGGGGCTTGTAGGAAAGCATTGCTTCTATTAAAGGAGCACATCAGTAAGAAGCTGCCATAGTCAAGGGGAGAGAATAAATAATCTAATAAAACTTTCTTACAGGCCAAAAAATCCTGTGAAAACCTGGATGGCTGCACGCCACATCTCTGAAACCAGTGACAAATCACATTATGGTTGAGGCATGGAAAATAGTTCTGTCAAAGCAGTGGCTCCTGGCTTGGCCGATTTGACTGAGTGAGACAGTCGTTGTTGGTACTGCTGCCTGGCTAATGCTGAGGCCTTGAGGGCAAGTAAACTATCTTCTGACTGAAGTGTTGGGCCTAGGCTTTCTCCAGAGGAGAGAAATGTATCAAATGGACAAAATCATTCCTTGTGATGCCGCCATGGGGGTAGCTCACTTCCATACTTTTCACCAAGGAGGGAGATAAGACCAAAATAGTTGCTGAGTGTCTGCTGAGCAGCACCTGGACCCACGGTCAGCCTTAGCAAATAACTGGTCCTCTCACTGTGGATCCAGCTGTGGCTTTCAACTCACCTTGCCAGCCTTGGAGTGCCTTGACTTGCTGGGATTTCTCCTCAGCAGCACAGCTACAGGGCAGCAGAGCAAGGGCTGCAGTACATCTGCCCACCGCTTTTCCACACATGGCTTTCCACCCTGGAATCCTATTGTCATGAGACATTAGATGTTCTAGGCTCATTAATTCTGGTGACACAATCCAGAAATGTATTTTTAGAGGGAGTGAGCAGGTGTCCCTGGCAGCATTTTTGCTGACAGTGCTGGAGAATTGCTATTCAGGAGTACTTGGTTGTTCTTTGTATCTTGATTTGTTATTCTTAATATTTTACCTCTTCCTAGCTTCAGGAATGGCCTGGATGAGACAAAGGGAAACATTTGCACCCTCCAATGGACTTTCATCCATCAGACTTTCACTAGGAAACTGGAGAAGTGGTACTACTGATTCATCTGTAGTATTGATTGTAGATGATGGTTGGGAAAGAGACCTTTTGAAAATAAGAAATTAAAACTAATGACTGTACCAGATTGAGAAAATATTTTGGTTCAGAAAATTACATCAAAATCATGCTCTTTTCCGCACAAGTATTAGAAATCTGCATTAAAATTATTCAGTTGGAAAATTGGTTGCTAGTATTAAAAATAATGACAATCTATATTCACAGCTACAAATGATTTTCATTAATTTTTTTTTTTTTGCATAACTACCTTAAATAAAATCTTTAACCCTGCTGTAATATAATCCTCCATCAATATTTTTAAACTGCCAGAGAAGAATATATAGGGTCATGGAGCTCATTTTCTAGGAGAAACAATTCAGTAAGTGAGTTTGTCCCAAACCCATCTGAATGTAATTACTAGGATGGCAAACTGGCTTCTAATGACAGTCACAAGCATCGTGCTGGAATCTACAAATTATTTAGTTTATCTGAGCTCCCACTTTTTGTATTTGTATATGTACCTATAAATTTTAGTTTGCAGCAGCAAAGTTCAGGACATTCCGCTGGCCTTGGGAAATTAAGGACCAATTTCCCATTGCTAAATATGAACAGAGATGCTGCTGTATAGAGGCTGAAGTGATCTTTAAAAACATACCAAAAACCCTGTCAAGAAATTCATTACCACAGAGGAGCCCATTACAAATTTGTGGCCTGACCACAGGGCAGGTATTTGGAAGCAAATCAAAACTGAGTACAAAAAAAGATTTTTCAAACTCACTAATACCCATTTCAATTAATAGCCCACCTGCTAAGTGTAATGAACCTGAACACATTGTGACCATTAATGCTCTAAAGTAGCCTTTTGTCAAAAAACCCCAAAACCAAAACTGGAACAACACTTAAAGGCAAATCAATGCCATTGCCACTCTCTCACACACTGAGGTAAAAGGTTGATTCTTGCAAAGGCTAGAAAAAATTCCTTGCCTTTAGGCTAAGAATGATTAATTATTACTCACAAAGACACCAGAAAAATATGGAGAGCAGGAATGAGGAGTGCCGAGTTCTTAGTCCAGAGCAAGAGCTGTGGTGGTGCATGAAGAGAATTACATTTCTCAAGGTGAATATTGTCCTGCTCTGAGATCAGAAATCAGTGGTCACGGTACTGCAGCCCATTCCCACCCCAAACAGGAAAGAGCAGGATCTAAGTGGTTCAAGGACTGGGCAAGTAAAGGCTCAGGTCACGGTGGGGATGGGGGGTTAGTGAAAGGAGTCCGGGCAAACGCTCCATTTGAATGACAAACGCTTCACCAGTGTGACTCCTCTTCACAGCTGACCGCGTTTAGGAAGAGGTCTGAAGGATCACAGCCTGAAGCGGCTGACCTTTCCCACCTCCCTTGCCAGGAAGCTGGAGGTCAAATGGAAGGCTGGGAGTTGCACGGCACGCTAAACACGCGTGAGGGGTGGGTGTCACGGGTGCCCGCCCGGAAGGATGCTCCATCACCCGGGCTGCAGGTGGGGACAGTGCCCGCAGCCGCGTCAGCCCCGCGGGACGCGAGCCGAGCCAGTCCTGGTGCGCAGCCCTGATACCACGGACTCCAGCTCCATACCGTCTTTTTGCCTTTGAATTCTGCAACAGCTTTTCTTTCAGACTCCTGAAATGGCTTTGAATTGTCAGGCAATCAGAAGTGAAGCTTGGGAGACCTGAAAAAAATTAATAAAATTTTTGAACCTCAAGAATGGTTTTTATGGGAATGTATATCTTCTGTCTTTGTTGATGTCTTACAAATATGAAAAAAAGGATTTTTAAAAATAACCTTGAAGTTAATTTTTAATACAGGAAACATAATTAATTAAAACGACAAAAATTAATTTTGAGCTAAATGCATACCTCAGTTGCCCCAAGACAAGGATATATTTAAAATTACAAGCGAACAAAATCCATTATATAGACATAAATTACAGACAGAATACAATTTAAACAAGTCATTATTTGAAATGCAAAAATGTAATATATGTTTTAAAATAAGTTAGATGAATTATTTTTCCACTTTCTTTTCCCACCTTTCTAAATCTTGTGGAAGGACACATGCCTCAGGCAAACTCCAGAACTATTTCCTTTTTGATAAAAGGGTCTTTCTGTTTCAAAGGCTATCTGCTCAGTAATACAGCTAAAGCTATTTCACATTCAGGAAGAGTAAAGCTTTTGATTTAGTACAGTGTTAATGTTAGGAAAGATGCTTAATCCTCAATTTTCTGAAGTGCCTTTAAACTACTGTCAGATATTACCCTATATCAGTATGCAACATTCACTCTCAAAAATGTCTGCTACCTTTTTGTTTTTTCTTTTTGTAACAAGTATAAAATAAAATAAGCCAAGTTATTTTCTTGGTTAATATTGGCTCACTTCCAAGGGACCTGTTAGAGGGGGATCAGTTGTCCTGTGTTGGCTGAACAATCCTGGTATACAACCCCTTTTTTTTGATGTCTTCAGACGCCGTTTCCTTCCAGGGCTTACAGGCTGCATAGCCTGCTCCTGCCTTTGGCACCTTACATGCTCCATGGGGTACCCTCTAGGACACTTTTTAGGGGTTGTTGTGTAGGTGTTTCAACTATAGTAAAATCTGATTTCCCCATCCCTAACTGCAAGATAGGGTAACAGAAGAAAAACACGGAGAAACTCCTATAACCCTGTAATCTAGTTGGCATATACCGTGGTTGTTCCCCTCTGTCTTATCTGCCTAACACCTCTCCTATGCCAGCAGATGAATCCCCATGCAGCATTAGTCTGGACAGGGCCTGGAAACAATGGAAGAGGGGCAAAGGGAGAGAAAACCTTCCCTCTTACACACAGTTTGTGGTCCTATGCACAGCAATAGGGAGAGAGCAACAGAGGCTTTCCCTCTAGTTGCAGCAAGCCACAGCAGTGCTGAAACACTCTGCTCCCTTATTCAGTGCTGTGCTGGTGCCACCACTTTTTGACTTACCATAGCATTTATATCAATGAGCCCCAATCATAATTTTAAAAAATGTGATTATTTTACTGTCCTCAATTCCTCAAACTGGTGACCAGATTATGAATTTGATGAAGAAACAGAAGAGCTGATGAAGAAACAATACCCAATTCTCTATGTATCCGTCAAACTACAGAGTAACAGCTGAATTGCTGGTTTGTGTCTTTTTTTTCTTCACCAGATCCTTTTCCTCCCCTTTCCCACTGGCTGCACTGTATAACCATACCAACAGAGATGTTAATGTAATTACTGCACAAGACAAATCAATGCAGGCTTTGAACTGCCTGGGTGTTATGTTCATGCCCTCTTTTCTGGGGCAGCCCTTGTACAGCTGGTGCAGGGAAGCAGAAACCTGCTCTCAAATCACCAAGTCCTCAAAGGACTGAAGCAATGCAGGAGATCATTTTACCATTATAGTGGTGGTGATAGAGCAGTTATGCTATCTGTGCAAGATTCTGCTGTAAAATAACATACTTCAGGAGTTCCCAGTGCAGCTACAGAAAATGTTGTTCCGCTTTTGGCTTGAGGCTGATATGAAATCAGAAGCAAATCCTCAAAGAGCTTAAGATAATAATCTGGTTGGGTTTAATTTATGAGAAGTCTTTCTTGTGTTTAAGAGAGTGATTAAGGATTTGCTTTGTGTAAGCTCACACATCTCTGTCTGCTGGCATCAGAGTCAGGTATTGCTTTGTCTTTGTTTTAGAGTGAGAAGCTTGTGTCTCCAGACCTGGTGCCCTGCACCACCTTGTTTGACAGCATCCACCTACCATGGGCACAGCTTGAGGGGCAGGGATGCAAACAGTGGTGAAAGGTGCCAAACATGTCTGTCCTGGGCTTTTACCACCTTCCTCTTGGGCTGGCAAATATTCCAACACCACCTTCCTGAGAAGCTGCCTTAGCAGGGAGCAAGGGCTATGGAGAAAGCTGGTGTTATTTTAATCTCAAGAATTAGTATATCCAACTGAGATAGACTGTGGTGTCCAACATTTAGCTGGTGTGATTTTATATACACATAAGCTTGGGTTTAGTGGAGCTGCTATTTTGCATGAAGAAAGAAAAAAAAGGAGGATCTTTCAGTAACTTCTTTAGAGAAAAAAGAAGAGCAGCAGAAGGTCATCAAAGATTATAACATATCTGGGGTTGCAGAGACTGCCCTTTGATACAAATTCCTGTAGGCCATTTCCATGTCAGCTCATTCCTTGTGTGTACTTGTTATGAAAACTATCCATGTTTTTCACAACACTGAGAATTCAAATTCTGTTTTGTGACTTAGTTTTGTAATTTTTGCCATTTCAGAAGATACTATATTCCTGTAAAACATTATGGTTTTATGGTGCTGAAATGCCTGAAGGATTTGTAGTGACTTTCACCAAACCACCTGAAAAGTAGGTCAGTAGCTATACAATTTCAAGAGAATTGCAATGCTACAGCAGAAACTGAGTTAATCCTGATGTAGATGATGAATATACCTCCTAACCTCGCTGCAGGGGACAGTGTGGACATAAATATATCTTCATTAATCTTTTCTCAACTAGTTATTTCCAAAGGGGAGGGCCTCATGACATTTTGTTTTTCATTAAATACCATGGGGCAAAATCTGTTGAGCTTGTTTCTTCAAACAGAGGCATCTAAATCCAGATTTAGCCCATAAACTCTCATGAGGGGAAAATAAAATTTCATGGTACAGAAGAATATGTAATAAGACATAGTTTAAAATAATTTATATCTGAAATTCCTCTTCCCAAAGTAAACATTCAATTGGCAATACTCAGAAAAAGGACAAACTTCTCATGGTGATGGTTCAGCTAAATGTGTAGATTTAGGTCTAAGCAGCTACACAAAGTCACTGTTAAAACCCCGCAGGAAAGCCCTGGTGTATTCTGACTTAGTGAGTTTCCCTAGAGCAGTTCTTCCCTGCTGTATTTCATTTCAGCCTTGGTTTGTTGCTTTTAAATAGCTATTTTTAAAATTCTGAAATCTCTTTATAGCTGGCAGACAGAAAGCGTGGGCTGCAGGCAGAGATATGGGTAGGGAAAAGGAGGGAAGGAGGGAGAGCAGATCTGAAGTACGTCAGAATGAATGCAAACATTACATTACATAATGTAACATGTAAACACTTTTAGAACAAAGTTAAAGCCTTTTTAGACTGAACTGACACCAGAGAACAGTGCAGGGATAAGCACACCAAGCTCAATGTGTTGCATGGAATCACAGCCAGAACAGTTCCCGTTGAGCTATAAACCCTTGGACTAATGGGATATAAAAAAGGCAAATTATGTGTCAATAACTTCAAATAAAAATAGAAATATCCAAGTAACTATAGGTTGCCTCAGATGGGGACTGATGGGGAGATGAGGGATTATACAAAGGATTTTGGTGGCTTCTTAGGTGGTGGGTAAACACGATCTCCTGGTGGGATGTGTGGCTTCAAAGGACTAACAGCAGGCTCCAAGAAGCAGGAGATGACAGGAAGAAACACAGCAGTATCCAGCCCACTACTGAAATAACATCCAGACTTCAAAGGCTGGGCATCAGGAGGGTGGTGGGAAAATGGCAACCAGAGCCATTGCTGGTGCTGCTGGGACAATCAGAGCAGGCTGTGCTGAGGGCTGTGACAATCTGATGGCCCTGAAAGGTTTTGTCCTGATGAAGAGGGGACTGCACTGCTGAGAAGCAGCTTCTGTGCAGATCAGATGACACTGCTGAGAGGTAGAGCCATGAGTGAGAGGACCACAGCTATCCTCCAGGGCTTTTCTTTGGGTGAGAGAGCTAGAAATATCTATAAAAAATCTAATTAGCTTGTAAATGAGGAGGTAGCTGAAGTGATCTGTCACAGGTTATAAATAACACAGTTCAGAAAACAAAGTTCTAACAAAGACTTTATGAGTGGAAGCTGGAGCTGGGTAAGTTCAAGTTAAAAATGAAATGTAGATCTCGACCTGTGAAACACCTTATGACAGGATGTGGTTAGCTTCTCTCTCACATTAAATCTTTAAATCAGGGTTAGATTTCCTTCCTTTAAAAAATCCTGACATTCAGTCAGCAGAGAGGTGTTCAGCACTGTGTTCCCAAGGTAAAGGGTAAAATCCTAGAGAGTTATGCTGCAGCCTGCAATGATACACCCTGGACTTAAAATCTGTGACTTTAGAGTAACCACCCTTGAGCAATATGTGATTAGAGGGGTTGAAAATGTGTATTAATTAACACTGAAAAGCTAATCAAAGTGGGTTGGTAAATCAGGCAACCATAAAGGACAAACTATAAAAACAAGTTAAGTTCCAGCACTAGAAAATATGTGGGAAAGTGTTTCCACAGAGTAATATTTCTCCTCCAAAGCAGCCCTAAGTAAGATAATTAATTTATTGTAGGCTTTTTGTGGCTAATGCATACTTGAATGTGCCTCACTTGTGCCTAGGTACAGGAATTGCAAAAAGTCCATGGAATGTTGGTCTACATGGGGTTACAGAATTGCCATCAGGCTGTACATTTTCAGCACAGTCTCACACTGAAAGCAGAGATGAGCTTGGGTCCTTCTTCTTCACAGCAAGATTTTTTCTTTGAGTGGAGGATGTCAGTTTCTGTGAGACACAGCTGAGTGGCTCCAGCTTTGCCCAGCTGAGAAAGGCTGCAGATGAATTTGCTATAGGAAAGTAAAGCTTAGAAGCATGTAGATGCTTGTGAAATCCTCTTGGGATTTCATCCCTAGTGTCTTAATGCGTCTGGTTAATTGTCAAGTGCCAAGTTTACATTCATCAATTAAATGAGAATGATTACAAACTGTCTCACCCATTGTCACAGAGGCAAAGGTTCCTTTCAACTCTAATAAATTAAATTAAATTGGCTCAAACCCTGCAACCCCGGACAGATTGGCTTTATGTTGAGAAGCATTAGTTTGATTGACACCTGTCTGGTTGACTGGGAATAGTTACCAGACTGAATAGCATCAGACAATGGGTTTTTGTGTGTTATGGGAGGGATTTTTCATGAATAGCCTCATCATCAGCTGGGGGATGATGGGAGAAGCATCTAACCAGTTATTTAGCATTAGTGACTTTGGGTTAGAATATAGGATTCTTATGAAGCCCTGAACATGTGGCTAAATATCTGTAAATATTATCATTGTTGCTCTTTCATCCAGCTAATTCCAGGTATCGAGCAGGAAACCCTGTGTATTGGCAGAGATCAGCAATTCAGTGACAAAACATATTTCACTTACTAGATTTTTTCCACAGTTCTTCCCAGTTAACAAACACTGGGGTGACCATGAACACCTAGAGTTTAACTTTGTTGCCAGGAAGGGGATCTAACTGATCTTCACCTGTCTGTGTGTTTTAAAAAGTCTTTTACACCATAACAGCTGCCTGCTCACCAGATCTGCCTGTTTTTAATAATTTCATCAGATAACTGTCTGCAAGTGTAAGCCCCTACACAGTGTCACTGGTAAGTCATTTTTGCTAAACCTCATCTACCCTGCATTTACTGTAAGGAACTGCTGCAACCTTGCATTTGGTATAGGGAAGCTGTACTGCCACACCAAACGCCACGTGATTACACAATCTGGCACAGATTACACACATCTGGCAGCAGATGGTTGCATAGAATAATAAAATGTTTTGGGTTGGAAGGGATTTAAGATCATCTAGTTCCAACCCCCTGATTTGGAAAGGGACACCTTTCACTGGACCAGGTTCCTCAGAGCTTCGTCCAACCAGGTCTTGAACACTTCCAGGGATGGGACACCCACAACACCTTTAGGAAACCTGTGCAGTCAGTAGTTGTCTGGGAGCAGTTCAGCATCAGTGTTGCCAGTTTGGCTAACCAACTAGTACAAAGCAAGATGGTTCTACTTAATCCATTAAGAACTCCTTCTCCTGAGGCACTGGCATGTTGGACTTCTGGGTTGAATGGGAAAAGCTTGAAGGAAGATGCACACATTAACAAAATTTACTCAACTATTTTAAGGGCACCTTTTGCTAACATATTGTGTAGTTGAATTACACAGCTGTGTAATTCAAAATGCAGTTAAGCTGGCTGCAATTTTGCAAACATCTAAAATTTAGGGTAGGTAGCGAGGGAACTGAATGTCTCTGGTTATAGGCAAATCATATCCTAACTGTATAAGAAAGGCCTAACGTTCTGACTTGCTCTTATAAATTTAGGTACAAAAGAATTCAAAGTGATAATAATCAAAAAACAAGTCACTGAGGAGGAATACACCAATAATTCCATTGTGCAAATGTAAGTGATCGACAGGTAAATGCATTTAGCATTGTGTTTTCTGGTCTAGTCCTTGTAGGCTACCTCATCCTGAGAAATGTTCAGTCAAATTTAATTGCAGCACTGTTTTCTGGCCTCTGTTTCTAGAATCCCTACTCGAGCAGTGTCACTTCTGTCTTCCTTCCTTCCCGTGCTTTTGGTGTGGTTCTCACAGCACAGGCACGGGTGGGTGTAACCATCAGCAAGCGCCTCCAGTGAGGGAACAGAAGCCGCCTGTGCAGGCGGCTTCACCAGGCTTGGTGGCAGAAGGGGGTGAGGGTGGATAATGGTGCTTGTGGTTTTTCTCACTCTGAAGATAAGGGCTCTGTCTTACCAATTTTTGTTTCTCTTCTCAGTCATGCAAGCACAGCAGATTTCAGTGGTTTGCTGCTGACTTGTCCATGTGCTGTAGACTGTCATATCAATCAGTAAGAACGTTTTGTACAGCAAAGCAGCTGGTGCTGGAGACCCTGTGTCCATACCATGTGAAGAAGCTGTATTTTTGCATAGTTTATGATATGATTATGTAATAACAGCAGAAGTTTATGTCTTGGGTCCAGGGTGATGTTTGGAAGACATTACCTTCAGAGTTTCCTTTTGATGCTGAAAAATGAAAAACCCGACAAAGACAGAAGTGGCTTGGGTCCAGCCTACGTCTCACTGAGGAGAAGCTGTGCCCTAGTGGTTGGTAAGATATGATATGTCTATTCTGACAAGGGTGGGGGTTTTGGCATCTCTATGTTAGGAATTCTTTTTTGCAGGTAGCATAGTACACAGAGAACTAGTGCCATTTTTACCTTCCCAGACTAAGCCATGGATAGAAATGATGAAATACATGCTTTTCTGACTATATTAGCACAGGCATAGCTCTCCCACAGATGAAATTGTATAACAAGATATTAATTCAGTTTTTGCATATTAAGTTCATGGCTGCAAGGATGGAAGAATAGCTCCTGACAGTGCCACCACCTAGGTGCAAAGAGATGATCAAAATATTTTTCTCATTTTCAGTATCTAGTGTGCTCCACACACTGCTATTCAATACTACATTCCAGCTGTCATTCGTAAATTACTTCAGCTGTATTCCCTCCTTTAATGATGAAAGCACACTCCTTAAAAAAGCAGTGAATTCCATTTTGAATCAATTAATTTTTTGTCTATGTATTGACCCACAATAAAATATATGTGGAATAATTGTCTGCTGTAACACTGAAAGTAATTAAAACTACATGAGGGCAGTTTTGACAATGTACTTTATCATCAGGACTTATTTTCCTGTCACACACTCAGAGGGCAATTTGATGACCATGTAAACAATTAATCACCTAGGAATGAATAAGGAAAACTTTCTCCACAGTCCAGAGATTTCATGTCCTTAGCAAGCCCATCAGTACATAACAACAGCAGGTAAGTACCAGTGCCACAGATGTCATGTGGGAGATGTTGGCTGGGAGAGGAGCAGAAGCATCTGGCTCCCCTTTTTCTCAAAAAAAACTATAGGTTGCTGTGCCTGACCATCTGAATCAAGGAAAAAAAGTGGTGAGTTGCATCATGCAACACAAGTTGCTACCAGACACCCATGAAGACAATTTTTAATCCATCAGGCCATTCTTATTTGATGACATGAATGTCTGAAGTAGCTGATGTGCCAAGGTGGATGTACAAAGCATCCACCTTGGTACAAAGATGCACGTGCACTTTGACTTGGCTTCACCGATGGGGTGACATTCCCCTCCGTCTTGTCCTCCTGTCAGCAGCCCCTGTCTCACGCAATGCAGTAGCAATCTCCCCCTCCATGTCCTCACCTGGCCCTGAATGCTGCATACGTTCACAAAAAGATGAAGAAAGCAGTGCTCCTTTTTTCACTGTTACATGCAGTGGCTGCTCCATAAAAAGACTTCTCTCAAGACTATGCAGAGTGAGAAAGACGGGGTGAACTATTCAAACGGAAATCTAAATGTAGAGCAGGTCTCTACTTCTGGAACCTTGAAGGTTCACGCTTGAAGGATCAACATACTTGTGCCTTGTACCTGGACTGATGTCAGGAAGACAGCAAAGGCACTAAAGGTTAATGCATGCAAGTCAGGACACCGATGTGCTGTGGAGGGAGGCTGTGCTGCCTGTCCTGTGGCACACCTGCAGCACAGTGTTGTGGTGGGGAGGAATTTCAACCTGCAATAAATCTGCTAGAGATGTAAAGCAGTACCTAGGAACCTGATCCTCTGCAGGACTTTGACAAGTGTGTAGGGGTCCTCCCACTGCAGTAATGGAGGTCTCTAGTATTGCAGCCAGAGCACAGAAACTTTAGTCCTGGATTGTCTAAACTTAATCAAAACTTGTCCTGGATTTGGGGTAGAAAATCCCAATTCTTTCCCCCAAGTTTCTCCCATTCCTGCCACTGTCAGAGAAGCACTACAGGGAGTAAAATAGGAAACAGGTCCCTGAAGAGCCTGGGATAAACAGAGCTGTAATGACAGAGAAAGAGACTTGGAGAGCACTGCGTACAAATTCACCTTTACCCTTGAAGATCAAGACTGGAAACAATTGAGACGTAAAAGACTAGTGAGCTTTGTTTTGTTTAGAAAAATGCAGTTCAGCAGAGATAAGCAGAAAGGCAGTAAGTACCATGGGAATGAAATTACCAAAGATAATTGCTATCTTTTAAAAGACAGAAATTCACTAAGTTGTACTGGTGTTGTTTTAGTTTTTATGGTTTGGTTTGGTTGGGTTTTTTTAATTAGATGCCCAGATGAAATACCTGCATCTAAGGACTGATGCTCTGAATTCCTGGGTTCTCAGCTCAGCTGATGGATTATGGACCTTTACTTTTAAAAGTTCTGACTAATTGCACTGTGGATAGTTTAAAACATAAAGCTATGCAGAAATCTGCTGAAGCAGAATTTGTAACAGAGCTTTTTGCTGCTACAGCAGCAGTTAGCAGGAGTTGAGTGAGCTTAACCCAGCCTGGCAGTGTTTCTGTGCACAGTGACTGCAATGCAGACATACTCAGAGCAGCAAAACAGGAGTGGCTGCAAAAGGTGAAGGAGTTAGAGTCTATCCCACATGCCAGAGATTTACTATGATGCTAGGCAATTAATTGCTTAAAAACCAGTATTTTCTGAGGTGTTTCCCCAACATGTTCCTCATTTTTACATGCTGAAGACAGCTGGCTTTTTTGTCCATTTCTGAGCTAGACAGCAGTGGAGGGCCCTGGCAGGGTGCAGTGTGTCCCTGCTGGGTGCATCTAATCCAGCCTGGAGAGGGGCCAAGCAGAAGTGATAGCTGAGGGCTCAGGGAGCTTGAGTGGAAGACAGGTTTCTGTGTCTGGCTGAGTCTCTGCAGGCTCCACTGCTGTGTTATTAATTGGCTGTGTAAAGGGATGTCCTGTTTGGAAAGGGTTGAAGGAGATCTAAAGTAATCTTGGTCTGCCTTGAGAAGAAGCTCAACTACTTTAAAGTGCTGGTTATCCTGGTTTAGACTGGGAGAGAGTTAATTTTCTTCTTAGTAGCTGATAGAGTGCTGTGTTTTGGATTTAGGATGAGAATAGTGTTGATAACACACTGATGTTTTGGTTGTTGCTGAGCAATGCTTACACTACTTCAAGGACTTTTCAGCTTCTCATTCTGCCCTGCCAGCGAGGAGACTGGAGGGCACAAGAAGCTGGGACACAGGACCCCAGCTGGCCAGAAGGACATTCCATACCATATGGCGTCATGCTGAGTGATAAAACTGCAGGGACTTGGCTGGAGGTGGCCCCCTGCTCGGGGACTGGCTGGGCATTGTTTCAGCGGGTGGTGAACAATTACATTATGCATCATTTCTTTTTTTTAATATTGATGCCTGAAAGATAGGCTGGAAATAAATCCCCATAGACCGATGTCTATAGAGCAGGTATTTGTTTATTTCAGCGCTGGTGATGAGGGGGATTTTTCCTCCTAGCTCACCTGCCTTTGTCAAGTGCAGTGGTAAATTTATACAATAAATTATGCTTAATGTGGCTGTGTCATCACAGCATCATCACATACGCACTGGAAATAATTTACATAACNCTACTCTTATCTATCTCTAAAGCTACACACCTGGTGAATCTTTTTCTCTCTTTTTGTCTATTCAGCATTTAATCAACTAGTTAACCGTATACTAGCCATTACATTGTATAAAAAGTTATTCATATTAGATATATGAGTATCAAAAGTTATGATTTAGGTTACATAAGTAAAAAACTATAATTATAGGTGTCAAAAGTTATGATTTAAGCTACATAAGTAAAAAGTTATGATTTAGGCTGTGTAAGTGTAGAAGGCTATTGTTTCAGGTTACAGGGTATATTGATATTAAGGTTACATAGATATCTTTTAGCTCAAGCTATATGAGCTCCTTGTTACTTTGACTTAGGTTATATAGACATCAATATTCTTTTATCATTATTATTATTTTCGCTTCCTTTTCTGTTCTATTAAATT
This sequence comes from Daphoenositta chrysoptera, assembly GCA_013397915.1. Taxonomy (NCBI): domain Eukaryota; kingdom Metazoa; phylum Chordata; class Aves; order Passeriformes; genus Daphoenositta; species Daphoenositta chrysoptera. The sequence continues at coordinate 474,542 of VZRO01007697.1, read as the reverse complement.
GTTTATCTCAACTCACAAGTTTTACCTTTATTTCCTTTTCTCTCCCCCATCTCACTGGTGGGGAGTGAGCAAGCAGCTGGGAGGTATTTGGCTGCCTGCTGGGTTAAACCAATAAACCACCATAAATAAGCAAAACAGAATAGGGAAGCAAAGCCCTTCCTCCCCATCCCTGCTGATGAGGCCACTGAGGTCAGAAACTAACTGCCTGAAAGAGAATTACCAGACAGAGAAGTCTGAGGGGTTTTATACCTGTGGAAAAAAAAAACAAACAAACACCCAAACACTGATTTATATTGTTAAAATTCTAATGTGCACAAATGAGATATGAGGATGCTCTCTGGTTGTAAAGGTTCTTTGTGTCTTTTAGGGCTGAAACCCCAGACCTGTCTAGAATAATACAACAGAAAAGCAAAGAAGATCCAGGAATTAATTATTTCTTTATGATGACTTGTTAATTAATTCTTAATTAAGATGCGGTGTAAAAAGAGTTTGCTCGGTACCCACATCATTTATTTACTGGAGGCTGCTTCCCTAGTTGAAAATGGCAGGGCAAAGCCATTTTTATAGTCACAGTCTTACAACTCCTTATGTGTAACTTGTCTTGACTGACAGGATTGCTGTACCTTATCCAAACAATATGAAATCAGTTGTTCATCATCTTTTGAAAGACAGAGCTTCCTTTTCTTTAAAGAGAACCATTCTGAGTAGAAAAATAAATGTTCTTTGCAATTTATAAATAAAAGCCAGATATTTTCTGCGTGGATCATTGTGTTTAGATGCAAATGTAGCCTTTGGATCAAGCTCCATCAAATGTACAGGGTAGTGCTTCTGAAAGGATATTGCTGATTTCTGCAATATTTGATTTATATATTATGAATTAAAAAGACAACTCCACAACACAGCCAATATTTTGGTGTTACAGGCATTTAAACTCGCTGCTAGATGTCTTCTTTTGAATTCAGTTTGTATACTCCACTGGGCCCATAGAATGAAGAGATCTGAAGTATACATGTACAGTAGAGGCAAACTGTTCACTTTGTGTAGATGTCTTTGATTCACAGCAAAAATTATTTTCTGACTTACTTGCAATTGTAAAGCTCAGTCTCTTTGCCAGCTAATTGCTACACTAGCTTATGCTTCACACCATACGGAAACACCCTTTTAAATATGCAAAGAAAAAAAGCTAAAAATAAATCACAGCTGCTGTTAGATGGGGGTTGAAAGATACAGTCAAGGCAGAAAAAAAAATAAAGGAACTGTCTTGGTTTAAATACAGCTAAACCATTTTTAATATTGAGAAGTTCTTTTTCTGTTCTCCAAATCAATATTCATTAATAGTATTCAGAACAGAGAACTTTGAATATAAAACACTGAGATAACACTAGTAATTACAACATGCGGTTTCATAGCTGTAATATTTTTGTACTCTGGGTTGCTTTAATGATTGCTGTTATAATTTGTATTTGGCTTATGAGGACTGATTTATATTAACACGTTTCTCACTGGTATGTTCAATTTAAATCCAAACCTTGATCTTAACTTACAACAACACAGAGCTCTGTAGGTGGAAATGAGTTTTCTCTTTGCAGCAGTAATTGCTCCTGACCAGCAGTGGTAGCTTGACCTCACCCACACAAGATCAAGTGAATATATTGAACCCTGATATGTTATCTCTGATTTCCTACAATCAGCAAAGTAGAAATCTGAGAAACATTTCACTATGCTGTGCACATTATCCAGATCTATGATAGAAATCTGTAATTTATTGCACAGTCACAGATATTCTGCATAATTCCTGCAATGGCCAAACAGACTTTTTTCTGTGTCAGATCTGTGGGTACCCACAGCAAAGGAGTGTCAGTGAGCAAGGGGAAAGTAAAACATTTTCCCTCCCACCTTTCACCTTAAATTGCCATGTTTGCCTCACTTGGGGGGTCTAAACCAAACATCAGCATAACCTTCATTTAACTCATGGTCTTTGCAGGACTTCCCATCCCTCTTTGTAAGAATGGAAGGTAGGGGATGGACCTTGCCTGCTCCTTCCCGTTGGTGGCAGCAGGGCTGGCTCAGCCCAGAGCCCACTGTGGCTCCCAGGCTGCCGGAGAAGGGAGGGAAGAGGGGCAGGAGGAGGATGGCACAGCCAGGGGGGACAGCAGGGCAGGCACCTGTGGGTGTGCACTGACTGGAAAGGCAGCCTTGGTCATGCTATCAGGTAGGACACTGTGGTGTGGCAGAAATGTATTTTAATGCTGATCATTTCCCTGGTCCATCTGTCCATCTGGTCCACTGGGAGCTGTGGTGACACTGCTGAGGGGATGGTGGGGCTAAGATTGAGAGGGCGAAGAGGGAACTACTTACCACAGCCTTGCCACAGAGAAATTAGTCTTGGAGCCTGTATCCTTAGTCATTCTGCTCTTCCCCAGTCTCTTTTTTCAGGTCCAGCTGATACTGCTGGGATATGGAAAGCAATCCATCACAGGCAGTGAAAGAGAGACCTGATCTGGAAACTATCTTAGCAGTTAAAGAGGGGCAGCAGCATGTTCCAGATTAATGACAAATATGTGCAGGTTCATCGTGGAGACAACCTGGTGATAGCAGATCAGACTCTCATGCAAATACCTGCCTTAATCAGTAACAAAACTTACCTATCTGTCTGCCTTCATCCAGTGTACCACCAACAGAAATTTTAAAACTCCCAGTTTTACACTAGCTCGACAGTATTTGTGTGTTCGGAGCAGTCTTCAAAGTCAAATTGCCTGCTTCCTGCAGGAAGCAGTGACTGACTAGAGCTACCATCTGAGACAGGCTTCACCTCTCACAGAAAAACTAGTGAAGCAGCTGGGTTACAGACCTGAAAGATTCACCTGCAAAAAATGTCAGGTGTATTACTGAAATGATAAGATTGCTGGTTAGTAGTGTCCTCCAGGATGCACGTCTGATTGTCAGACCTGGAAGTTGAAGTAGGAGTGCGTGGAAAAAATTTGCTGTCTTCAGTATTGGACTTTCCTCCGTGAAGCTCAGGATTAATTAGGTGCTTCAGCAGTATTTTGTCTCTTGAGAAACAGACACCTATGACTAAGGCTGGCTGCCTGCTCGATTCACAGCTTTATGTTTTCAGTTGGATTGTAATGAATGATTTTCCAAAGTAGTCTCTAACCATTACTTTTCCTTACTCCGTTAAGTACTTGCTAGTCTCACTGCTGAGCTGAGGTGTGTCTGTGCTCAGCCCCTCACCTGGTGTGACTTCCTTCCTTGTCCCAGTTGTCTCAATGCAGACATATCTGGTGGTCCATGGGCTGCACCTGAGCCTGTCACCGTTACTGCCATGCCCCACTTTCCTTGCTGGGCACAAGGGAACAGTGCAACACTCCTTGGCCAGCTGGGATATCTCTGCTCCAGGCAGTGCCATTCCCTCTCTTTCTCTGCAGGACAACTGTGGATGCTGTCCTCTGGAAAGGTCTGTGTCGCTATCAGTGTCAGCAAAGAGGGTTTCAATCAATGCACCCGATATCTGCTGTTAGAGCTCTGCATCCCTCCCTGCCAGAGCTGGCATCAGTTACCAACTGTGGTGGTTGCTCACTTCAGATCCGTTCTAGTACCAGAAAAGAAATAAGAAAAGCCTTGCTCTGTCAGGCATCAACCAGAGCTAGAAAGCATATGTGCAGCTTGTTCCAGAGAGTCCTCCACAACTACAGCAAATGGTTTTATTCTGTCTTTAAGGATGTTCTTCATCCAAGGCATTGTGCAAGCCATGACAAATGAGTCACTCCTTAACAAACAATTTGTATCAATTAATGATACTTCATACCGACAAGCCTCAGGGCTCTGCTGATTATTTTATGGTTTTTAATTATGCCTTCAGACACACTTGGTCTTTTCTGATGGGGAGAGATGACCACTGGGACAAGCGTTTTTCCCTCTTGCATTCCTTGTAGTGATTCCACACGATGCTGGTATGAGCCAGCAGAATCTCCTTCCAGCCATCATGTAGGATCTTCCCTGGCCCCTGAACCCAAATTAACCAAGCAGCCTACAGGAGTCCCTATTCCTGACCATAACCAGCCCTCAGGTCCAAACTGCTGCTACTGTAATGCAGGGCAGGCATGTCAGATTGTGGGGATCGTATTCTGGTGTTCCTACTCCCACTGTGCAGCTTGCCTGTTACTTCTCAGCCTTCTGACATGGCAAACGAATGCACTCCAGCTGTGAGCTCTCCTCATTTTCCACCAATGAATTTAATCATATAGAGCAGTAAACTGAAAAACTTCTCAATTATGCAAATATGGATGCAAAGGAAGGATATGAAACTTGGCGAACATCCTTAGAGGACAGCAGAAGGTGGGGCATGCCATAACACAGAGGCCATTCAGGAGAATGCATGGAGACTGCTGACGCAGGCTGCAGCCTCTCCGTGTGCTCTCTGCATTCCCCAGGTCACAGGAAGAAGGACATGCTTCAGCACAGACTGATGCTTCTCTGTTGCAGGACAAAAGGATTGCAGTGGGAATGTGGATTGCCAGGCCCTGTTCTCTGCCCTCACAGGTGAGTGCCGTGCTGTTCTTTTGAACTCAAGAAACTCTGAGTAAAAATCCCTTCTTTTATGTCATCCTAGCTTTTACTTGAACAGAGCAGACTGATTTAGAGAAGAGGAACATCTTTTAATTCCCAGCCTACCTGTATCTATGTCTAGCGTGCAAACCTTGGCTTGTACTGACTCTCCCTTTTCCAAAGTGTTCCTGCTTCACCTCCATTGTACAATTACTGACAGCAAGTGTGCTGCACTTTCTACTCTTCCCCATTATTAGGATGGCCAAGTTGAGTCACCAGACTTCTCTCACAGGAGAGACTGCCCCTTCCCCTGCCCCTCCTGCAACTACAACATACTCTCCCAACCAGTGACCAGCCCAGTAGGCAGGACTCTTCAGAACACCCTGTTGTGGCAGATATGTCCTGCAAATACAGTTGCTTTTCACATGATTGCCTCTCATGGTGGTTCATTCTCCAGTCTATAATCACATGCCTTCCTCTCTGGATGGCAACAGTAAAGGCCTTGCTGTCACATGGGTTATGGTATTCTCAAACATATAGCCTTTCATTTTATTGGCATTCATCCTGTCTCTACTATTGTAGTACTGAAGTTATCTACTAATTCCAATAGGATATCCAAGCCTTCTCTCTTTTCATGTTACCACACAGGTTCAGGACTTTAACAATTCTCACCAACACTGCTCTGATTTATTGCAATGAAATCACTAATGGAAATATTAAAGAAGATGGGTCTTAAGACTGAGGAATTTCTCACTACTAACCTCTTCTTGATTTAATGTTTTGCAGTGTCTCCTGCTCCATTTACTCCACAGACCTTAGATGGCAAGAACTGACAGAAGAACTTGTTCACAGACAGCACTACCTCATGGAGCTGTGCAAAAAGGCAGCTCCAGCCCAGGCAGATTGCAGTTGGGATCTGCAGGCGATGACTGTATTGATGACAAGCCAGCATCAAGTTGCTCTGATGGCAGCCAGTGAACAATTGATTAGTGAGAGTAGAGGTGGGAGTTTGTGAGGTGTCCTGGGTTGCAGTGTATTCTATTACCATCTTCATGAGCTGTTGAAATCAGGTGGGTGGTGTTCCTTGCCTCCTCCCTCCGGACTATCTCCTGTTAATGGCCCATCAATGCCTTGCTGCATGACTGACAAAATGACATCATCCCATTGTGAGATGCTCTGCCCAGAGGGAGGAACCGAGCATTCCATCCTGGATATAAGGTGAGATTTCGAACATTACAAGCAGCCTTTTCCACTGGATTCCCAGAGGACGGGAGCTACATAGCCACCACTGGAACTTCCAAGACCAGACCCTCCTACAGGATTTTTCACAGCTTTCAACAGGACCACTTTCATTTGGACTACTACCAACACCCTGACTGAGAGGGTGTCAGGTTGTATTCTGACTCTGTCAGTGGTTTTTTATACTATTGCCTTTATTTTACTTTTTTTTCTCTTCCTATTAAATTGTATTTCTGACTTGGAGTCTCCCTGGTTTGTTTTTCAAACCTCGACAGAGGTGATTACCGAAGTGTTGTGGCTGCAGAATGTTTGGTTTTCCTATCACCCCTGCAGTGAGAGCCAACTTGAGGAGAGGACAGTCCCCAGGTGCTGGTGATGGCATTTATAAATGCTCCTTTCCTATATGGACAGTGGCCGTGCTACAGAGAATCTGTGGACAAATCTGTGTGAAAGAGTAACACCGCTGAGAATGGCTTATTTGACCAGGTGGGCAAAACTGGCCACTCCCGTGTGAGCGGTTTCAAGCATGTCCAGCATGCCCAGCACAGGTCCCAGAATCTCTCCTGGTAAACCATTAGACCCATCCCTGGCCAGCGCCTGGCCCGTGGCAGCAGGAACACTTCTGAGCAATGCCTGAGCACGGTCGGAGCGGTGTGGGTGGTTTGCTTGCAGCAGCCCTGCCTGGGAGGATGAGGCAATTTGTTAGCATCGATGTAAGCCACTCAATGCCAGTTGGCCCCAGCACCTGGGAGCATTCCTAGGCACATCTAATTTATTGTTACAGGCACAGGCTTTGCGAATACCACTGTGGGATACCTTGGCAGTGTGCACGGTACTATGTGGCCCAGATCTATTTGAATATGAAAGCATCTTTTTGCCTTAAAAAATATGAGTACCTGCTGTTTTACTGAGGGGGTCAGTGTACCCTCTACTAGACTGGCTGATGAGGCCATTCCCCGCTATGAGAGCACCTGGCAGGAGATGGCTCAGCTGTGCACTGATCTGCTGCTTAATGGATGCAGAACCAGTTTTAGGCAAACTGAAAGCAAAATGGACACTACCTGTAACCCAGCTGAGGTGCCAGGAAGCCTGGTGCTCTTCAGAGTAGGGGAGTGGGAGGTAAATGGCACAATATTTACAAGGATAATGCAAAGAGCTTTCATTGGCATGGGCTTAGAGCACCATCAGTTTGCAGGCCTGGCACAGGCAACTAAACAGCTCATCTGTCATCACTGGGAGCAGTCCAGAAGAGGTAGGCATTGCAAGGGCTTTGTGTGCCTGGAGCTTTGTGTGGCAAGCGCCAGTGCACAGTGAAACAGGGTAAGGAAATGTGATGCTGCATTACTTTGTCACATCCGTGCCAACTGGCAACTGCTTTATGCAATTTTGAAATCTGTTAAAAGTTTGGATGAGACTCCCTGTTTCTTGTGTTTCCTTATCTGCCAGCAGAGTGTGGAACTATGGTCTTTATTAAAGCAAGTAAAAGATGTTTAAAAAGAATTAAATAACTTTGTTAAGAACTAAGCAGACAGCAAGCAAAGTTTGCAAATGTCAGCAAAGTGGCTGTGATGCTGTCTGTGGAGAGGATCCCAGACCCATGCATCACTCTCCAGTGACGAGGTTACATGCAGTGGTAACTGCAGTGGGCAGAAGAGGGAGAGGCCCAAGCTCCTGCCAGTGTCCTGATGGACCCCTGCCCACCACAGCATTTTCCAGAGGGTTTCTCAGGTTGGAGTGCAATAGTAAAGAAATAGTTGTGGAGCTGGAGATCTGCTGCATAGTCCCCTCTGCTCAAGCTTCCTCTCCCTTCAGCCACACGGGGTGCTCTGATACCACCTTACCCTCTCTGGCCATCAGCAATTTGTCTGTCCCTGTCTCCTCCAGCTCCTTGCTCACAGAGGTCACTGAGCTCAGAATCAACCTCTAAGTTCTTGTTGTTTCTTTGTTTTCCTCCTCTCCCCTGGTGGTTGAGGTCCTCTGCCCCAAAGTCCTCAGTGGCTGTTGCAATCTAAGAAAAGTGCAAGTCCTGTTTTACAACAAAGGAATCGCAGTATTTTCTTTGTCCTGGAAAATTAATAAAAGAAAATACCTTTTCATAATCTTTCCTACAGCAAGATCACAGCTACATACCTGTGACAATTCACTGTGCCCTTTTTTCTTCTGGTTATGTGTGTCTATCAGAAGGTATTAGAAGGGTAACCTAAGTTATTTGATAGGAAAAATAGTAACAACGGTTTAAGCTTTCAGTTATATTTATAAAAATTAAGAAAATAATTTTTAGCTTGGCAAAAGCCTGGGCAAAACACAAACATGACCTCTTCTACCAGTTATGATCTTCATATCATAGTGCATCCAGGTTTTAATTTGTTGCAGATGCTAAGTGTGAAAAGGCAATTTTTTTCAGCTCTCACAAAAAAGTGTTTCTGTGGTAAAAAGACTTTTGTCACTTGGTGGTGGAGCAGCAAATCAGTGGATGAAGAAGACTTCAAGTTACAAGAGGGAGTAAAAATTGCTGTGACATCAGGCTTCATCAGCTAATAACAAAACAAAAAAAAAAAGCAAATATAAACAGGATGCTGAACAGTGGTGCAGAAGCCTGTTCACAAGAGTTCTGTCTTCTGTTTCAACCCCATGCTCAGGGTGCACATGGAAGGACCTGCTATTTCTCCAGTAACTTTTCCAGTCAGCACAGTCAACAGAGTTCATAACAGAGACCACCTAGGACCCCATCTGAATGCTAGTAGTAGTGTCCTAAACTCAGTGAATACTGTGCATAGACAGAATACAGATATACAGTCACTTCTGCTGTCTGCCATTTTAAATACTGAAAAGGCAGTATTTCATTAAAGATCAGTAGAAAAAAAATCCCTAGCTGCAGGTTTGGATAAGAGCTCCATCTGGGATTGCTCTTCCTAGTGATGGCTGAGGAAGACATTACTTCTTCCCTTGACTGAGGCAAAAGCCATCCCACAGCAAACAGAAGCTACCAAAATAAATTCGATCACTGGTTATGGGATTAGATGGAATATTTCTCCAGGCAATATCGACTTGGCATCAGCTGTGACTCCAGTGCTGATGATGTTCCTGCCTTCTCTGCTTTGTTCTTAAATTTTACCCAAATGACCCAGAAGACTGGGATCCGATGCTTACTCTGCTGTCTGAGCTTTCAGACTGCCACTAGTCTCATCCTCAGTTAAAACTGCAGGTAGGCTACAACAGCCATCAAACGTGCCTGTGGGGCCCATGCTGGATGAAGCCTTTGGCAACCTCGTATTAGGGAAATTATCCCTGATGTCTTAGCTTGCAGGCAGAGTCTGAAATAGCAGCCGGGAACAAAGTCTGTGTTTATAGACAGATGGTATAGTTCAGTGTGGGTAAAAGCCAAATAAAAGCCCGTGGTAACACTACAAATAATCCAGTGTGGATGGGGAAGCTTCCTGTCATAATGCTTTCACAAGATTTTAGGTCTATTTTCCCACACAGCAACCCTCTGCTTTGCTACCCTTCTAGGCCTACCACACCTGTGCAGTCAGGTGCAAGGGCTCTGAGGAAAGCTTGTGTTGTGGGGAGTGAAAGACACCTGCAGAGTTCCTTACCTCATGTGTGTGCACAGATGCCTCCTGTCCAACAGGCTGTTTCTACCACAGGGAGAGGGGAACAAGGTGCCTACTTAGTCACACACAAATATAATTAAATCACTGACCACAGGAAAAAATGCCTCTTCCTCAATGGGACATGGGGAGCACTGACAGTTTTAAGGAATTTTAACTGATAGGAACTCATTGTAGGATACAGAAATATCAATCTGATCACAGCCCATGTGGCATGCTTTGTCCTAGGACAGCAAGGGTAGCCTTGTAATGCCACGGTAACACCACTTGGGTTTATGAGTTTTCATTAAAGCAGAGGAGGAACATAACTGCTTGTATGGATGAGGTGAGTCTGATTCTCTTCTCCCTACCTAAACTTAGGTAAGAAGCTGTTCTTTGGGAGAAAAAACAGGATTGCATTATTACGTGCGAGAACTTAAGAATCAGACTTGTCAATCAGAGCTTTCACTCCATGGGTAGCACAGTGGTACAGTCAGTAATGGATGTAAGCTGGCATATGACCAGGATTTCTCAGTTTGTCTAGGAGAACTTCTTCATTGCCATTTTGACCAGAATGTATCACTGCAATGCTGTTAAGTGTGCCAGCACAGCTCTGTGCATGGCTTAGCATTCCTCAGTAAAACTGGCTTTGCTTCTGTGCAATGAGTATATTTCCCTCATCAATTTACACTTAAGAATGGAAAATCAAGAAAAGTGGCAACAGTAGTATTTTTCTGGCTGGTTGTAGCTAATGCCTTCTCTGCTTTTCACTTATGGCCTGGAAAGAATGGTTGCACTACCACTGAGCCATGGGGGGAAGAGAGGAAAGGTACAGAACAGCTGGGTCTAATGAGCTGGAACAGATGTAGGTATTAAAGCAGTGTGTACACTTGTCATGCAAAGAGGAGTTATATGTATATAAATGACAAGCTATTTAAATCAAGACTTCAGTTACAGAGTTTACAACTGACATGATACCCTGAAAAAGACTCAAAACTTGGTGTCTGAAACTCTGTCATTTAAAACAAACAAATCCAAAACAACTTAAGTTATGTGGGCATAAACTATCAATTTATATTTTATTATGTGGTGACCTTTTCATTTTGGACTATGTCATGGTTTACTTTTACAGCTATCTGTTCTTCTTCTCTTGAATTTTATGTTAGTCTATGTGGGTGTTTCCAAGGCAAATTCCTAGAGTGCCAGTTGAGCAATCACTTATTCTTTCGAAGACTACTCCAGAGGTGATGCATCAACAATTTTGAGCCTTTGTGCAGCATTTATGTGCAGCTGGAAAGGGAAAAAAAATCTTAAATCCATTGAAGATAAATGTGATAGTTTTATAATTTCAGTGAAAGCATTAAAAATAAATCATATGTAAAGAGGATCTCCATACTTCAACACTAATGCAATCTTAAATGACGGGATCTGGTATTTGGAATACGGACTTTTCTCTGTGGGATTAAAAGTGTCAATTTATATTTATGCAAATAAATTAAACTGCTTAATTTTAGACTGAGATTAACTATTTTTCATGCTGGTAGCTTGACAGTTTCCAGTATTTAAATGAGACCGGGATGAAATCATGATGGAAAAAATTTCAATCTCTAATTTATTCTTTAAATCAATGCAAACAGTTAGTACTAGGGCTAGAAATTTAATAAAACATAATGGTTATTAAAGTGGCTTAGAGGAAATTAAGTGTCCCAAAAAGGTGTTGCTTTTGCAATGATGACAATATCTGTGTTTAAAATTTGAAAGAGCTTTTCCTAATTACCCACGGAAAATTAGTATCTCACTTTTATGGATTCAGTCCATAAAAGTCTCCCCCTACCATCAGACAGCCACCTGGAGACAGGTGGGCAGCAAGCATCATAGCAACTGTCCCCAGGTCAGTGAAATCACATCTCTGCAGAGGGATTCATCCTCAGAGAACCAGGCTGGTCTGTTTTGTCAGTGGCTGGTGCTTGGCTGGGGCTTGTAAGGTGTCTCCTGCCAAAAACTCCTCCCAGCAGATGGTAACAGCTGGGTTATGCCTGACTTCGGAAAACTACAGAGGGAACCCTTGTGAAGGGCCTATTGTGTGATCCCAATGGCTTTTCCTTGTGAGAGGGCTTTTGTTGTACAAGGCATGATTTACTCAGGGTGCTGGGGAGGACAGGGGTTGAGGGACCTGCCTTGGTACAGCAGAGTATGGGGCTGGATGCTGTGATACAGGATACATCCCAGTGATTCCAATGGAATCTGACCGCTGTGAACGTGAAATAGATCCCTTCAAATAAATGAAGTCTTTTCTTACTGCTGATGTTGGAAGTGTTTGTGACACTGGATATTTTTAATTGCTGTAAGAGAGGCCATTCAGACACTGTCAGGCTGCATAAGGAAAAGCAGAGGAGTGCCTGGACTCTCTGTGGTAGTCTTTTTATTAATGGGTGGACCTATGCCACACAATGCTCCATACAACAGATGACTTTGTAAATTACTTATCTCACTCCATATGTACATAGCAAATGATCAGTTTAAGCTAAAATACTACAAAAATATGTTTTGATTAGGTGTATAAATAAATTACATTTCTTTTTTTTTTTATTTTGCTTTTCTAGCAGTAGTCTTATTTTACTCATATAATGCTGTCAATTAATTTTTGAGGGTTCTCTGGAGTAACCAGGAGCCTAATTAGCAGGTCTGTAATGGCTCATCAAGCTGTATTTTCAAGTCCTGGTTGACATCCAATACTTAAGAATCCAAATTTCATTCAAATTTCATTCAAAGAATTTTTTCCTGACTGCACCTTGAGCACAAAGGAGCTGTAGCACGTGCCAGTTTCTGAACACTTTAAAACACACTTTAAAGAATTCTAGTTAAAAGGAGTTGACTGCAACTTTTCATCTTTATTCAGAGATAAGTTACTGCACACTAAATCACAGTTGTTTAACGCAGATAAGGAAGGAGAAGGTTCTGCAGGTGCAGAGATTTGTGTTGTCTCATGTTAACATCAAAATGGGGAGTGTCTGGCCTGAGGTCAGATCCTGAATTCTTAGGGCAGTTCTGATGCTTACATACAACGNGCCTGAGGTCAGATCCTGAATTCTGATGCTTACATACAACAGTCAAAATGCAGTTCTTATGTGACATTTTAACTCATTTTCATTTAAAAATGAGTTGATGGGTGCTGTTGATGGGGAATAAAATTTTTCACAATGAGAACAATCAGCCACTGGCATAATCTCCACGGGGAAGTGGAGGATTCCCCAACACTGGACTCTTAAGATCCAGTTGGACAGGGTGCTGGGCCATCTTGTCTAGAACATGCTTTTGCCAAGAAAGGTTGGGTAAGATCATCCTTGAGGTCCTTTCCAAGCTGGTATTCCCTGACTTTGTGAAATATAAGGAAGCGACAAATATTGAGGGATCCCTCTTGTGCACTTTTTCATTCCAGGAGCCAAGGGTTAAGGGAGCAGTGCTGAAGTAAAGCTGCTGTACTTAACAGCACTTGATAAAACTATTCTTCATATTTTTTCCTGATCCTATTTTTAAGTAGTTTATAATTTTGAGCTCACTTTTTTGGTTCCTTCCTGTGAAACTTGCAAAAAACCCCACATATTTCTACCTGCCTGCAGAGAGGTTTGGAGAGTGTATTTAAAAGCTGTTGTTTCACAAGCATCTATGTAATTGAAATATCGCATTTATACCTAAGTCACCCAGCTGGAGAATAACTTGGGACAAATCCGATCAAGTATAACAAAATCTTATCATTCAAATTTCAACAGTCCAGCACTAAAGAACTTGTCATATAAATTTAAGGAAATGTGAACACTCTGTGAACAGAAAGTAGCCAATTACATTTAGCTAAAGCCACGTGGGTTTCTTTAGATGTGGTCCATCCAAATATGGATCAATGTGTTGAAGCTTTTCTTGCAGGAGCTGGAAAGATTCAAACCGTGTATTTTTACCTTTGTCTACAGAAACTTCCCCCTCCAGACAGTACCAGTACACTGCCACTGTCATTCTGGTTTTAAATACTGACATGGAATGAATAAACACTACTCCTGTTCTGTGTGTCCCTTGCAGCACAAATTTCTATTTTGTATTGTCTAAGGTCTTTCAGATCTATTTCAGTGTTCCACCTTTACCTTTTTGTTGAACCTAGCAGTCTTGTAGTGTACAGGAAATGATAAATTGCTCTAGTTTCAAGTGGAGAACATCTGTGTTTGTTTCCTGGGGGATAGCAAAGCTGATATTATTTTCCTCTCTGTGTGAAGCTGCTGTGTGCTTTTTCCAAATGGCTGAAGTAGCCACTGGAGTGATCCACATTTAAGTAGCCTGGGAGTCTAATTATCTAAGGAACATTAATTTGATCAAATTAAAGGAAGAAAGAAAAATTGTCAGACAAATTATTAATAATGATAATTTTGATTATTATTATTAAGCACTGTGCAGTGGGAAAAAAAACATACTGTTTCTACCTACAGTTCTTCATCAAATTATCTGATTGTTTAGCTAAATCCAAAGAGTAGAAAAGCCCATTGTTATAGCAACAACAAAAACCTCCTGGATAGAGCTGAATGAAGAAGGCTGTGAACTGTGACGCTGTAAATGTGGACACATTTTAGGACAGAAGCTGCTCCTCTCTGGTTAAGGACTGCTACCCCAGGGCAGGGCACCACTTCCCAGGCACATCAGGACATTCCTGCACCTTTGCCCCAAGATAACTTCTCATGGTGGCAACCAACAACCGTGAGATGTCTTGGGGAGTAGTCCAGTGGGGAAAGATGTGTTTCTTCTCTCTGTGCCCCTCAAGCCTGTTCACTACTACCACTGCATTGAATCTGTTTTGTTGCTAGACCTGAAAAGGCCAGAGGAGTCTGAAGTGTGTTTCTTATGATGGGGCAGTTAAATTCTATTATTCTTTCTGTTGAATCTGTATCATTATTTCTTCTTTCCTAACACCCATGTTATTGCATCATATCTCCCAGCTATGTTTTTTGATGCCACATTATAATGAAACACCATGCAGTTGAAGTCCTCCTCTGAAAAAGTTTTGAACTGGCTTGAATTGAAATATTCATAGTTTTTATTCTGCAGAGCAAACCCATGCCTGGGACAGTACAGCCTGGTAGTAACTCTCTGGGCATGTCACAAGAGAGCCTCTGGCTAGGAGTTGTCTGGCAGGTGAAGCCCACACTGCTCCAGAGCTTCACACAGCTCTTAGCTTAGAGAGTTATTTGTGCATGGCAATGGCCACAATGGCCAACTGGGCCAGCTCATGGAGAAGAAGCCCCAAACATGCTAAAGATGGGTTCCTGTTGGAGCTGGAGAGATCTTACTCTTTCATAACAGAGAATGAAATTCACCCAGGCAGGCAAGAAGGAATTAATAGATTTTATATCTGACTGGGGAGGAGTGGCAGACAAGTGGTGAACCGAGGTAATTTGACAGCAAGTTCAGCCATTCTGACATCACCTAGCAGCTAAATTCTAGCAACACTGTTAGGATGACTTGTCAACAACTGACTTCACTACAATCTGACTCACGGGCTGATGCCATTTGTTTACTTTCATTCTGGTCTTTAGGCTGGAGCAGGAGAAAGTAAATCATATTCCCAGAAAATCCTCCAGATCTAGTTGCATTCCTAACTTAAAATTATTTATTGCTGATCTTTCTTTCTCCCATATAAAAGAAGATTTTACAAGCAAAGTATCAATTATTTTCTGACTTTTCACAACAGTAATGACATTAAAATATATTCTATCTCCCTTTATTATTGACTATGCTGATCTCTACTCACAAAAAAAGCCACACACTCCAAAGAAAAATTGAAAAATACACACACAAAAAAAAGGTAAAATATTCTTTCATTCTCTCTTTTGCAGATTTTGGCAGATAGATCTTTAATGAGACTGAATTCTGTTCCATTTTCTAATACCAGAATCTTGAAAACCTTACTGAAAAGAGCCATGATTTTTGTGATATCAGCCCAAACTTATTCCCACATCCAATGAATTAAATTAAAATATTTTCTATGCTTACAGAATCCAGGGATGTAAGGGCACTTCTTAAGACATCCTTTGGAGGTACTTCGGGATATCCAAGTCATTTCCATGGGCTGGCAGATATGACATTGGGCTTAGGAGAAAAGCTGGACCTTCCCATAAGGTGGGTAGCTGGAAAACAGGCAGGATGCACCCACTCTCTCAAATAACAGTAAGCACACATGGAAAGACAGCTGAATCCTGTCCAGGAGTGCAGAACTCTACCAGTTCTCTTTTCACTTGGATTCTTTTGAATCTCTGGATGAGTTCAGCAGAAAGAGAAATGAACCCATTCATAAAAATGAAGGCAGAGAGAGAGATGTCACTGTGATCAGCCAGTTTTCTCCTGCCATCATTCTTCATCTTCCACCACAGTAGAAGAAGCAAGAAATACTGCAAAGAAACAGAATGTGGAGTCCTTTTACCTTACATTTTCTCATTGTTGTCACACATGCTTAGGAGAGTAGGAAAAGAAATCAGGGTAGCACAAGTCTTACAAGCAGGATGACAACGTAGAAAAAACCAGAGGCACTTGGATAGACAGGACCAATTAAGCAATCTATACCTGCCAGGAAAAAGATTTCCTTACAACCGCAATGATTACAATAAAAACACACAACAGACTGATTCTTCTTCAAATGCAAATAAGACTTGGAGCACATTGTGGCATGTGGCACGCATTTCTGGGAAATGAAAGGCATCTGATATTTGCTTAGCTTCCAACAAGAGAGTAGCATTTTGGCACAGACTAAGTGGCATCGAAAAGCAGGTGTGAGGTATAAATTTCATATTACCTGCTTCTATTGCCAACATTACTTGCTCTGTTACTTTAGTTGGAGTCTCACATTTAGAAGACCAAAAAATGACATTGTGAAACATCCAAGAGGAGAATTACAGAAGCTCTGGTTGCTAAGTTGTGCACCAGTTTGAGAAAATGCTTTCTGGGAAAATCCATTAAAGCAAATCTGATATGACTTGCCTAGCTATAACATGCAAGTGAGCTCCACATAGTGTTGGCACAATTAGACACAGTCACCATTTCTGTGGCCCTCAGCTTTTTAAAAGGAATTAATTCTAAATTCATAATAGTTAGAAGGCTATTCTAGCATTAGGGAGAGTTTATTTAGTTGTATTCAGAAATTTCAAGAAGAATTTTGAACCAATGTATAAATTTAATGGCAACAAACCTTTGATTCTGAGCACAGGTTTTGTAGCTGTTCTTCACCATCCCAAAAACAAGCATAAAGACAGGTTAATAAGCCTAAACGTTTAATATGCAGGGAATATTTTGGGGAAGGTTTTGGATTAATCTCTTCTCCCTTATTTTCACAGAAAAATCACTCTGTGAGCACTGGAAAGCTGAAGGGGAGTGCACCAGAATGCTCTTGCTGAACAAAACAGTAAGCCTCTGAAGTCAGCTCCCATGGATTCAGAGGCTCATTTAGGGAGTCACTTCCCCATGGGCCTCCTCGGACAGGGCTACATTTTGTCACAGAACACCAGTGGTTTCAGTGGCTGCATCCTTGCATCAGCCTGGATCCCTGTTGCCAGGAATATCAGCAGTGGAAAGCATCAGATCCTTCTGCACAAGCGCTGGTGCAAAATACAGGTAGGTGCTCATAGCCACCCAATGCCTTTCCAAAGCACCATCAGCCTCATGTATTTCCAAGTATGTTGTGGTTACTTATCTTTCCTTATCAAAAAGATGAAAATTATATAACATGATATTGTCTTATTATTTTGCGGGGCTTTTTTTTCTTTCCTACTTTATCATTTTTGGTTACGTGACTTTAACAGTTTCTAGACCACAAGTTAAGAATTAGGTTGGTATTTTATCCCTTGCTTGTCTTTTCTGCGCCAGTATTAACTTTTACAATTAATCAGCAGTTTTCAAGCAACTTCTTCATTTTGATTCTGTGATTGATATAATACCTAAAGGCTTTATTTAAAATACCTAAAGGCTTTTAAATAAGGCACTTATTTAACTGAGACATCTCTTTATTGAATGGCACCTGAGTGAGCTGAATTGAATTGAATGAGCTGAATAATAATTTTTCAGCTCACTGCATCCATTGTTTCTCTGGAATGGTTACCAAAAACCAAAGCACGAGCCTTTTCAGCCAAGGTTTCAAGCACTGGCTGACCAGTGCTGCTCATACCACACCATGCTCCTAAAGGGGCAGAGCAATCCCTTTATAGATTGAAAGTGACCAAAGGGTTTGATATCTCTTTTCTGTTTAATCTAGATGTTATGCATTTTCATGTATACTCTTGTGCTGTGCACATTTTATGGGAAAGCAGACTAAGACTGTTTTATGTTTGACTACTTTTCCTAATGGAAAAGTTTCATAAATACGTACAATGTTGTCATTCCCATGGCACTTCGCTTTATGGAGTTTCCTGATTTTTTTTCCAAGAACTTGATCATTCCCAAGTCATGTGGAGCCAGTTATGCATAGATTTAAACTGGATGTCGACAGAAAGAGCATTTTTATGCAAGAGTGTGTACTGTCACTCAAAAATTAGTATTTTAGTAAAGCTGTTGGTGGCTTCATCAAATTTCTGGTGAGGATCAGAATCCTAATCAGACACTTCTCTCTGTAAAATGAAATTTTAGCAACACAGAGAATGGAGAATGGTTTAGACTTACCATTCTTTGAGTACATCTTCTTTTGGCCCCATTTGTCTTTGTGAGGCTCCTTTTAGCATAGTCCCCTCCTCTGACTTGCCTTCCCCACATTTCTAGGATGAGAAGGCAGCAGCCTAATTTCTTTAGATGGAGAAAACGATGAATGTTTGTAGTTACTAGCTGCAAGGATTTACGACAAATTTGGAAACTGCTGGCTGCTGTTAGATGGGGGGTGGGAGTTTGGGGACTCTTTAGCCACCTGCAGCTCTCAAGCTGTTCAAGTGTAATTTGTTATGCTGGGGCTGCATTCGTGAGCAGAGGGAGGCCGTGCTACCGTGGGGCCAACTTGAATATTTAGCAGCAGGGGATCCATGGCAGACTTCTGAAGCCAACACTGCTGGCTTGCAAAGGAGCAATGGGATGCCCTGGGAAACTACTGTCATCACATGCCCACAGTCCCTGGACATTGTGATGTGGACTCTGTGTAGGGTTAGGAAGCTCAGTAACTGTTTCTTCACTTGTACTTCTATTTTGTGACTCACTGTAAGCCTCTTGGAGGTGCTCTAAGAGGGAGAAAGAGTTTGAGTCATAACCCAGTTTCCAGAAACCTTAGCAACATGACACGCTCAGAACCTCAGGTATGATAAGCATAGTGGGAAAAAAAAAAACCAAACCCTAAGAGCTATGATATTTCTAAAGATAATTGGTTTTTACTGAAGAATTGTAGCACTAAAGAGTAAAAAATTGCATTATTGACATATGTGCAGTGAAAAATCTGGTAGAGAAGCAGTATCTGAAAGCAGTAGCAGTAATTTTCCCAGAACCTGTTCTTCTAGAAGAATTATTTTAACCATTGAACTATTGCACACTCTATAAACAGATGAGAATACTCTGATAGGGGAGAAGAAAGGTATATAACATAAAGCAAAAATCCACTGGTAAGTCCCTGTGACATACTTGAGTACATTTCCCAGCGGCACACAATGTATAAGTGAGACAACACAGATAGTAAAGGTCAGAAATTGTGGTCACAAATCACAAGAGGGAATAAAGAAATCTCCACTCGTGAAACACTTTAATGAGATGAAACCTCCCTTCACATCTCTAGAGTTTATAGGTATTGACTATGTCCCAAAAGCCCCCAGAGAGGGGGAGACAGGAGCAGCTTATTCAGACAGTGAGAAGCGCAGAGGATTTAAAACTTAAATGTGTCACTACCAAATAGAACAAATCAATAACTGAAATAGATTGTGTATATATTTGTCTAAGACTGGGATAAGAAATCTGCTTGCTCACAGCCATGTTGGTGGAAGCCCCAGAAAAGGCAGAGCAGTGTTGTTGGCTACCGCGGGCAGCACAGGGTGCGGCGGCAGAGACCTTTGGCTCGTCACCACTGTTCCACAGGAGCTGTCTGCTGTCGTAAATGTATTTTGTGAGAAGCCACAGGCAGTTGCCTCTTTGCTGTGTGCTGCTGCCTTTCTCAAACGGTGCACTCCTTTCTGTGCAGTCACGGCAAGAGCATCACTCTTATTAGTTTGGACACCGGAGCGTCTGCGCAGACAAACCTGCTCTGTGCCTGTAGCTTGGGAGTGGGCTGAGAATGGTCAGACACCACCTGAATTTTAGTACTGCTAATAAACTCAGCTGCTGCCGTGCAAGGGACACATACACAAAGCCTGTGCCCCCCAAACCTCACATTGTTACTGTACCTGGGGTCAACACAGAACTGATGTCTTTTGCCAGAAAAAGCTGCCTTGGAAACCGATGTTTTATGACATTTGATGATATGGATTTGCTGGGAGGGACTTCTGTAAATGAGTGTACTCTTTCATTGCAGGCATGATGGAGATTGAATAAAATAGCTAAATTCATGGCTTCTCTACCTTCCTTTTGAAGTGGTTATCCCTTAAATATTTGTTTGTATCTCTGTAGAGCTCTAGAGCTTAGTATGGTCACACCAGTCACAAATATTTGATTTCCACTAAGTTTCTCAATGGGACATTGATAAGAAGAGACAAATTTTCTTACTGCTAGAAATGATTTTTTGAAAATAAATTACATTTTATATATTTTTCTATATTTAATATATTAAATATACTTTACGTCTTATATATTTACATATATAATAGTTATTATTCTCTTATCTTTATACACTGCTCATTCATCAAGAGAAAGGGAAAATGGCATAAAAATAAATGTATTGGAAATATTTCTAGTTTAGGAGTTTTGATTCATGAGGATAATTTTTACCCATCAGTACTACAGAGAGAAATATGACTGACTTTAGTGAAATTTGATCCAGCAATTTCTGTATGTGAACAAAAGTATTATATGCACAAAACTAAACACAAGTGTTTGAAATCTCTGTCTTTCACATTCTCTGTTTAATATGTCACACAAGAAACTGGATAAAGGTAAGAATTGAATTGGTTATCCTAAGGGCCCTGAGATGTTTAAGTTAATTAATGTAGTTCAAGAGGGATGAAATGTGAATTTACTGCCAGTAACTCAAGACCAGGCAAAAATTGTGATGATTTATTCTCATTTGAGTGATACAGAGAAAAATCTTTGATATTTTTAAAACTTTAAGTATCTCTGTCTGGAAAATCTGACCATTTGGAGCTAGCCTAGTAACCAATACTTTGCTGTCTCATCAT
Source organism: Daphoenositta chrysoptera (assembly GCA_013397915.1). Taxonomy (NCBI): domain Eukaryota; kingdom Metazoa; phylum Chordata; class Aves; order Passeriformes; genus Daphoenositta; species Daphoenositta chrysoptera. Next base: position 453,847 of record VZRO01007697.1, on the reverse strand, counting down.
CAGGACTGAACAGCGACCACTTACACCGTGGTGATCAACCTTTACTGATCTGTAAAGATCAGCAACACTGTGGATCCTCACAGTGTTCAAGGGGAAATTGAGACTCCTCGACCCTGACTGGAAGTCTGCCAAGAGTAAGAATTACTATTTTTTTAAAATAAGTCTTCATGAACCCATAGGCCACAGAAGATTAAGGGTCCATAGGTTGATAATCACTGCTTTGAGAAATGATACTTGCTTCATTCCTGTATTAAATATATATGCTTGAATAAAATTCACCAGTTTTGCTATTTATATGGCATTTCTTATTCCTAATTTCATCTGTGTAACATAAATTTCTTGGGAATATCTATCTAAATTGTCATCTGCTGCCTGTTGTTTCTATAATGCAGCTTCTGTATGTAGAACAAACAACTCCTGCATTATCTTATTTGTTCTCCTCTATCTTCTGACATGTTACTTCAATTAGTACACAATAATGTAATTGTTACATTAGTATTGTAATCACATAAGGAGATATCTGACAAAACTTCAAAATGGCTCAGATCTTCATTTTATTAATTGCTGCAGGAAGTCTCTGCATATCACTGACCACATTGCACCTGGAATTCTTGTGTGACACCACCTGAATCGTACTCTTCCTGTGCTTTTAACAAAACTTACCTCTTTTATTCTAGCACAAGGTAAGACTAACGGATTCATGATCCAGTTGCTAGGGGGTTTGGTGTGGGTTTTTTGTAACTGAGCATAGGACTGCAAATGTAGAAGCAGCTTCACATGAAGGATGTTGTGGCATGTTTAAATTTACAACTAAGAATATTTTTATCATGGCCTCTCAGTAAGTCGAACTACCTTTATACTGGAATTACAATACTAAATTTAGTAGCATGTCACTGACATTGATACATGTTTGAGTTTAAAGAAATGTGGTCTTCTAGTCATATAGGTGGTAAGAATTCTTTATAATGACTCCCTTGAGGAGATACCTTTTACTTATGTAAATAAATAGATACAATTATATGAAACTTGTTACAGTAAATAGTTGCACAAAAATCCCGTATTTTGATCTCTAGTTCCTTTATGTCTAAATGTCTGGACTCTTTATGTTTCAACTTTTATCTGTGTTAAGTAGGTATTCTGTGGTGTACTTGTAGGCTAGATACACTCTTGAAATCTATAAAATAGAACTTAAAACTGGTGCATAAATAAGCTTGTAGAATATAAAGTGAAAGTTCTTGACATGGAAAAAATGAAAGTGTACAGAGAGACAGTCTTGGCTGGTCACCACGTTCAATTGAGCAGTGTTGTTATACTTTGCTGACAATACTAATAACTTAAACCATCAATCTATAGGCACAGCTATTCTTAGCAGAACATAGTGAAAACAAACTGCTTTGCTTACAGTATTCACAGCACTGAAGCATGCCCTTAGCAAAGTGGTACAGATGTCAATATGCTGCTGAGCTCCTCAAAACCTCTAACAAGTTATTTGAAGCACAGACAAACCTTCAGGAAGTCTTTGAAAATATAGATTAAATTCTAATACAACTGCTTTCCCCAAATTCTGCACTTGTGAAAAACCTGTTCCCCCTCAAACTATGATAATGACTTGTTAGAGTCAGATTTGTCAAATGGGACTGTGCCTGTGACCTGTGAGCCACTGTGTGCAAGGACCTTTAAAGTAAAAATACACACATTAAATCTACCTGGAGCTTCAAGAACAGATTCCAGACCTCAAGGACTCAGGTGCTAACCTTGGGTTGTTACCATTCATTTCAGCTCACCTTTGTGCCTTTTGCTATTATGATAATCAACTTTCTTTGCTGGAAGCAAGTGCATATTTTAAACCAACATAAAAATCCAAAGGATAACTGCAGAAATTTAATGTAGTATTTATTAGACAGGGAAGAAAATATATGAAATAAAGCTTTTGGTATTATCCTCAAGAAATTAAGTTACAAGTCAGGAATTGGCACAGTATGTTCCCAGCCAGTTAAATGCTGCATATTATTTTAGCAAACATTTCTGCTGGCAGTTGTTAACCTCAGGCAATAGAAATACATATTTGCAGAGGAGTAAAGAGCAACTAGGGAATCTGTTTATTCACTCCCATAAGAGCTTTTCTGAACTGATATGCAGAGTTATTATCTCAGAATTAATTATAAAGCAGGCCCATTGTAAGTGGCACCTTTTCTGGTTGATTTTTTTTTTATTATTTTTGAAAACCACATTCATGGCATACAACTACTAGTTGTTTTATAAATAAAATGCAAAATTGGTAGTACCATTAGTATAAAACTATGCTTGACTTCCACAATTTTTAGAGAATAAAGGACCTTTACCAGCTCTTCTCTTTGGGAAAATATTTTTAAAATTCAGTAACTGACATATGGTGTAAAATATTCAGTTCAAAGAAAGAAACAAAGCCAGACAGAAAACACAGACTGGTTTATATTTTTATGACTATAAGCAGTGTTCCTCCAGTATGGTAGGGAATTCATTCCAACACGTCCTTCAATGTGGCACTAGTATTTTATAACGACTGGCTGCAAGTCTTTTGTGATCTTGACTGTCTCTGTCCATTGCTCTTTCGAAGATATGCTCCATGATACCGCACTTGTCAGAGTGTTTTTCTGTTTCCAGAAATAATTTGCTTCTCCTGTCAGGCCCAGCACACAGTCTCTCTCAAAGAGCCTCTTCTGGGTGGCCATCTGGAAGCGTCACCTCGGTGCCGAACAGGCAGGCTGCTGGCTTTGTCTTGGCTCACTTCTCCTCCGCACTGCCTACTGCCCTCAAGGCAGCATTACATTTTATTCCTGGGCTACACAGCATTATAACTAGATGTGCAGACATGACATTTTGATTGTTAAAGTCCAGGCCTATTGACGTTTGTGACAAGACTCAGAGAAAGACTCAGCAGAGAATGGATAAAGATGCAGAGGAGGGAATCAGCTGAGGACAGTCAGAGATAACGATCCAAGTCTCCAGAACAGAATAAACACACAAAGGCGTTACACCACACCTGAAATGCAGCATTGAGAAGCCTCTGTCATGCAGCTTTTGAAGAGCAATCAAAACCCAGAGCCAGGGTGCTAAAACCAGGCATGCCCAAACCATGGAGAAACTGGATTTCAAGAGTTCTGAACTGTGGGCCTTTCTATAGACAGAAAACGAAAGCAGTTAAGTAAGAAACAGGAGGAAAAGCAAAAGAATCTTCCCTGGATCTAAGAGATCTGAAATTATCAATGAGAAAAGAGAAAAGAGGAAAATTTACTTAGTATAATTAATACTACAGACCTTTTTCTGCATAACTTTTTAATGCAAATTTTCTCTGCATAACTACAGCGGAAAAAGCATGGCTGCAGTTTTTCCTTGCTGTATATGGTGCTTAGGTATAAATCACCTGTGGGCTCGTGGCTACACTTCAGTGAAACTGATGACATGAAAGTCTGTAGACTTGGGATGAGGCAGCATTTATAATAGAAAAGATCCACCTCGTGAAAGGAATACTAAAATAATTTCCATTATAATAATGTATCTTTTGTTGCTTCTTCATGTTACTGTGCTTTAGGAATGTGTATGATTATCACTAGGTATAAGAACCATGAATCATTCAGACTCCCAAGGATGTCCTTGGAGAACAGTCTCAAATGCAGACACTTGAGAGTTCCCAGTACGTGCTGGAGCTGGAGACACTGATTCAAGGTCTTACACAGATAAATTAACAGTTTTCCTGAAATGGCAGAAGTCAGTTGGAGTTACTCTGGTATAAACTGAGGGTAGTCCACTGTACAGCAATTAACCACCACCTGGTTTTAAAGGCAGATGAAGAAATGCTTGGGTTGGGGGTTTTTTTTGTTTCTTTTTTAAATAGCTGCGTCATTTTTCTGCTTATTTATCTAATTTAGTAACTGTAAAAGTTCACATTCTCACCAGAATTACCATCAGCTAAAACTATTGCATTTAGAGTAAGTGTCGAGAAAGACTTGGTTGTCAACAAGTAGAGGTAGCATCCAAGGAAGAGATGTTCCTATTCGTAAGGATGAGTAGGAATTCTTGGTTTTTTGCAGACTATTCTTTGAAGGGAGAAATAGAACACAGAGCCTTTCAGTTAACAGATACCTGTTGTATGGTGTTGCTGGGAATCTCTCAGATTTCAAAAAGTTAAAAGTTACATTGAAAAATTAGAGAAAGTGTTTGATTACTCCAAACAGATGGCTTAAGGAGAAACATGCAAATTTTACTGCTGACAATAAAAGTCAAAAAATTAACTTATCTGAGCGTGGAAAGGAGAAAACAAAATGTTCTCTTCATTTAATTGTGCAAGGTAAGCTAAACATTCTTCACAAATTACTATCAAAATGCAGTAAGAGCAAATATGGAACTGTTTTGGTCATGCATATTTTTAAGTCAGTGTGTGTACCAACATTGTGAAGAATGGAGTCCTTAGAAAAATCAGTGATCATTCTTTCTTCCCCTGTCCTTTACTGATGTTATTCCTTCAGTGTTACCATAGAAGCCAATGGAAATTTTGCCACAGATTTTAAATGGAATACATCGAGCTCTTTGTGTTATAATGAAGAAAGAGATGTTGAAATTTCGTAAGTTACTTTTGCCTTCCAAATGTAAAATACTGTATTTACCTGGCCCTGTATCTAAGCCTACTGTATAGGAAAAATTCCTATTTAAACCTGCTATTTATTGGTTACAGCGAAGTCTTTTAAAAGATATCTCATAATAATGTATTTTTTCCATTTTTTTCCATAAGGGAAGACCATTATATATAATATATAAATNATATAATTTTTTTTTATTCTCTTCAGAGAGAATAAAAACTTCAAACATTACAACTATATTGACTCCATTGTGCTTAGTTTTGCTAGTTAATTTCTTGTCTAAACCTCAGTGAAGAGGATGGGTTTACCGAATGACTATATGAGGTTTCTTAACGAAGAGGACTTGGAATAAACAGAGATAAGCTTCTAAAAACAGGTTATCCATTCCAAGAGAGGGTAGATATTTAATGCAGTTCCCGTCGGTCGGGAGCGTGGGTCTGTATTGAATATTGCATAGAAATTCACAGCGTGCGCTTGCATGGCTTTGCTGCCGTCCCCAGCGCTCAGCCGGATGCCGGTGCTGCGGCATTTGCCAGGGAGGTGCGTGCCATCTAGTGGCACCCGGACACACGGCGACACCGGCACCCGGACAGACTCACAGTCAGTTAGGCTGGAGAAGACCTCTGAGATCATCGCGTCCAACCTATGGCCAAACACCACCTTGTCAACTACAACATGCCACCAAGTGCCACGTCCCGTCTTCTTTCCTTATACACCTCCAGGGATGGTGACTCCACCACCTCTCTGGGCAGCTCATTCCAATTCCATTTCTTGAAGAATTTCTTCCTAATGCCCAACCTGAACCTTCTCTCCTGCAGCTTAAGACTATGTACTCTTGTCCTGTCGCTTGTTGCCTGGAAGGAGAGGCCAATCCTCACCTGGCTACACCCTCCTTTCAGGGAGCTGTAGAGAGTGGTCAGGTCACCCCTGAGCCTCCTCTTCTCCAGGCTTAATTCAAGGGCTGGGAGGCAGCTGCTGGACGTAACCCATCACAAACGAAAAACCAAATGTATTAACTTCCAGCAGCAGTGCCTCTTGCAAAATCTCTCTCCTCCCTGATGTATTGCAAAGTATTGCCTCTAATTTATCTTTAGTTGTATTGGCAGCTCCTCAGTGATCCTTATCTTCGCCCTCTACTCCACTCTTGTGAAAACCCACCTGGACTGCTGCCTCCAGCTCTGGGGTCCTCAGTGCACAAAGAACATCGACCTGTTGGACCAGGTCCAGAGGAGGACCACGAATATGATCAGAGGGATGGAGCACCCCTCCTACGAAGAAAGGCTGAGAGCATCACAGTTATTCAGCCTGGAGGAGGTAAGTCTGTGGGGGAGACCTTGCTGTTGCCTTCCAGTACTGAAGGGAGCCTAGAAGAAAGCTGAAGAGGGACTTTTTACAAAAGCATGTAGTGACAGGACAAGGGGAAATGGCTTTAAACTGACCGGGAGTGAGTTTAGATTAGATTATTAGGAAGGAATTATTTGTTGTGAGGGTGGTGAAGCACTAGAACGGGTTGTCCAGAGACATTCCGGATGCTTCATCCTTGGAGGTGTTCATGGCCAGGCTGGATGGAGCTTTGAGCACCCTGGTCTAGTGAAAGGTGTCCCTGCAGAGGGAGAGCGGTTGGAACTAGATGAAATANGCTCCGAGCACTCGGGTCATTAAAGGAGCCTGTGGGGCCGGCAGCTCCCCCAGCGAAGGGAGCGCACCCGCAGCCCCCCGCCCTCACGGCCGCGGCAGGGACTACAGCTCCCATGTGCCCGCGGGGCGGGCCGGCGCGGCCGCCACCACCCAGCGCCCTGCGCGGGGTCTGCTGGGAGCTGTAGTAGGCGGCGGGAAGAAGATGGCGTCCAAGATGAGCGTGGTGCTGCGGCCGGTGAAGAGTATCGTGGTGCGGTTCTGCCCCTTCGAGCCCAACGTGGAGAGCACGAGGTGAGGGGGCTGCGGGGGCGGCCCCGGCCCCGCTCTCGCTCTGTCCGGGCTCCATGCGTGCAGCCGGCCCAGCGCCCTCCGTGCGCCCTTGCTGCGGCCTCCCGGGTGGCGGGTTGCGCGCCGCTCCCGCGGGCGCGGGGCTGGCCGGGGGGAGGCGGGGGTGGGT